>BGZK01001205.1:0-190605 GCA_005406025.1 Eumeta japonica
TTGTTAAAAATTGCGATTTCGCGACAGACGAAGTTATCAAAAACCTAATTAAATTATATACTACTTCCTATAACTTTATGGTGAATTGCAATAAATGCTTTAAAAAATATATGTACTATTGAAACCTCGATTCTCTTTATTGGCGCACAACAAACTTTTTTCTTGCTAACGTTTTTATTCTTTATTTTTGCAACTGATTTTGCTTCGCGATTCGAATTGTTTCTTAAGATCTTATACTGAATGTTTGTTTATTATTAAAGAATTTGTTTTGCATAGACAATTTGGCTATTGCTGTTTTCTTTCGTATCGATGATTTGACTAACAAGAGTTTTGTAATGCAACATGCCTTATTGTACTGCATGTTAATATGCTCAAATGCATCACATCTGAGCCTATGATGGAGAATGGCAGCGCGAGGCAAGGCAAGTAAGGCTGCAACTCTGAATCGTCAACGATACTTGAATCGAAGAAATCGGTATGTCGACTATCGCATATTTGTATCTCGACCCATCATGGCACAAAGAGGGCCGCAATACGACTATGAGAGTGACATAGTAGACGCAATGGAAAACGACTCGACTATCAACGATCGCATAATTCAAAGTCGACGTTCCATCGAATTTCGAAAAGAAATCAATGTCACTAGTATAATGTAAACGTATATCGCTAAGACATTACGCCGAAAAAAAAAAGTATTCTGTTGATTCATGCTGAAGTAACATAGGCGAAATTAAAACGTTTTCAAATTAAGTAATTTGGGCCGACGAACCTACTTTTAAATGGCAAGGAATATTCAATATTCATCTTTTACATACTTGGCATATGGAAAACTTTCATTCGATGATAGGAAACCGATTTCAGTACCAGTTTGAAATAAGTGTTTCGACTGTTATTTTAAATGATAAAATCATCGGTCCCTTTTAACTTTCAGGATACAAATTGAAGCAATTGCTAAGGATTTTTGACAAATGATCTACTCTTCAAACTAGAGGGTATACATATATCACTAAGGAAAGAAATGAAGTTTGAAAATGACGGGTATTTAGCCCATTATGGTAGTAATCGAAGCAATATTTAAATGAAACTTAAATATTGCCACGCTTTATAATGGCCTCATTATATGTCTATACATCAAATTCGCTATAAGTTCATAGAGGAAGTAGTCGTACATATTTAATTTTGTTAAACTTATGACGACTAAAACGTAAAACTAAAAGAAGGTGCATGTATTGTGTAAATAAAAAAAGCGATAAACTTTCTAATAACTACCTAGGATATGAACATCTTAAATCGGTTTAATATTTATTGATACCAGTAATGTATAATTATAAATCTGCTAAAAATTCATGAAAATAACTAAATGTTTTCATATTTGCGTATAAAACATCACTACATTAACTAGTACGAGCAACTCAGCACGCGACAGTAATGAAAAATAAAAGGATAGTAACTTTAAAAATTAATAAATTATTTTTTTGCCTACATTATACCAAAGACTGATAACAGTTGACAGTTCGATTTTAATTGCAATATTAAAAAAATAACCATAACTTAAATTGAAAAGAAACATTTATAACAAAAATCTCACTTTGAAAAATTTAAATAAAAACGAAATTGTCACACTATTACCTTATATTTATTTCTTAGATACTTGAAAAACTGAAAAACTAATAAAATTCATATAAAACTATTTACAAAAGTCTTATATGAATTTTGTTCGAAAAGGATTGAAATGAATAAGAAAATATTATGCGGTTTATTGATTCGAAGCAACTTATTCAGGTCAATTCATAAATTTAAAAAACATGGTATTCTTTTGTGCTCTTAAGTAATAACCAAATGAGTAGTAAATACTCATTTATCAAAATGACAGACAAATTCGTGAGTTGGCTTTCCCTGCAAGTAATATAATCAAAATACAGTTTGAGCGTGTCGGTCCTGCAAGCAAGATGCCTGGAGGTAACGAGTGCCTGTTGAACAACGCAATAAGCGAAGACCTTCAAAAAGCGCTTAGACCTTTTAACTTGGTCACGGAGCTGCTTTTGATGTCTAAATTTCGTATCAAAGACAACTTTATCACACCATGCTCGAGGAAGTACTACATACTTAGTTTAGGGATTTTGGTTGTTTTTTTGTATTCTTACAAAGATATTATCTATTGGATACCCTATAGACGGTGTTCCATGATAGCTTATACATTATATCCTGTGATATACGCCATTTTAACGGCAAATGCAGTATATCACAGCATGTCTGCCGTCGAATTAGTGACCAACATGCAGAAAATTAACAAGAAACTGCGAGCTACCGGCGCTTCAAACCTTTTACACCATTCTAGAAAAAACTGGTGTTACATCGTTTGCATTCTTCTTGCCCATGGTCTTGAGGCACTTTTAGTGATTGCAGAATTCAATATATTAAGCGCTTACACAAAATTCCTTTCGAGTGTCATTTTGGATTTGGAAATGTTGTACGCCACATTTGTTATCGACTTTTTGTCATCACGTATGAATGCTTGGGTAATGGTGCTTATGAATTCAAATGCACGGTTAGCAGATACTGACAGCAATGAATGTACGATCATGCCTTTAATTTTTGGTACAATGAAGGACATTTTTAGAACATTCCGAATTCACAAAACTTTATGTCAATGCGTGGTGAGTTTTTTTTTTTTTCTATTTATTTTACTAATTCAAATTATGAATGATCGTGCATTGTAACAACTTTGTTCTTTTAGGTAGTAATCCATACTATATCAATATTTACGCAAGGCTTACTTGGCGTAGAAATATTGATACTGCAGTCAAAGAAGAAGGTAAATTGAATCGTCAAAAATTCTTACTAGGAAATCGATAATCGCTTGACTTGGAACAAAATTGTATTTATTTAACTAAGTACTTATCGAAATAGGCAGACGCCCCGTCATAAACAAAAGTATTCAATTTAAAAAATATTTTACTTTATATCATCTGACTCCATTGACTAAACATTTCGCGTATTCTTGTGAGACATTTTAATATTACTATAATTAACTTCACTATACTAAAAACTATCGCTCCAATTTTCAAATAATTATTCTAACTGTTCATTTCTCGAAACAATGTACTTTATTGTAAATAATAACGGACTATTAATCATAAACAATATTTATTTATCAATCCAACTACAGGCAACATTGAATCCGAAACACACATTAGCAACAGTTTTTAAAATGAACGCTGTTTCTATGTGAAGCCTGATAATTTCTGTTGTATTTATCGCATATTAAAACGCAGATGTAAGCCATTAAATTACTGATAATTTATTTCAGGTGTTACATCTGTACCCGTCAGTATCGTCTATCATCATTCTTATCGTTAACTTATCACCTCTCATTTATTTGATCATGTTGTCGACGACCTGTGAGAGATTTGATTGCGGCGTGGGGAGAGTTAAAAAGGCGTGTGTGGACACACTCGACGATCCGAATTGTACAAAAGGTATGGAAGCATATACTCCTTTGACTTCTAAACTGTCTGATTAACGCAGTTGGGAATGACTACTTGTTGCCCCGGAGACGTGGGTTCAATTCACGCAAAAGATAAACTTTATTTAATTAAAATAAAAATTAATATCTGTTCCAAATCTGGATGGATCCATGTATTATTTGTATATAGTTACAAAGAAAGGTTTAAATTTATTTTATTAACTGTTTGATACCCATAATCAAGCCTCGTGGCATAGTTTGTTATCAGATGATGATGTGTATGTCGGAAGATGTCATATTTATTTTACATTGTCAACAAAATTAACAATACGTAAAATTTCATATTCGTATACGCCCAAAATTTTACATAGAAAATAAAAGATATATTGTAGTATACTCGATAAGTTGAGAACGGTTAAATTTAAATAAGAAGAAAATTTAAATAAATTATTCAATTTATTTAAACTTTTATCACGCTGTCTTCTTTTCTGTGTATGAAAGAAGGGCTCCATTATTTAAATGTCTTTTTTTAGTTTGCAATAATAAGGGAACTCTCGGAATTTTTTTTAATTAACAGTCGTCAAGTTTATTAGAAAATAAACTTAAATATTTTTTTTAGATTTTTAAATCTAGTTTAAATACCCTAATTTTTTTTTTATTGTAACTTACTGACTTGCGACGCCGTGCACGCAACCTAAAATAGGCGCGTGGACGGCAATAATGTTAAATTAAAATTATTATTAATAGAGGTAGAGTTCCGGGATTTTTTAATAAATTTCCTCCTCTTTTAGAATCTTTTTTTGAAATCCAAAAAAATTATTAGTTTACGAATTATAAGCAAAAAACCAAATACTTTACTTAATTTTTTATAATTATTTTTTACTTAATTATTTATTACTTTTGGAATTTTTAATGTGCTAATTCAATTTTCTAGCACAATGGTCTAGACAGGATTGCGGATCGAAAGAGTCATTACACATAATTTTAGCACCATTAAATTGAATTAACGCCATTCTCAAGTTAAGGACTAGACTAATGTAGTAATTGAGTTATGTAGATGGTATGTGCGGCATTCGGCCTCCATGTACGATCCCGCGAATGAGGGTTCCGTTTTGGTCTATTTATCAATCAAAATTTTTAAAGAATAGAATGTCAATCAGGGCGAAAAACAAATACGACAAGTTAGGAAAAAAAATAGTGGATCGGAACTCCTACCCAGATACAAACACCTCTATAGTAATAAAAACGTGACAAATGAATTTAAAGAAACACGAAGTATAATAGTAAGTGCATACATAATACTTGAACAGATAATTAGGAATCTGATCGAATGAACTAGTCGCGTCGCTGCTGAATCTTTCATTTCGAGTCCTGGGTACTGACACCCGACGAGGGGTACATTTGTAGTAAAATACATATGTAACAATATATTCTTATCAGATTTCTTTTTGCTAAATTCCTATTTTATATTATTGTATATAAACCTTTGTATACAAACGTTTACTTAATGTAATATAGGAATTTAGTGTTAATATACGCACTACAGGATATATGGTTGACACAGTGTTTCCCACTTGAGATTAATGACAACTGTCGTTGAATGTTATAAAACACCACGTCTGTCTGTTTAACTCTAATGCCATTGATCAGATTCACATGATTTTTTTTTTTATTACGGAAATTATTTATTTATTTAGCCAGGTTATAGTATACATTAATTTTTATCTACAAATTAGTGTCGAAAGGAGAAAAAAGCGCTTTATTGTCAAAAACAGTTCAAAGCCGAGCGAGACTCTGCTAAGCAGTCAAATTACACCTAATATCACAGAAAATTATATTACAAAAATTTTCACTACTTAAATTCTTAGTGTTGAAGACACACATTTTTTAAAATAACGCCACAATGTAAAAACAATCTACAGTTAGATGAAACAAAACTGTATGCTACAGCTAAAGAGTTCCATTTTTAAATGTAGTAATTATTTTTTTAAACATTGTTTATGTAATTGATCAGTTCCAGAAAGTTATAGTGCGTCCCACGTATGAGAGTGTGGCATTTCACCGATTAAAACGGCTTATTTTCGTGCTATAGCCAAGTTAACCACAGCATGGCTCTACCTCTATAAGATAATTTGATAGAAATGGAATCGATGGTGAAACCGGGATTGCATTTGAGAACGGGACGGGAATCCGGCTATAAGTCGAGAGTGGGTTCAGAATCAAAACCGGACCGAAATCAAAATTGAAAATATAATCGAGAGTGGAATCGAGATTTAAATCATGATGATTCGATACAAAAGATGAAAGAATACTTTACGTGCACGTGGAAGCGGAAGATAATTTGAAAATCAAGAAAATTTTGTGAAAAATTTATTTTTGTTACTTATAATTCTCAGCAACGAATAGTAAAAAAAGGTATTATACTTTCTTTATTTTATATTGTTAAGAACTGCGCTCGGAAGTTAAAAATAAAAACTACAAAATAAGTACCGTAAATAAGATATCAGAGAATATAACATAACATTACGCGGCCTTGCGCAAGTCTCTTTCACCTTAGTCAGCGCTTTTGATGTATATTTACATTCTTTTTAAATGTCTTAGGGTAGAATTTATCTCAGACGTAGTATGCTTACGATTTGTTTATTCTAGATAATTTACAGATTTATTCATATTTTAAGAACATACTGGACAATCAGTCAGCAAGTATAAATAGCGAAGTGCGAGCGCGGACGATCTGAGTTTTATTTCGACAATCAGTGCGTTAGCAGGTCAAGTGCTATCAACTAGAAGTATTCAAATGGTTACATAGCATTTTATTATGATTTTGTAGTTCTCAATATATGCCTTTTTTCTTTTCTACGTTTGTCCTATCATCAAATCTCAATCCTCAAACAACCGATAAGGTAATTACGTAACAGTATTACCGAATGTGGCGACCTACAACGTACGTGCGAAACATAAAAACAGTTCTGAAAATAACTACAGCACGTCCGAGGAAGTTGCGAGCTACGATCGCTGCATCGCACACGTCATCGCCTCACCACAGCATTTTTCGCGCGCCGCATCAATGCCAGAGTGCGACCGCTCGCCGTGGCGTCCGCCGGCCGTCTGTCGAAGCAAATTGCTGGCGGGGACGTTTAAGAGACGACGCGTGCATGCGCTCTGCAAAGCGCCCGGGGTCGGCCGTCGGCGAGGAAACAAAGGAATACAATTGAAACAATTAAAAAACGATTAGGGCACTAACAATCGTTTCGATGGATAAAATTCTAGACATTTGATTGACGGATTTTGTGAACACACTGTTCACAAGATATATAAGAACAAATTGATCAAAAATTAAACACACATTTCATACAGTTACTAGTTGTTTCACTGAAAACAATCAAGCGTCTTTTTCCGCCATACTAAATAAGAATTTTAAATGAAAATAGTTCCTAATCCGTCTTACACAAAACTTAGTAAAGAACGCATTGTCTCGTACACTCATGTAATGTTATTATTACAGTTTCGACGCGGAGGCTGTCCAAGAACGTGCTGCGCCTTTGCGGCACGCACTACAGCAAAATGCGCGCCTGCGGCTTGTTTACGGTGGACGCCGCCCTGCCGCTGCGACTGCTGAGGCTTTTAACTACTTACTGCATTGTGCTACTGCAGTTTGAATTACTGTAATATTATATTATACTACCCATTATAAACATATAGGTTTAATTATAAACATTTGTGGTTTATGTAATATTATAATATAGATAACGTTTTTCATGTGTGTCTTACTTATAGATATAATAATAGTTTATATCAAATCACGTCAAGGAAAAAGTTTTTTTTGTATTACATAAGTAAAAAATTGCAATAAAATGTCTTTGGTTGTGCTATTCGTATATGGCTAACTTTGATACCATTAAATAGACAATATTTTAAGGAAAGAAAAATAAGAATTAAAAAAATGTTTTACTGAGATTTTTCTATTGTTTTCTGTCCACCAAAATGAATTAATTACTGTAGAAATTCGATACATTTTAAAGTTTTATTACAAAAAAGAGAAAAATGCGAAGAGAGTCGCAAAAAACTTGTGGCGTTTGTTGACCTAACGCAATGTGGTAACAGTAGCACAAAACTGGTTCAAGCGCTTTCAGTCCGGTACTATTCATATTAAAGATGAACCTCGCGCTATGGCAGGCGTATTATAGATAAAATCGATACGATTTTGGAAAAAGAAAAGTGAGATTGGCATATTAGTTCTTACGACACAGCTGAACAACTAGGAATTGACGTCAGAACAGTTTTAACCCATTTGAAAAGAATGATAACTGCTGATGAAAAATGGATTACCTACGTTAAAAACGTGTGAAAAGATCATAGTAAAAAGACAAGCAAGCTCCACAGACTATAGCGAAACCCGGATTAACTCGAAATAAGTTAATGCTATGTGTATGATGGAATTGGAAGGGCATTATTCATTATGAGCATTTACCGCTGGGCAAAACCATCAATTACGGTCTCTACTGCCGACGGTTGATGTGATTTAAGCAAGAAATATAGAAAAAACTGCAGGAATTGATCAACAGAAAAGGTGTGATTTTTCACCCCGATAACGCCAGATTACGCGCATCTTTATTCACTTATCAAATATTAAAAGAGTTTAGTTGGGAAATCTTAATGCATCCACCCAATGCCCTGCTCTTGCACTCTTAAATATTCACCTGCTTCGGTCTCTTCCGAATTCTTTAGGCAGTGATAGGTTAACATCAAGAGAGGACTGTTAAAACTATTTGTCGCAGATTTTTTATCACAGATATCAGCAATGGAATTATGTCACTTATTGCAAAATAGGATATATATGTTATAGTCAAATGTAAATAAAGTATGATGAAAAATTATCTTGAATTTTGTATATAAAATACAAAAAAACTTTTCTCAGACCTTATAATTTAATGCGTATCTTGTTACATATGCGTTATTCACATACTCATGTAGATTTAAGTTTGGTTTGTGTGATATTATAATGCATTTTCCCTTATGTTTGTGTGTTTTACTAATAGATAAATTCCCCAAACCACCTACCACACGATGTGTCCGCCCACGGCAAAATGCCCGTAATTTTGGTGGGAATATGGGAATAGACAGGATAAGAGAGTAAAAAGATACTAAGTCAAAGAGACATTGTGGTTTTGGAATGGGGAAGAATAAAGTGTGACGAACAGTTGTTCAAGACTTTGTTTATATTAAATATATAACAAAATACTATGCAGTGTGAGCGTGTTCGTCATCTTACCAAGAATTTTATACCTACCGCATTATCAATTGTCTGTGACTTTTAAAAATTAAAAGTTTATTTGGTTCCCATCAACTGTGCGTTTCATCTAAGAGAATATGGGTTCAGCACGCTTCCAACCTTTGGAATAAACTGAATTTCATTCTGGTTGGTGAATTATGTAAGCTGATTTAAACATGATGACTAAAAGTGAAATCAAAATGAAAATTGTATAAAAGGTTATTCTACCACATTCGTACAAAATAGAGTTTAAAGTTATTCTATACATCGCTGTTATTCTATAAATATTCAGCCTCCCTTGCACTGTTAGCACAAGTGCACGTATCTCTGCTCGGTGCGACATTGAATTAAAATGTAAAATAGTTTTAGTATGTATACACTGTACGTCCAAACAGTGATTAAAGTTATAATTCTATAACCTTCATATTAAATTCAACCGTATTCATTGACCAAAATAGGCCTAAACGAGGTAATTTCTTCTTGAACTTCATGTGGAATCAATAACCTCTAAACCTATTATGTAATTGTGAATTTCGTTGAGGCGCCGTCTAAATAATAATAAGAATGTCTCCGGACATATATACACAGCACCGTCTGGTCCCAAACTAAGCAATGAGGCTTGTATTATGGGTACCAGACAATTGATATACCTACATATATACTTAAATATAATAAAATTTATTCAAACTTACTCATGACAAATAAATACCTTGTTGTTTCACCAATCATTCACATGTCCAATTTATCACTTTCAGCAGGTGTATCTCCAATGGTATTTGAGAAATTTTTAATACATCCGATTTTTAAAAATGACAATAAGCGCGTGGTAAGTATATATCGATCCGTCTCTATATTACCTGCCATCTCTAAAATCTTGAAACCTTAATGAATAATATATTAATCAATATTTAGAAATGATGAGTCTTCAATTATAGTCTCAGTATGGCTTTCGACCAGGAAAAAGTATATCAAATGTGTTGAACAAATTTTTCAAAATTAATTGTTCATGACTTAGACCGTAAAAATAAAACTTTAGCTGTATTTTTGGATATTACAAATGTTTTATACCATTTGCATTCCCCTAATTATGCATAAAATGGAGTCCTTGGGTATTAGAGGTGTACAACTACAATTATTTGAGGATTATTCGTCTTCATGCTCATAATGTGTCAAAATAGATATTAGCATAAGCAATGACCTTCCTGTGATCTACCTAATGGAGCACTGCTGTGAGCCCTGATATACCACAACGGTAAAAAGGGGAAGACCCGAAGAATAGCTTAAATCAACAAAACTGCAATGTGATTCTTGTATTTTCTACAAAATTCCAGTACTGTACTTAATTATGTTGCTCTGATCAAGAACCCAGTACAAATTCATCCCAACACAAGTCGCGCTCTTTCTATTCAATGGAAATTGATTAATTAAAAATTTAAACAGAAGAATCTTAAATCTAAATAAATAAATAGGAGTTGGAGAGACTTCAAGTGCTCAAACTATAATTAAGAAAATGTCGGCCCTTTGGACTTACGTCTTCATTCCAACATCCAAAAAATTCTTTATATGGTTGTCCCACTTTTAAATTTGTTTTCTAAAATCCCAATGAATAATATCGAAACCAGCTAACACGCAGATTTTAACAATCTAAAATCACACGTTAATTGTTTGCTTGATTCTAGTGCCATCATCCCACTGTAAATATAACGGGATGATGGAATAACATTACTTTATTATTTTACTGTGGTGGAAACATATTGCGGCCAATTAGACTACAGCACGGTAATATACCAGCTTGACCGATGATATACCACACTATCACAGAATACGGACGTGAAATAGACGCTTCCGCTATTTAATTTTGTTCAGTGAGTGAGAGTTCCGGTGACCCACTATCCTACAAGAAATACGACGCCGAGAGACCGGCAACGCACTTGTGACTTCTCTGGGGTTGCGAATGTCCATAAACGACTCTCTACCATCCACTCTTTGATGTCTTGCCTGCTTGTTTGCCTCCTCGAATATTCTATATAAAAAAATCTACTCCATGCTACACCACGTAATCTCCGGACTTCTGTAAAAAAAATGATAATTTTATTTTATTTTGTTGACCATGTTTATTTTCTGATTTAGCTTGGAGAAAAAATAAGGAGGTTGAACGAGTTATTTTTACCTCGTTCATCCTCCTAATTGAAATAAACTAATCTCGTGGTGCTTGCATCAGTAAGTCGCCGAATTGTACTAGATTCCTTCTGATATAGTACTATTTACGTCGTCAAAAGCTGATTGTTTTCTATTTATTTTAAAAAGTAAAGAAGTATTGTCAGCAAACAATACAGTCACATGCTTGTCCTTAACAAGGTGTGGTAGATCTTTAATAAAAACTAGAAATAGAAATGGTCTAAGAACTGAACCCTGTCATACACCCACATAAGCTCTCAACGACCTATCACCATTAATATTAACACTTTGAACCGTGCCACTCAAATATAACTCTAGAGGCCCAAATGATCAATCCCTGATATCACAGGGTCGTATTTTTCCGAACAATTTGTCCTAAGGAACGTAATAAAATGCTTTGGATAAACCACAGAAAACACCGGTTGCGTCCTGTCACTCCTCCCAGGCACCAAAAATCTGCTGAATGAGCTCAACACCGGCTTCAATTATTAAACAACTCTTTTTAAATCCAAATTGGTTTAACTGTCGTCAAATTATTGTTATAAAAACACTGGAATAATTTATTCTAAGTAAGCTTTGCAAAAATTGTACGAGTATTGATATTATTGATATCGTTGTAAAATTAATAGGGTCAGATATATTACCAGCTTTAAATAATGGAATAACTTTAGTTTGCTTCATTAGATCCAGAAATACACCATAATCTACGCAAGCATTAAAAATTACTACTAAGCGTGGAGCAATGCAGTTTATCATTGAATCTAGTATTTTTACGGAAAGGCCATCGAGATTAGCAGTTTTTTTTTTATAAATTTGAATGTTTTTATAATTGCAGTTGACATGAGTAAACTTTGAGTTTCTTATTTATAATACCACAAGCATTAACGTTTCGCTTCAACAAAGGTTTAGGGAAAGTAGGCGATGATTTTCAAAATTGTGTAGTTAAAACTGAAATGCTAGCAAAGAGTTTTTTCCAAGCCAAAGGCAATTTCTATGTTTTTGTTTAAAATTTTATTGACAATTTTTAATGAAAAAACTTGTGTGACGGTATTGTGTTTTCCAGTTTCACTATTGATTATATTTTATGTAGTTATTATAATATTTATCGAAACGATAGTTTCGTAGCTCAACGCAAAACGATGATATAATTTTCAATTTTTTTTTTACTTCTGGTGTGTGACTTATACACCTTTTAATATATTTAATAACTACAGAGAGCGGCTCATTTTTTGTGCGAATATTCAATTTGTGCGAAATAATTTTTTTCACTACTACCATGGATTATATTCGAGAGTGTAGTGTTCTGCAGGAATAATTACAAATAAAATTATTGAGGTAAAATAAAGACAACGAAATTAAACAGTAGAAACATTAGGCTTAGTCGTCAAAATTTTTGTCCTTTATTAAGAGAACTCTCTTTTTTGCTTGCGCTCCCGCAGAAGAAGTGCCTGCATTGAAAATATTTTGTTTGTTATTGCATGACATGAACTTTATGTCCATCACCCACTCGATCGTTTGCTTTGATATTATGAGACAGTCGATGAAAGTCGATGAAGACCTAAAACGTGGCGAATATTTACCCTAGATGAATTATCAAATGAATAGGAATGCTAATGTTAAAGAGCGGTGTGGTTTGAAAGAAGAAGTATCAACTAGAAAAAGATATCTTCCAGTGGTATAACCATCCTAAAAAGATGAATGAAAGTAGATTGACAAAACAAATTTGCAAAGCGAATATGTGTGGTGGAAAAATAGATAAAAGTAGCTGTACAAAATCTTATGCACACTAAATTAGTATCATATTAAAAAGGGTCGAAAGTTCGATACCGATTAGCTTGCATGAAACGATTGATGGACATCACTGAAGTGAGAGGCGTATACCAAGACAGAATCGTCGCTCAATGCGTTGTTCAAAAGATACTCGTTACTAAGCGTCATGATAGATTTTAGCCGTGTTAACACAACTTGCTAGTACTCTAATAAATATGCTAAGTAAATCTATGTACAAAAAAAGTTGACAGTCCAGTCAAAAGGTAAGCACGCTAAGAAAATAAATTTAATTAATTTATCTAATTACATTAATCTTATCGAATAAATCTCATTAACGACCCATTAAAAATATTAGTATTGTAAAATATAGAAACATGTTTTTACAAATAGATTTCTTCTATATATGTCGTATTTTATGTCATACTTATTTTAAAATTTAGTATGTGTCAATTTATAGTTCCTTTCATTTCCATTGATTTCACTTTGCTTCACATTATAATATAATAACCTCCCTCGAGGAAAGTTCAATTCCAACCATAAGTATATATATATATATATATATATATATATATATATATATATATATATGTATATATATATTTACATCCCATCACAACTATGACGTCTTTCCGTTATACGCTATTATGACGTCTACCTGTTTTACCTGTACAAACTATAATCTTTTAAATCTACTAATGTATCATTAGATAGTAACTGCTGCAGTTACTTTTTATTTTAATATTCATGCGTTTATGAATAATATGACGTCTTCAAATATTTATACAAGTTAATCGACATTATCACCTATATGCCTTCCTTCTGTTCATTGCCAAACCGTCACCAAGGTCTCGACCTTGTCTCTGTTTTTGTCGAATATTGGCAACCTCGCCGATAAAATGCTACATGTAATACATTCTGACATTGTGAATTGAAGTCGTTATTTTTAGCCAACTGTCGCAAAAGGAGGATAATGTACGTAAGGGGCCATCCATAAATTACGTTAAATAAATTATAAGGCTTTTAACAAACCCCCCCTTTCTTCCCCCCTCCCTGTCCTTGTCGGTCACGTAAATGAAAACAGTAGTTTTTACAATTTTTACCATTTGTTAAATAAAATATTAACAAATGGCAAAAAAATAAGTTAAAAATTTGTTATTAACAAAGTATTGAATTTTTTTAATCTTTTATGGCGTGATCTTGTTAAACATCTTTATGAAAGGAGATTTTTATTTCAACTATTTAAACTTTTTTTTTTATGTACAAAGACGAAAGTTCGGGAAAATTTTGTTATTTAATAGTCTAACTTATAATAAAATTAACTTTTAGTTAAGTTTCCAAAGAGAATAATTTTTTTTAAGTGTCCTAAATTCACGAAAATTTATTCAAATTTTTAAATCAATATTTAATACCTCAAAAAAATTATTTAGTGTGACGTACTCGATTTTGACTCCGCGCGCACTACCTTAAAAAGTCGCGCGGAGCCCCATTTTCAGCATTAAATTAAAATTATAAATAATGAAGGTAGAGTTCTGAGAGTTAACGGTTTTTATAGGAAGTTTCCTCCTCTTTGAGGATCTTTCTTTCAAATTTCTGAAATATTAATAGTTTACGAGACACCGTTGAAAAAAAGTATCTTTGTTCATTTTGAATTATTTATAATTTTTGAATTTTTTTTTGTGCTAATAAAAGCTTTCAATACATTTGTCTAGACATTATCCTAGATCGAATGAGCTATCACACGTATTTTTTAGGACCAGTATATCTATTTTGCACCAATATCAATAAGTTACCTAGACTATAAAAGAAGATTTAAATTACAAATATTTATCTATTGTTATCCGTCTCGTAATTAACATACATAAGTAAAATTATACTCCATTTAGAAAATACCCAAACAATAATTTTGTAGTTCACACGAGCGAAGCCGTTGGCACAGCTAGCCCTTAATAATATTATAGAAATATTCGGAAATCCTAATAAATGACTGATTCATCAATATAGAGCTGAAATTAATGATACTAGAAATAAAAAATTTAGAAAGTGGTTATTTTATTGGTAGAAAAGTTGGATAAAATAATTTAAGAAAATTCTAATACTAATTCTGTAAAACAGGAAATAAAATTATTATGGAATATCAATTAATTTCTTTGAAAATAGGGACACAGGAATTAGTATTGCCCTGAGAGAGGAAAAGGAGAACAAGTGGTTGAATGAAAGAGTTTAAGTTTAAAATTTATTTAATAGAATTATCAAACCTGCTTTTCATCTATTTAAATTCTAAAAATATGAAAATCAGGTTTCTGTTTCTAGAAGACTAAAAAAAAACATACCACTTTCTTCCTTTTATTTGTAGGTATTTCTAACTCAGCGGAGTGCCTATGTTACCTTTGGTAAAGAAAGAAATTTTATTATTTCATCTCATTTAATACTGTGTTGTTATCCATGTTTACTTTATGGGGTAGTGTAGAAATTAGAAACAGAACTTTTAAATTTTGCACTTATTCTCAAGCGGAGACGTTGAGGTGGTGTATACTCTCGAAACATGTCAAAAACCAGTCTTTCAGAAACTTAAATGACTTTTTACTAATATAACACACTTACAGGGTAATATCAGTGCACTAATATAAAGTTAAATAATCTGTCTAGCACATATGGTATGGCATAAATAATTATTTTTGTTTTAATATAGTAAATAATAACATTAAAATCAATCATTGTTGGACGTCAAATCAGTGTGCTATGGATCCATGTATGTGGCAAGAAATTGGTCAATGTATCTTACCGGAATACTTTTATTATAATAAAGTTAAACCCTGTGCTGATTTCTCGTTAATATTAGCGTTCTAAGTACAATCGGTTTATTATAATTTTAAAAAACTAAAACGACTGTGCACGCCTCACTAGCGGAGCGTTGAGGTGGTGTTTGCATATCTATATTTATATACAAATGAAGATTAGCCATTATAAATATCTCACGAAATGGCGCGAAATTTGAATTAGATAAATCTTTTTTTGAAATTTCATTATCAAAAACTCTATTGAAATTTTTTATTTTAGTAGTTAATGACCGCGGTGAGGCGTGCACTTTTGGATTTTCCATTTTTTTTATTTTTATCCCCACGGAGATTTACGAGCTGCTAGTTTGTTGTAAATAATACAAAATGCATTTATGATGCAAGTACAATATGATATAGAACAAGAAAAACGGAAATATTATATACAAAAATTGTGTTTTCCATATTAATATGTTTATAGCTATTTTCTCAATATACCTCAAATCTAAGAAAGTGCGGCTTTTTTTTATTAAAATAAATTGCAAGACAAGTAGAATTTTCATAACATTTTTAACACTTACATATTTAGGAACTACATGCTATTTTTAAAAGAAAATGGAATTATTTAAAAGACGTTTTAAAATGGAATACAAAATTGTTTAAAATTTTTCCAAGATCGCGATGGAAAACAAACTTGAATAAAAATTTATTCATACACTTACTTATCTATCTTTTCGAATAATTCGAATAAAAAATGTTTCTTAATTCAAAAATAATGTTAATTGCGTTTTTATTAAATATTTTTATAATTTCGTTTATTGTAATTTAAAGATTGTATCACAAATTATAACTATAAAAATGTCATAATCTTACCTACTCAACATTCAATAAGAAGTAATGTGAGAAAATATGTTTATAAATATTTGTTGCTTTTTTTAAACAATTAGCGCTATTCTTAAAATATTAGATAAGATTATAGGTTGGATGTAATGATGCCAACAGATACGAAGTATAAACAGACACGCATAGGCTTCAAATTTAAATTTTTGTTTTTATGAAGGGGATTAACAAAAAACGCATTTAGGTAAATGCAACTGCTTCCTTAACCTAAGAATTAATAAATTAAAAAGACTGCTATAGTAATTGATAGCGCGAAGAATAAATTTGAAGTATATTGAGTAAATAATGTACTTATCTTGCACTTAAAGAAGAAGAAATATATAACTTTTAATATGATTTCTAAAAATCTGTACAGGGACGCTAAAAGATTGCTAAACTTGTAAAGTTAGCTTTGCAAATATATATTTTATGGATTCAATATATTACGATATTCCCTCAGAAACGTTTAAACAAAGACGTATTTGTGCCGAAACAATAAAACAAAACGTCTGTGTATCCAGTAATAGACTAAACAATCCAAAACGCAAACGTCTCATGGGGATGCCAAAATTGCTTACTAATGATATGAAATGTATATCGAGCAGTGTGTATGTAATATTACGACAACAGCGCTGCGCTACCGAAGAGAAACACTGTGAACTAATCAAAATACAATTTCATAAAGAGTTGAAGAATTTTGACGTCCACAATTTTCTAATTTTTTCCGTGTTACTTTGTTGCCATAATAGACGCTTTACGTCGAGTTTTGAATTTGACGCCCGTATATCGGACGGTAAAAGCAGGTGGTCGCCACTTTAAATGCATTTTCGTCAATGTAGGACGTCGAATTAGTTCTAGGATATAAATATATACATATACATAATATAATAATAAGAAAAATTCACCTACGTTTTTTATTTAGGAACGCATTCTCCTCTCTCTCTCTCTCTCTTTCTCTCTCTCTCTCTCTCTCCCTCTTGCTCTGTGTGTATGTGTGTGTGTGTGTGTGTTTGTGTTGTATGTATGTGTATTTTATTTAGCCCTTATTTGAAAAAACAACGTTAACACACCTAACTATCCAACATTTTGCAATACAAAACTAATAAAAAATTCTTCTGTCGTACATTTTTTGTGATAACGTCTAACTGAACATATTCCGACAAGCTCTTCGCAGGTTTTCCTCATTATTTTGCTGATATATTCCATAGTTTATTTTAATGATATTCATAAGACTTTCAATAATAATTTTTCTTGCGACTTGAAAACTGTTCTTAGGAGATATATTGCGCAATATGGCTTTAATAGATTAACTTAACAGGTACTAAAAAGTAAATTTGAAGTTGAAAACAACAAATTGTCTTTCTCTCTGTTTTCTTTAAACATATCTCGTATGTTTCGAGAGTGTATTACTACGGTGCAATTACACTAGGAAAAAACAGTTTTATGCTAAAGAAATAATAATATGATTGCGAGAACATCTAACATTGGACTAAAACAAATGTATTTAATTTCAATTTCCGCAATTTCCGGCAGTTGACATAGTACCTATATATGATGATATGAGCCTTTGTACAAGGCTCTTCCCATTAAATTCGGAATTAAATGTATTCGTTCGTTGTCACGCAAGTTGCATTTTAAAATTCTTTAATCATAATAAATATGTAACTCGATAAGTATCTACTACCACATTGAGTTTCTAGCTATAATCATCTGCTAACACGTGTTCGCGTCGCAGTTGCCGAGTCGGTATTCAAATGAAGTACGTAATTCAGTACTCAACCCATACTTCTTAGAATGGTTGCTGCACCCTCGTGGTGTTGTCCATTAACTAATCGATCGCATGAACGTAATCCCTTCTTGCCGGACCCTTTCAACCTCTTACTGTATTAGTTACGAAAACGTACTATGTAAAATTAGCCAACGTAACATGGCACAGAATTAAATTCCAAACCAAGAATTAATCACATAAAAAGATTCATTTCATTAAAATCCAACTTATTCAAATGGAATTGTTTGCGGGGGTCGAGATAAACGGTATTACGAATAACACGGATATCATAATATGCCGAAAGTGATTTCTAGTTTATTCAAATGAAATAACAAACAATGATATTTCTACCGCATTGATTGAATTCAGGACAAACATGCAAACTGAAGCAGCGCAATGCAGTATGTGGCGGTGGGGCCCATCAGTCGTAACGGTAATGCGGCGTCCACGGTGAATAAACCACACACGATCTTGGTAGAGTTGGCATTGCACAGGCGCAATACATTCTAAACTATTTTTTTTTTTATATTTACCTACAAAAGTAGAAGTTATTGAGCAATCACAATAAACTAATTTGTTGTGATTGCTCATGAAATTGAAAAAGTAAAACCTTATATTTTATGTGGCACCTGTTAAAAAATATTAGAGACATAAACATAAATTAGTAGCCGGAAAGAAAAAGCAAATAATAAGAACTTTGTTACATAAAAAAAGCAAACGTCACTTGAAATGCTTAGACAAACATAAATTATTGATGAAATACTAAGGAATAAGAAGATTCGAAGAGATTTACGAAAATTAATTTGTTAGGTTGGTATTCGTAGAATTTATATTTTGAGAAAGATAACTCTTTTAGATTTTATCACCCTACAATATTTTGTTATATTTGCGCGATAATAGAATATTCCTTTCGCTAGAGCTTCAATTTCGCTGAGAGAAACGGAACGCCGTTCGTCTTTAAATTCGACCGGAAGCTTCGTGCTCAATCTCTCTCTCGATACGATGTATGTGTGCAATATTATGTGGAGGGAAAGCGGGAGAACATTGGGATTATTTAATATACTCTATGTTCTCAGCTATCTCCGCGTCGTCTATGATGATGGTATTGTGGAGTCTTTTGAGGTGAAGTATAAGGATGTACCATTCCCATTTAATTGTCTTGATTAAATGCCAAAACGAATGGATGGGTGTAATTTCCTCCATGAGATAACTTCAATTCTCATTTCGGACTTCCTGGATGCTAGCTCCCACTCGGAGTTGGAGAGTTCACCATCTGAACCTATACGCTATAGTAAGGTATATGCTCGTCGTGCGGCGTAAGCCTGCGTTTTTTGCTCTTATCGATTCCAGAGCATCGGCAGGCAATTTCCAGTGTTCCGAGGCCGCCGTTACTACCCGCACGTTGTTCTTGATCACTGTACTGACATGGGTGATAAGATATCATATAGCTGATTGGATTACGTCTTTTGTATTGATGTCATCTGGAATGCTATTTAGCAGGAGAGTATCAATTTGCTCAAGCGCGGTCGACACTCTATTTCATTTTTTTTTATTTTAACGGTTGGTTTGAAACCCCCGCCAGAGAGAGAGCCCATCCTCAGTATAACAGGACGGTGGTCTGAATTGAGGCAGTGAAGTATCTCGATAAAGTTCACATTAAGAGCGACGCCTTTTTACTAAGGCAATGTCCGGCGTGGAGGATCTGCTATTGTGATCGTCGATCGCGATAGTAAGTCAGCGTGAGGGGCGCAATTAATTTAAAATCTAGTTCATCTTCGAATCGTTCGGGATCGTTTTCATTACAGTTAGCAACGGGACTGCATCTATGACTGCATGTATGACTGCATCTCTAGGGCGAGAAGGGCTGTTACGTCGCTCCGATGCAACGGTTACGTGGCTAGAATGTAAACCGAGACTATGATAAGTGTGTCCTGGCCTGTTATACCGAGGCTACATCCTGTATCTTCTATATTAGTAAGAGGTAGAAGTTCGATCTGGTGACAGTAAAGAAGCGCTAGTAATACATTGCGGTATCCTCTTTCCTAGCGTACGTTTTGTCCGTTCGTAGCTGTACATAGTCTGAAATATTACAAGCCCTAGGCCTACATGATTATAAAAATGATTCCTATATTAATATTACGTCTATTACGTACTCCATCATACAGTTTTTAAGTTCTGAAATGTTCTTATTTAGCCCATGTGCGTTAAATGAGATTAAAGAGATGTTATGTGGTTGGTAGCGTCCAACTGAGAGAAGAACACTGCATTCGGGTGTAAACATTAGATAGATTCTAATCTTATCATCAGGCAATGCTATTTAACAAGGACATTGAGTTTGCTCTCCGCGTTTCTAAAAATACGTAGATCATGGGCGAACTCGGAGATCTCCGAGTTCTTGATCGTTCGAAGGACTAACATCACCGTTTCGATATGATCTCCGAAGGAATTTGCTGGGTCCGTTGCTACGTATGTAGGAGACGGCACAGGAGGCTATTGCAGGGTGGCCTTCCTAGACAGCTCCGGGATGATCCTCGGGGGCTGTTTTTCCCCCACGGGTTCAGGATATAATTAAACTAACAGAGAAATAAGCGGAAGTGATAATGCACAATATGAACACGGCAAATACGCAATACGCTTTAGAGTTTTGGATAACCAAGTTAGTTATCTTTGATGCTGCACTTTGAGGCTCACAGCTGTCTCTATGTCAAGTTATACGGTATCAAAATTTGTTAATATGAGAAAACAATACCAAAATATTTGTTTTATTTTAATATAACCCTACACCACATTCTACGTTTCGATTTTCTATTATAAACACTCATTGAAGTACTTATGTTTAATTCAAAACAAGTTATGTAGTTATAATTATGATTTTAAAAAACTAAGAATCAGGTTATCACAAAATGATTTCTTTCATTTATGTTCCAATTGCATAAGCACCTTTGCATTTTGTGTCAAAGTCTAATTTCCCCACTGCTGTGGCATAATCTCCAATAATCAGTTTATATCAGGGTGAAGGACTTAGACTTTCAAGTCTCCACGCTAGGCCAGTGCGGGTTTGGGAGTCATAATGACCATTCCAACCACTTTTGAGATCTATGGCTTAACCTCTTCAAGAAGCAGGGTTTAGGTGGTTTTAGTTTGACTTAAGTTAATCTGATTTGTCTACTCGTCCGTGGTCAGAATCGAAATGGTCTCGATTTGAAGGCAATTATATTCATTTATTAATAAATTAAATATATATGCCATTTTGTTCACCAACTTGTCATTTTGTAGGCAGTGACATAATCCTGCTTTAGTAATTTTCGGACTTTTGACCAAGAAACTGCGACAAGTAGTTTTGACAATTTTATTTCAGATACAAAATAAATTTCCATTCCCTGTTGTGAAACTATCTTTGTGCTAAATTTAATTAAAATCGATTTAGAGACTCGGGCCTGAAGACATAATAGACAAACGAATAGACAGAGATGTTTTCGCATTTATAGAAGTATGGACCCTTTAAAGCATGACTTTGACAGTTAGCGATCCGATCCTGCTTCGGAACTTTGACCGTTTACCGTTAAAAGTGGAATTATTTTGTTTTTAAATGATGTTTATGGTTAGGTATTACAAATTACACATCTCTTTTTGAAAGTTAATGTTTCACAACGCTGGTTTATTAATTTTGATTAGAAAAATCGCCATCGATACGCCGAATGGCGATGTGGTCTCCCTATATATGATGGTTTTCTTATTGGAAATTCGTTTTCTTATTCGACGTTGACTTCTAATATGATTCTTATACTAAAAACAATAATACAAGTGAATTTTAAGCTTTTCACTCGTTGATACATTTAAAAAATTGTACAAAGTCCTGGAGCAGGACTTCGGGACCTTTTAGGAAACGACCTTCTCTGTCTTCCTGTCTGGCCATTTGTGCGCTTCTAGCTGGAAAATGACATGTGGGATTAATCTGATTCTTGTTTAGTATAGATAGATAGATCTTGTTTAGTCATACGAGGTTTAAGCAAGAAAGGTGGTTAGATTTTATTTATAACATAGGGTATTAGAAGTAAAACATTTAACACATCGTGTTGGGGGAAAAATCGCGGCACAGTCCGACGCCTACGCAGTTGTAGCAATATAAGTTTCATTATGGGATGAATTGCGAGTTGTGTGTCCTACCGTTATCCATGTGCATAAAATGATGACATCATACATTCATGACACACATGAATACCGGCAATAAGTTTTAATGAAAATTAATATACTGACAATACTCATTAGCGTATAAAATATAAATTCTTCTTCAATTGTTTTTCTGTACTTCTATTTATAACTAGAAAGTGTATTAATTGATTTTCATTAAATTTAATGTGCTTTCTTATATAACACACCATTACCGGTGTCTTATTGTTTGTGTGTTTGCGTGTTTGCTTGTATCTCTTCTTATAGTTAAATAATGTTTTAGTTGATTTTAATGAAATTTGGTACTGCGTTGGACTTTTAATCCTACAAAATATAAACTATATATAGTGCCTTTATGAACTTAGTCTTTATTTTGTATTGTACGCCATGTTTATTTTCTCGTTTTGAATGGAGAGGAAAAAGGGAGGAAAGAAGAGAAAAAGAGAGGCACGGGGGAGATATGGCGCGAGAGAGTGAGAGAAAGTGTGAGTGGGAGCAAGAGGAATTGAAATCAGGATTAAAATCAAGATTGGTAATAGGATCAGGAAGGAGCTTAATAGCAAAGTTTTAATAAAAGTCGATAAGTCAATCATGATTCTTTATCCACACGAGAAGAATCTTGAGTAAAAGTTAGTTCTATAATAAAGCCAATATCCCTGTTTCAAATTACATCTATAAGTAAACCACATACACACACACAACCCGTAGTGCATTATAATTTGACATAAACTAAACACATACCTATACGTAGATATTGGGACTTAAACTACAATATTACATAGACCAAACCTATATCTCAGAGGTACAGAGATTCAGACAGGGTATGCAAAGCTAAAAAAAAAATACCAGGTTCAGCATTGTTTCGGTTATACAAGGTATAAATATACTTACTGTCGCGTCGGTGGGCTACCAACCGAAACAATACTGAAACTAATTATTTTGTTTAGCTTTGTGTACCCTGTCTGAATCTCTGTGCATGCCTCTGCTGTATCTATAAATAAACCAAATACACGCGACGGGGAGTGCATTATAATATCACATTAACCGAACCTACACCTCTAAGTAAATCGCATATACATATCGGGGTGAACATTATAATATTACAAAAACCACACTTATCTATATAAATAAACCATACACACATAAAGAAAAGTAAACTATAATAGTACATAACCTTACCTTATATCTACAAGTAAACCACGTACACGTGACGGCAAGTACATTATATTACATAAACCAGACTTAAATCTATAAATAGTCCACACATACATAACGGGGAGTGCATTGTAATATTACAGGAATGCGAACTGCAGCAGCACAATGCAGTAGGTGGTGATCAGCGCCAGCAGCCGCAGCGGCAGGGCGGCGTCCACCGCGAACAGGCCGCAGGCGCGCATCTTGCGGTAGCGCGCGCCGCACAGGCGCAGGACGTTCTTGGCCAGCCTCCGAGTCGAATCTGCAATAGCAAAATTATGTAAGTTTTCTAGGTTACAAAAGCAAAATTACACTGCACAAATATTTAAACGATTAAAAATTAACTGTTTCGTGGAGATTTTGAAAATGTTTTATGTGACAAAATTTTGTCCATTTGTAGATTTTCACCTTACTTTAGCACCGGTGCAAGACAACGAAACCAAGGCAAATATTCAATAATCTCCAACTAAAATGAATAATGACTCAGATCATTTAGTGATAACTATAATTTACTTTTTTCGGTTCTTCACCTTCTTTTATTTCCGAACTGGTGGTCAACTTATATGTTTTAATATTACAATAAGATGATGTGAGTACTTTTTTTAAATAAAAAGATATTTATAAATTGTTTTATCTTCGACTCGGGTATTATTATCATTTAGCAGTTTAAAAAAATATATAATCTCATACTTTCTATACAATCTGTATTGTCCAATATCTCCGTACAAGCCTTTTTAGCTTTTTCCACGCCACAATAAAAATTTTCACAAGTCATCGATAAGATGATCAAACAAATTAGGTATGCTATGTTAAAAATGAATAAGACTTTAGTTGGCATTGGCAAGTAGGTAGCGGGCATCTGAAACAGTCGATCAATAAATTAGTATTTTTTTGTGAAAGTTTTTCGGGTTTACGAAGAATAACTGCGAATTCTTTAAAAAAAATATATCTGTGTCAAATCTTTCTCTTTCGTCTGCTGACATGGTCGAAACGGTAATCACGAAAGTTCTTAGAAACTCTCTGCTACTCAACTCACCTGGTTATTCGTGATCATTATGAATATTTGTGTATTAAATAACCACTGTATGAATATGAGTAGAGCATCGACTGACACCTGAAAAAAATATTTTCGTAGTTGTCATATAAGACATTCAATCGAATACATATCTATTTACGTTCGAATTACAGTATAAAACTAAAAACAAGTAATCTCACCACAAACTGAGATATTTTTTTAAGAATCTCAAATGTCCTCAAAATATCTTTAATGACTTCAATCAACAACGATATATTTGTATTTTCATTTACGTCATTCGATTCTATTCCAATGCTGATATCAGATCGTGTGCTTGAATTCACAAACAATGTTAGCCAAACGTCCAATCTAGACAACAGAAAATCAATAATACAAACGGTATATAATATTTCTAAGTCCAGAATGATACTGCAAAGAGCTCTCGTGTAAACGTTCAATATATTGAATTCTATAATAATCAAAACCATTTTCAAACCATGAATGAAAATCACGCAAACAACATAACTCCAGTTTCTTCTAGAATAATGCGAAAGATCTGAAACACCGATAACTCTTAATTTTCTGTTTATTCCCTGCATTCTAGTAACAATCTCGACGGCAGACGTGCTGTGGTACGCCGCAGCGGCTATGACGGTGGCGTACGCCACGGGGTACATCACGTAAGTTATCATCACGCATTTTTGCGATAAGCAGTGGCGGATGTCTTTGTAAGCATAAAGAAAAATCAGCAGTATCATCAAGCTGAACGTGTAGTACTTCCGCGAGCGGGGTGTGATAAAGTTGTCTTTGATGCGGTACTTCGACACGAAAAGCAGCTCCCTGACCAGGTCAAAAGGTCTAAGCGCCCTTTGAAGGTCTTCGCCTACTGCGTTGTTCAAAAGGTACTCGTTGCTATCAGGCATCTTCGTCGCAGGACCGACACGAACTGTACTTTGTTGACTTACAGCTATTGCTTACCTATTATATGAATGTGTTTGTTCAATTAAGTGATCGCGTACTAAAATGACACTTCCTTATATTTGCTGCAATGAAATAAAAAAGGTGATAATATCATTGCTGATTGTTAACAGTTGATAATTCAGAAATTAATTTAATAACTATCTTTTGCCCGTGGCTCTGCTCTCGTGGTCATAAAATTGACTTTATGACTTATGGTATCTGGGAGGCCGACGTTGAATCCGCAAAATATCATCTTGAAAGAGTAGTAGGAAACTCTACTTTACCTTGCGAAGAATTAACAACACAGTTCGCTCTAATCGAAGCAATATTGAATTCTCGTCCGTTAACACCAATGTCTGCGGATCTATCTGACTTTAATACATTAACACCGGGGCACTTCCTTATCGGGCGGCAGTTGTCGTCGTTACAGCCTTCGATCGCTACAGAAACGTCTACAAATTGATACCAGCAATTAGAGCATCTAAGGCAACATTTCTGGACACGATGGTCGTAAGAAATCCTTTACTGAACTACAACAGCGCATAAAATGGCGTTAAAATAAAATACAAGATGCGAAGCTTGGAGATATGGTCGTAGTTAAGAATGATCTTTGCCGCCAATGAAGTGGAATGAAGTGGGTTTTTGGACCCATCAGAAAACTTTGCACTGGATCTGAAGATGGAGTCACCTGAACTGTAGATGTTTGAATGCCAAGGGGTATTTCCTTCGTAGAGCACTTACCAAGGTCTGTGCTCTACCTACAGATGGTTCCCACGAAGTTCTTGGAAAAAAAAATTCCAGGGGGGCAAGGGTGTTAATGCACATCACCGGCCCCAGGCGATGGAAGGGCGACGCGCAAGAGAACGCACTCACAGCACAGGCACCAAAACTACGAGCACACATTTATTACGAGCATTAATTTAAATACAGTAATATTATCTAAATTATTGCTGGCACTGGAATCGCTAGGTGCGGATTTATTGTGATTAGGCAATTAGTTTACATCCAAAATAGTTTCTATAAGTATTTGAGCCCGAAAAATTAAACGAAAATAATTGTTCTCTATAAGTTCCCCTTCCAGGAGCTGATCATCATTAAGTGCCAACGCTTCTATATCTGCCTGTATTTTATCAAAGTGCGTAAGCGACTCTTGAAATCTAGACAATTTTAACTGGAGTTCATTGAGTTCTTGCTTAGTGACAACTTTAGGTACGAGCTACGAAATTACGTATTTGTGCTTTTGAAACAACGCAACTATCGATTTTATTGTGGCACGGGGACATATTAAAGCGTTTGAGTCTTCCGCCATAATTATCGGATTAAATATAATACATCAAACAGACGAGAATGGACGATTGTAGATGCGAATAGTGAAAACGGACAGATTGACGAATAACGAGGGTGCGACAAACCGTGATAGTATATGGAAACACAAACGGCACTAATACATCACCTGTCAGCCGATCTTCCTTGCAGCCAGACGCCGACGGCTTGCAGCTCGCTGTAGTGAATTATCGCACAGGCAGTGCGATCTCGGGCCCGGCGAGAAATCAGCCACTGAAACAGCCGTCGAAACACACCTTTAGGGAGGGTTTAGTTAATACTACAATTAAAAGGATGATCCTTAATACGAATATATACTCAAACTATTTCACTACCCACACACTAGATGCAGTCTAATTACACATAACGTACTTAAAGTTATTGAACGAACTACTTATGCATATAAAAATATACAAAAGCAAAAAAAATAAATAAAATTACGTATCTATGTTATGCTGAATGAACTAAGTATTTATAAAGTCCGTTTACTGAACATTAACAGTTAATGCATTTATATTTCTATTGCTTTTTTTAAGATAAAAACCCGAAAACGCAACGATATTAAAATTTATCGCAAAGCAAACGTATAACGATTCCGGAATTAATAAATTACAAATCTACGTACTGCGTAAATATATGCTGCACAAATGTAATAAAATATCCGGTTATCGTCCGGTTCTACGTTTACGCACCGTCAGCAACGGCGAGCGATAGCTGATAAGAACTTTTTTTTAAATGTATTTACTTATAACGGTAATTGTATTAATAACACGGTTAGTGCTTAATTTATATTGAAGAGAATTTAAATTCACATTAATAACGACGATTTCCGAAATGATTACTCTTCGTAAATGGAGCAAACTGAAATATTCGATGTCGAATCAATTTTACAAATTAATTTTTAAATTTCTAAAATTAACTACTTCCCAGATCGATCGTAGGCAGTGCTAGGTCTTCAATCTGGTCCACCGGTTTACAAGTCAGTGTACGAGTAGTTCCAATTTTCGTTCTTGTTCAATTGGCTTTTAGTTTCTTGTGGGTGAAAAGCGTTGTGACGATTGAAATTCGTCGATGAATCAGAAATAGACACCAAAATGTTGTACTTTCTTACTAAAGTTAGATACAAAATAACCTTTGTCATTCTTTTCATTGTCCAACACGATGAAGTTCAAGCGCAACTTTTCTTGCAGTAATTCTTAAAATGTAAATTATTCAGTCTCCTGGTCAAATTCACAAGTATTCATGTTCGCCCAGTAGATAAAGTCATGGTAAGGATAACCTTTCGTTACCCTTTACACGCTTTATCGATTACCGATACACAAGTATTTGCTCTACAAAAATCTAACCCAATAATCCTTCTAATGGTCAGGGCAATGCGTAAAATCAAGATTCGTTCTCTAACCACAGGCACATTGCCCAAAGAGTTTTTGCCTAACTCGAATCAACTATAGCTGTCTATTCCGGGCAGTGCGCCAAACCGTTGGGCCCGGAGGCCGTCACCTCACCGCTGACAGAGGTCACTGACGGACCCGGAACCGCTCCGCACCGGAGTGGGGGACTTAAGGCCGAAGCTCCTTATCCAAAATAAAATTTTTGGAGTTTGCACCCTGTAGAGTAGCAGCAAAAAACAGACATCGTTAAAAACAATTCGATCTCTGCTATACCGTCAACTGACCTCACGGGTGTTAGGTTGAATGCCCTTTAAACACGGAACAAAGTTTAAATATATATAAAATTATTTATTTATTTGTAACCATATAAATAAGTTTTTGTAAAATTTCATATAAATAAATGCTAGTATCAGGCTTCAACCACCCAAGTACTTAGACGCATGTCACCACAATCGGGCTAGGTCGGCGCGGGTCGAGCGCTGCTAACAACCGTTGTCGTTAATGCAATGTCAATGTTCGGTATAAATGGCGTAACGTCGCTCAGTAACAAATCGCCATTGGTCAAAATCAAACACAGTGTTGTCGGTGATGAAAACCCAATCATAAGTTGCAGGCAACGAACTTGACCACTGAGCTGCCATAGATCACTTATACCTATGAATAGACACAAAAGACGACCACTAAGAACATTCAATTGAAACTGATTATTAATAAAATTATAAAATAATCGAGACAATCCTGTGTTTATTTTTCTGTCTTCATCCGCCGTTATAATGACAGAAAACTGCATGCTAATAATAAAATACATGCTTTGTAATTTATTGGTAAGGCCAATTATGCATCAATCGCTTAGAATCCTGAGTTCTGCAAACTATTTGCCATATCGATCGAATGCTAAACAAATCCAGTAAAAGTGTACAGTTTTAGTTTGGTTCCGTTAGCCAAAATATGAAGTTACCCTCTCTCGCAAATAGGCGCATAGTGTGTGATCAATTATTTCTGTTTAAAGTTATTCGAAATTTGGCTGATTTTTTGTCATTGTTCAATATTTTAACTTTTCTTTACGCGAAATATAATGGTATAATGCCTCAATTAAAATTATGAAGTCCAATATAGACTGTACTGTGCCACATTTAGCGTTTACTTTTATTAAGTGTTTGGACGATAGCGTGTTTCTTGATCTGATGAAAGAAATAAAGCTGTTCTCATATTTAAAGGCAGTAGTAAATTAATCCCACCAATTTTAGACTTATCTTCACAATAACGACATTAAGTGTATGTATTTATGAGACGACAGGAAATACATATACTTAGATTTTATTACCTTCGAAAAAAATATGCTTTCAGTTTGAATTTGAATCTACCAGAAAAGACATGATGTCTCTAAGCCTGAAGTACATGTTATTAGAAGCGTTGACAATCCTCGTTTATAGAAGTAACTTTAGATGCGAAAAACTATCCAAAGTTTGGCGAAATTTTCTATATCTAAAGTACGTTACATACAATTTAAAATTACATAATCGTGGTGTTGGAGTACTTGTCGTAGTTACATATTATCTTAATACAATAGAAGAGATTAAGTTAAGGTAGCACAATAACCAGCCAAGATTTCGTTCAATAATAGTCCAGTGGTGAGTGTACGGTGTAACTTAATTCATGTTGAAACCACCCACTCTGTGATTCGTGGAGCACATTAAATATTCTGCCCCTGATGCTGTCTTCGCGTTGGTGAGAATAGTCATCATCAGCCCTGAACTCCCGAACTAGCATGAAGAAGTGAAGATCTAAATCCCGTAATTTAAAATAAAAAAACAATTAAGGATTTTACCTCAGCATTTTTAAGATTTAAACTCAATCCACAACATATGTAATTAATACGTAAATGATAAAAACTAATATGTGTTTACGGGTTATTAACTTAATAATTATGACCACATAACTTGTTTTGTACTAAATAAATACTTTATCACACATTTGTTAAAGAATATCGAAATGCAACGTACAACGTTGGGAATGTTGTAGGGAAAAACAAAACAAATATTTTGGTATAACTTTATTTCAATCACTCAAAACTAAGCCAATGTAGACACGCCGTTACCCCAAAAGCACACATATATAACGGAGAATGCATTATAATATTACAAACGCAACAAGTAAAATTATCCTGAGACGCATAATTTATAAGGCTATATAAGACTTATAAGGCTCCAATAATGGTTTCAGTGTTTGCTACCGCGCTCTAGAAACCATGTATAAATACTGTCTTTTTACTTAAGTACGTTCACTACTATAATTTTATTTTGTAACCTTTTGCAAGACAAAATTTACTAGCAATTATAGGCTCAAAACTCCTATAAAAGCACAAAACAAGAGCAATTGTAGTGAGAAGTTTCAAATACAAAAATTTAACCGTAAACTTGATAGATTTTACAGAAAATTTATATAAAATCAAAAATAATACAATAATTCAACCACATAACAATTTGTAATTTGATTACTCTGGTAGACATTATTAGAATATATATATATATATGTATATATATGCTTATAAGAGCATTACTGAGAACTTATAGGTAAGTGAGCTACTATTTATGTGCCCGGAATATCAAAAAGAAACAAACATTTATGATTAAATATGGTTTTGTACATAAAGTGGAATCTATTATAATACAACACAAATCAAACTTACGTCCATAAATAAAATGCAGATGCAGAACGGGAATGCGTTATCATACTACATAAACCACGTTTAAGTCTATAAGTAAACCGCACGTAAACAACGGAGTATGCATTATAATTGTACACAAACCAAACTTATATCTGTAGATGCAGCAGCCATACATAAAGAGGAGTCCATTATAGTACAACACAAGTCAAACTTACATCTCATCATCATCATCATCATCATCATCATCATCATAGCTCATCCTTCAGCCAGTCGCAATGACTGAAAGGGACAGGGACAAGTCCCGATACACCGAAGGGAGCGTAAATATCGGGGGGAGTGTAGGTTCTAGCTTGGATTAGGAGTGACGGGAGTGTAGAGCCAGCCGGTATTCGTGCAACCTTTAGCCAGAAACTGGATTCGGGATAGGTAATAGATACTATAGTGTGTCAGTAAATATAGTGGGGAAGGTATGTTTCTTTTGTTTCTCTTTCGTTCTTCGTTTCCTTTGCTTGGTGCAGGCTTTGACGTCCATTTCTGAGAGTTGGAACAGTTCATCTGCAACCTTTCTAATTTCTACTGTAGTCTGTGCTAATGTCGTTTATTCTTCTTGGTTCCTGTTGTAAAAACTACTGTCTTGTTATGCAAATCTCCCAAGTGCGAATAACTTTCTGTTGTAGAAGAACTTAAAGCAGAGTTGAGTAGATGGTGTCGAGCTCTTAAACAAATCCTTTCTCGATTTTTCTACAGTCGATTTTTCATTGTTTATGTTCTCAGCTCGGTGAAGAAGTTTTAGCGACCGTTAAGAACTTAACAAATCTCATCGACAGCCTTTTAAGTTTCCGCTTTGTTCTGTACTATAATCGCCTTTTCTTCTCGGTTTCTGTTGTAACAGCTCGGTCTACCCAAGGCTCTCATGTGTCACTAGGACGTCTAATTTTTCTTTCTGTTGTAGTAGATCTTAAGGCGGTGCTCATTAGATGATGTCGAGCTTTTGTTTTGAAAGAAATCCTAATTTCCCAATTTCCTTCTTCCTTCAACCTTTTATTCTTATTTTTCTTCCTTTAGTGCAGATCTCAATGTCCGTTTTTGAGAATTGGTAAAGATCATCCACAATCTTTGTAGTCTCTAGTTTCAGTTAGAACCAACAAAGTTCAGCTATAACTATTAATTTAAGATTAATTTTAGATTAAATTCAGATTAATTTTCAATCGAACTTGACATTCAATTAAATTAAATAATAAACTAATGAAATATTCCTTTTACGTTGTTTTCTAAGAATTTATAGAAACCAAACTTGCTTTTATATATCAAATTTATTGAGCACTTAAAATAGTTTTTGCATACGACTGCTCCCGGGTGGACATAAATGAATTTCATCTTTTGAATGGATCGATCACAGTATGGTAAATGTTCTAGTTTCTGGCCCTGTCTATATTTCAATCCCGATTGCGACCACCGCGCCTCTTCTGATTCAGATCCTGGTATCGATACATGCACGAATACCTGTCACGTTCTCGATGCCGATCCAGGACCCGCCCTTGTTTCAACTCTGATCATATTATCGCTGAAGAACGGATACTTTTGGATTGACTTACACGTGTATTGGCTGTTAAATGATTTTATTGTGAAACGATCTAGTTCACACTTTTGTTAGCTATCCCGATTCTGCTGGCGATCCCAATCCAGGACTGTCGGTGTGTTGGTGTATTGAATCCGAGTAATGATATTGAACGTCCCTTGTATACTATAGTTACCAACAACCAATCGATACAGAAAAACCGGCCAAGTACGAGTCGAACTCTCGTACTGAGAGTTCCGTACTAGAAAACAATATCTTTGCATTAAATACTTAAAAGTAATTATTTCATTCACTCATTTGCGGATTCTTTGCACGAGCTCCACTGATAATTGGCAGGTACTTATTAATTTTTTTTTTGAGCTTCCACTCTGACAACCCCAAGTTTGAAGCTAGTACATATTACTGCTACTGCAAATACAAAAAAATAAACTGATATGCACTAACTATGCACTCAGTATTTAGTGAATGTCAGTTTATACTGGGCATTGAAACGAATAAAAACCAAGCGAACAATATATCTCTTATAAGTTTTTTGTAATCTATAAGCAAATAAAATGTTTTTTTTTTTTATTTTTAAGGTTCCAAGACAAAATGGCTAAGAAGGAACCGTGTTTATAGCTTCGTGTTATAGTTTCGTCGTGTCCGCGCGTCCGGTCGTCCGTAGGTCACAGGCATATTATGCAGAAACTACAAGACGTATACTGACGAAGTTTATAGCGTAAGTATGTAAGTAAGGCTTGTATAAACCGCTACTTAGTTTGGTGGTTAAGTAATAAAAATAAATATTTCTAGGCACACCATACATGTAACATGAGCTGAAAAATATTTTTTTCAGCAAACATCAACGAGTGGTACATATTTCGACATTACTTTCAAAAACATTTTGAGGTTTTCAAGCAACTTTTCTAATTACATGAATAACTTCGGAAATAATGGCTCCATCAGTTGCAAAAATTGTGTCCCCTCCCACTTTTATTTTATAAACCGTGGGTAAAAAAATATGACAAAAATAGCGAAGGTACTTTTTAATAAGTATTTTCAACGAAAATTATTTTGAACATGATTGGATATATCGTTTTTGAGTTATTGCCGAAGAACTGCGCTTCTCGACAAAAGGACGTAAGTGTCATAAAAATACGCTCTTTTGTTGATGCGCTTTAGTTTACACTAGTTTAATAGTAATAGTCGCCATACCTACTTCTTGTCCTAGTTATATGCGACAAAAGTGCTTATTCTGGGCGGGAAACATGTAAAAAGTGTAACAACGTACTTTTTTCATCTGTAGTGCGTTTCTTTGTAATAATGTTTTCTGAAATCTATTATGAGCATGGTCCGAAATGCTCTTGGCCGGTTTTCTTTTTTATATTTCAATCAAACTAGTTTTGGAAATAAAAAGATATGATCAATTTTCACCTATTTCATTGAATTTCGATTCTCTTATTGAAGGGAATAAATTAGTAAACCTCATATTTAAAATACATTAATTTATACACCCATGTTTGGATCAAATACCATACTGCATACTGAATATCTACTTAATCGGTCCAATAGTTTCAGAAAAAATTGTGACAGATGGATAGACACACTAAAAGTGATCCAGCAGTTCCATTTTTTCCTCAGAAGGTACGGAATTATAAAAACAAACAGTTCATTCTATGTTCACGCGGACAAAGCAGCAAGCAAATCTAGTATTAACTAAAACCTCACAAAATAACGTATTTCCTAAAAAGAATCATCCAAATCGGATCAGCGACATTCAAGTTATGAGCATGAAATGAACAGACAAACATGTCCTATTTTAAAATATACGAGGATGACTGACATTTTAACTAGTAAAAAACACTTAGTCGATCACAAAGGAATGTCACACTAAAATATAGGAATTTAGCAACAGAAACGTTATAAGTTTATAAGCACACACTTAAAGTACTGAAGACTATGATGAACACCAATACATATGCAAAGGAATATGTGTTCTTACCTCGAGTACAGTTTGGAACGTCCAGTATATCCACACATGCCCTTTGAACTCTCCCCACGCCGCAGTCAAATCTCTCACAGGTCGTCGACAGCATGATCGAACATATGAGAGGCGATAAGTTAAGGATGAAAATGACGATAGACGATATTGTTGAGAACATGCCGAGAACTGACATCTAGAAACAGAAATGAATTATGAGCAATTACAATTAAACGACAGTAAAATTGATTGTGTTAAACACGAAAGAAACTTGTGTGTTTAATATATTATAAGAGAGAGTTTATTTTAACACTGTTAGTTGTATGTATTTTGGGCTCGATGGTGCTTATGGTTGAAAGGGAAGGAAATTTTTGATTTCGAAAAGCATTCATGATTCTAGAAATAAATTTAAATAATTTTTTAATTGAATTATCAAAGGTTTTTTTTTATAATCGTTATCCATCCAGTTTTACGTAATAATAAAAAATGTTATTAATTCTTATTTTCATGTAATAAGAAAAAAACAATATTACTTCCGGAAATCCACTTTATAATATTCTTTATAGTATAGATATAACAATAAAACATAAACATAACTAGATCTAAACCAAAATATTAATTAATTAAATTTTAGAGTGTTAAAACCTTATCTAATTAATCACGATCGACCACTGCTATGAATTTAAAACTAAGATTAAGAACTATTTTGAATGAAGAGAAGACTCCGAAAACTTTACCGTCTGTTAATTATTAACAATGGTTGGTAAATATAGGTTCTAGTCTGCTGCATAAATCATTGGCAATTTTATGCACTCACATAATAATTTTGCAACTATTCTGTGATTACAAATGATTGAACAATTCTCTAAAATGTCTACATAAGAATTAAACAAATTCTCAGATAAAAAAGTGCATTCGTTCCCTGTACATATTTGTAAATAATATGTATATAATAAATAATAATGTATATAATTAATGTATCGTAAATCGGAAAGTATATAATTAATGAATGATCGAGGGTATATGTACTTCAAAAAATAGTTAGCTTAATACTCATCTACCATCGTCTATTTTATATAAAGACGATCTTCGGTTACACCCTGGACAGTTTGGGAGGACACGTCAGCAAAAAAGGTAAAACCTCGCACTGACAAAATTTTCTGTTATATCCGGGCGCGTACAAAGATGTTTGTAAAATAATTACTCAAATTGGATTATTCCAATAAGAAGATGTATTGAGAAATAAACTGTGTAATAATGTTTATCCAAATATATGCAAGAACAATTTTGATGCGTCTGAAACTCATAAGGTTGATGACTTAACAACATTCAAAATGAAAAATAAGTTAGTAAGACAATTAAATTCTAAACTATGTGTATATAAACATATAGCTTGATAACTCAGTCGATGTTTGATTATAATAATATTAATTTTTAATCAATTTAGGCAAATAAAAATAAAAGTAAAGCAAAAATCATTGAAAAGTTTCAATTATCTAGGTCAAAGCTAAAAATAATACCAACCAGAAGACACTGAACAAATGTTACTTGATTTGTTCAATATTAATTGTTGATTTGTTCAAATTAAACAATTATTACTAGAGATCGATCAATTTCCATAAGATGAAAAAATAATAAAAATTTGGTTTCAATTAAATGTAAGGATGTCGATTATGATTCGAGATGTTAGTCTATATTGATTGAAAAATTAGGAAGTGAATACATTGTGAATATACAGCACGATGTATAGAATTACTCTTCAAGTGCATTCAATGCTAGATTTTACGGTCTCGTATACCATTTGAATATAGGTTCATTTTCAAAATAGTCTAAAATTTGTCCTTGTAAATGTACGTCAAGTTGAGTAGTACTCACTATGCGAGCATTGCTGGGGATGGTAAATTACCCGTAATATATGTAATTACGGGTAATTTTCCTGTAATATCGTAAGTGCTGCGTAACATTTAAGAACGTTTTCTTTGAAGGTATATTACGATTTGGGTAAATTTCAGGGTATAACTGTTTGTCGTGCCGTAACCGTTACCTCCGAAGACGTAAGCCCTAACCATACCTGTAACTCGGCATTCGAGTATATGTTTGTTTACATTTAGAACATAATTAAAGATATTTAATGTTTATCTACGAGTACACGACACGGGTTGTATCGGTCACAAGGTCAACTGGGTCGATATACATCAATCCATCACAATTATCGTGTCGGGTCTAGCTATTTTTTCTCCATTATGAAAATTTTGATGTTTAAATTTACCTGATTTTTCGACAGCATTATTAACTTATCTACGGCAATTAAGCATTGCATGAATATTAGTACAGCATGTATTAATACCTGAAACGTAATAAAATTATTATAATGAACATGCCTCTACAATTCGAATTGACAACGTAAGTGAAAACATCATACCGCGCTTTGACATAGAGTTTTTTGAATATTGAAAACTTTTAAAATGTCCTTTGCAGTCTCAAAAATCAACGTTGTTCTTACATTTTCATCCCTGTTCACATTCCTGTTAGCACTTGGTCGTTGATTTGAATGCACAAAAACCATTGTCCAAGAATCCATTCGTGATGACAGAAAATCAACAACAGTTGCGGCGTACAATATTTCTAAGTCCAAAATAACACTCGAAACAAACCTAGTGAAAATACTTAATGCACTGAATTGCGTAATTACCGAAATTGCTCTAACCCCGAGGGCGAGATTCACGCAAACAGCATAACACCAATTTTTTCTAGAAACTTGCAGAAAATTCGGAGCGCCGGCAACTCTTAATTTCTTGTTTATTCCCTGCATTTTAGTCACAAGCTTGACAGCATATGCGCTGTAGTACGCTTTCGTTGCCATGATGGTGGCGTATGCCACGGGATAGAACGCATAAGTTATACTGGAACATCCTCTATACGATATACAATAGAAAATATCTTTATAAACATACAGAAAAAACAACAAGATCGCCAAACTGATTATGCAATACTTCCTCGGGCGTGGTGTGATAAAGTTATCCCTGATACGATAGTTCGACACCAAGAACAGCTCTTTGACCAGGTAAAAAGGTTTCAGCGCTCTTTGTAGGTCTTCGCCTACTGCGTTGTTCAATAAATACTCGTTGCCGCCAGGTATCTTGCTCGCAGGACTGACACAATCAAACTATACTTTTGATTATATTACTTGCGGTGAAAGTCGTTATATGAATTTGTCATTTTAATAAATGAGTATTCACAATTTCATTTTGTTTTTACTTAAGGATAAAATGGTAATTTAATTTGACATTTGTAAATCGTTTGAAGCTTTAAGTAAATGTAATATAAATTAGGTTTCTACAGGCAATTTTTCATTAAGTTTATTTACTTTCTTACTTTTTTGAGTAAGCTTAATAAGCGTAATGTGAGAGAATGAAAATTCAAAAGTATTTATCTATATATTTATAGTGTAATATTTAATGTAAAAACTTTTATATTGCTAAGCGTAATTGTTTCTTATTCCAATAATACAGAAGAAATTGTGAATATTTATACAATAAGTGTATAAGTTTCTTCTTTATTTATTTATTTTTAAACTAACGATCCTGCACTGTTTCATTATAGTTGCGTGACGTGTCGTGGACCATTTAAATCAGGGCAATTCAATATGATATATCTTCATAAAAGTGCTACGAAAACATATCTTATTCGAATACCACTCAATAACAAAATCTCTTTTAAAACGACTGCTTCCTGCTGGCTCAACAAATCAGAGCATTCGAGTAAATCCAGCAGGCAAAAAAAAAATATAGCTTTGACGTCAACTTCTTACTTCGGCCACACTTGAAAAATTGATTCAAAAGAATAGATGAGTGACACGTAAAAAAATTCAATGCATTCTGCAGATTGGATCAAAAGTATGTATGAAATTAAACACGAGCATGAGCGTGTAAGGAGGACATTTTCACGACGGGTACTGCTCGAACTAAAACAGGCTCCAAACTACCTTGTAGTTATATTTGAGTTAGTTACAACTTTACCAATATTTTTATACATGAGTGCTAGATTGTTAGTAGAAATTAAGATTTAAAAGATGTCGATTATTTGTTTATTTTTAGAATAATTAATACTGCAATTGATATGTTTTTTGAAAATTCAAAAGGTTATATATATAATAATTAGGTCGGGGAAAAAGTTTTTTCGTATTTTATATACACATTCATGATAATTTTTGATCATATTTTATTTACATTTGACTAAAATGTATTTATGTCACTTTGTTTAACAGCTTATGGCCGTTTTGTACGTAGTGACATAATCCCACTGCTGTAAATATTTTGGGACTTCTGATTGAAAAACTGCGACAAGTAGGTTTGACTGTCCTGTCTTGATGTTAACCGAACATTAACTAGAGAATTCTGGACAGATCGAAACAGGTAAAATCTAAGGGTGCAAGGTCAGCGTCATATGGTGAATGCATTAACACTTCCCAAGCAAATTCTTTCAATATTTACTAAGTAGCTAAAATTGTGTATGGTCTGACGTTATCATGGTGAAAAAGCACATGCTTTCTTTTGATCAATTCTGGTAATTTTTTTCTCTACTTTTTGTTTGAGTTTCATCAGCTGTTAGCAATAGAGATCCAAATTTATGTGTTTTTTGACACTAAAAAGTCATAATCAATAATACCCTTTCAATCCCAACATACACATAGCTTTAAATTATTACGAGTTAATCCGGGTTTCACTATTATCTGTGGACCTAGCTTGCCTTTTGACCATTGTCTTTTTCGTACTTTTTTGTCGTATCCATTTTTCATCACCAGTATTCAATCTTTTAAGAAACGAATCCGTTTCAATAGACAAACGCAAATGAGTACACAATTCATTAGATATCTTTAAGTGTACTCGTGTGGGACCCAAGTATCACTTCAAGCATGCTGATGGTTGAAGAATACTGTGTGCTTTTGATATATGCCGGGCTGTCAGTTCTTATTCGTGGTTCTTGACATCATTTATCTCTATAAGAAAAATGCTCTCAGTATGTGAAACATAACTATTTAGTTGACAGATCGATAAACTTTTTTAGATCTTCTACCAGACATTTGGATATAATAATGATATTGAAAGCTTATATTCAAAAGTTATTTAACGTATGTTAAAAGGGATCGTATGTGCCATCTTCGCGTGATTTTTTACTTTTAATCGGGAACCAACATCGTGCATAAACTTTTACAAAGAATGTGGCCAGTGTTGTTACATTTCCCGATGGTGTGTCGATAATTACTCATAAATTATAATATTCGGTCGGCGCGTGTGACTTGTGCCAGCATGTGACAGCTTTCCTGGAGATTTATTTGCCAGATCTTCTGAAAAATGACCTAAAAATACCACTGAGACCATCCTGTGCAAATAATGTTGATGTGTACTTAAATCCTTTCTGTAAAAAGCTCTATGTACTGTTTCCACTGTTAACCATTCACAGGTTTCTAGTGCGACGCGATAAATTGGGCTAATTGTCGTTTTCCGCGTTCTCCCACTCATCTTATTTTAAATTTTCATCACAAGGTTATCCTTTTTTTTATTGCGTTGAATACAGTGGTGATTGTTTGGTGAAATAAAATAAGTTTTTGTCTCAAAATTTTATAGGTACGTTTAAATGGCGTGAAAGTAAATTCGTAAATTTAATACGTAAATTTACGAAATAAACGCATATTTTTAGTAATTTTTATACACTGCCATAGCATCTTCCAGTCTGGACTGCACTATTGTATCAGTTTCAGCAAGCCTGATTAGCAGCCTAGTTAGCAGCCTATAGTGAATAAAATACGATATGCGCACGATTGTAGTGACGTCGACAAGATATTGTTAAAATAATAGAAACAGATAAAGCTAAGGCATCACCAAAACCTACCAATATTGCTTTCAATGAACCTTCAATGGGTTTCTATGCAGAACCACCACAAGCGAATTGACGAAAAGGTGATACATTGATGAATATGGTGTTTTGGTATTTCCTCGTTCTCTTATAGGCATGAATTACAAACATGGTTTTTGGCTATATGGTTTCTAACCATTTAAATCAGTTTACTGCAAAAGGAATACACTTTTGAACAAAATTTTCTCTATATAATTAAATTTAAAAACAAACCCTGATAATTTATTAATTTAATTATTGTTCGGCATCAGTAACGGTTTTTTTGTATTTCTTTTTCAACATAATTGTATAAACAATTTTCGAAAAACTGCTAATAAATGAAAAGCATTTTTTTTCATTTATTAGCCTCGTTTATTTTAAACGAATTTTGCGTGCTTACCTCTTTTATTTTTAGTCCACCCACACAATTGCCATTTCATATTTCGTATGCGTTAGTATTGACAGTCTTAGTCGTTTACTTATCGAACAGGCGTCCGTCTTCTGTAATGTGAACGCGCGGGGTTACCCCCTTTTTCTCTTCGCAGGATCGCTTTAAGTCGAATTAATACCATCCGTTCCTGTGTCTCATGCTAGAGAACCTCCGAAATCCAGGAGTTTACCTAGCCTGAAGTCCTTAAACAAATTATGTAGCTAAATCCAGAGAAAACCCGAGACTTGACGGAATTACAAACAAAAGTATAGAGTTTGCGAGAAGTCTATTTTTGGCACCAATTACTATGTTATAGAATAAAATACTAGGCGAAGAAGAGGTACCACATCTATGGATTGAATCCAAAATTATCTTGGTGCATAAAAAAGATGACTCAGCGAACACAGAAAATTACCGACCAAGGCGACTAAAAGCCTGATGTCTTTCCTTTACAAACTATTTATAGCCTGTCTACTGGAAAAAAATTCTTTCGAGATTGACGCACACCAGTCTATCAAGCAAGTCGGATTTAAAAGAGAGTAGCAAAATGGATCACTTTCAAGTAGTTGAGCAGGCGATAGGGAAATATAAATTGAGTATATAAGGTCATTTTATTTAGCTTTCATAGATTATAAAAAAAAACATCTACTTTATTTGACATGATAGCATCGGGGTAGCATTGATGGCACAAAATATAAAAGTAAAATACATCAATATCCTTAATAATAGAGGTGTCAGTATCCTTAACAATAGAAGCATAAAATAGAGCCGAAAAACATGGTGATCTGATTTCTTCAAAATTATTTATAGCCGTCTAACAATTAATAATGGCTAACGTACTGTGGTTTAACTAAGGAATCGATATAAATGGAAACGTATTAAATCATCTCAGGTTTGCTGATGACATCATTCTGTTCGCAGAAAGTCCTAAATAACTCAATACAATAATAAACGACTTACTGTAGTCAAGCAAAAAAGTCAGATTGAAAATGAATATTGACAAAACCAAAGTTATGACCAAATATCACGCGCCCCCATTTTGGTAAAAACACCACTCTTATAATATGTTGATAAATACGTTTATTTACGCAAACAAATCTGTTTTTATAAGGATAGAAATTTGGAAGAAGTAGACCGTACAATTTTAATTACCTGGAACATATACCGAGGCCATAAAGAAATTATTAAATCAAAGCATCCGATATTGGCACTGAAAATTATAATGGACTCAAAAATATTAGCACGTCTCACTTACAGTTCCCAAACATAGATTTTTGAACTCTAAACTACAAATAAAGTACATAGGACTCAAACGAGAATGAAAAGAATTCACCTTAACATAGAACTAAAACAGGATGAGGAACGTGAACATTTACAACATAAGTAACGTCGCGCTAACTTTTCAATTATAAAGTAAAAGGAAATGGGCAGGTCATGTGGCAAGATACTACGACGATAGCTAATAGTAGTAATGACAGTAATAGTAATAATAATTATTATTACAATTATTATCATTAAAAGGCAAATACCTTGAAACTAATTTGGAATAATCTGATTTTTGCTTTATATTAGGGTTATTAAGTTCATTATTAATATTATCATTTAACTTGCTTTTAACTAAACTTATGTACATCCGTTAGAGTTTGTAATAGAATGTTTAAACGTAACGTGTAGCGTAGGGTATGTTTTAAATTATAACAAACATTTTGGTGCAACTTTATTTCTTTGTCTTAAAGCCAAACCGATTGCAAACACGAGTTACCATAAATCAAATGTAAATCTATGAATAAACCACACATACGTAACACGAAGTGCATTATATTATTACAAGAACGCAAATTGCAGTAGCACAATGCAGTAAGTGGTGATCAGCGCCAGTAGCCGCAGCGGCAGGGCGGCGTCCACCGTGAAAAAGCCGCAGGCGCGCATCTTGCGGTAGCGCTTGCTGCAAAGGCGCAGGACGTTCTTGGCCAGCCTCCGGGTCGAATCTGCGACAACGACATTCGAGACAAAGCGGTCTTTGTTAGATTCTGATCCAATTTAGTGAGAACTCAGTTTAATTTTTAAGGGAACTTCGTCTATACATATAATAAAACAGCAGAACCGGATGTGTCTGTACATGGAAGGTTTATATGTAACTCACATGCCGCTCCACCCACGTGGACATAAATCGATTCCTTCCTGGTTCACATCGGCTAATCATTAGTCGATTATAATTTCGATCCTGGTCTCACTCTCGCTTCTGATCTCGATCTCACTCACGATATCGATCTCACTGGCGCCTCCGATTGAATTCCAATCAAATTTTCCTAGAAAACCGGATACTTTAGCACTGGAAACGCAGATACTGTTGGTAAAGTATTTTATTAGGAAAGGATTCCACTCCTGATGCTGATCCCGATACCGGTTCTGCTTGAGATTTTAGTCCCGGACTAATATTGATATTCATTCTTCCTAGAGCACTGTTGTTATTAATAACCAAGCAGTACAAAACAAGCAATTTATATTGTTTTCGTATAAACAAAACTAATGAATGTAAGCCTGATCATATAAGTATTTCAGTAAAAAAAAATCATACAAATCAAACACTAGTGGTACTCAAGTTATTAACGTACAAACGAATAACCTAACAGTATAAGGTTATAAATGCATGCATAAAAGGTTATTTATTATACAATCTCTAAATGTTTATAGGATAAATGAACATAACGAGGTCGACTTCCTATAGGTTTGTTGTTCTTGCAATAGTTTTATATATAAATGCATTAGGAACTAGTGGTAAGTTCAAAATAAGCGGTATTATTAAAAAAACTGTTGATTCTTTTAAATGTGAAGACGTATGTCACAGGTTGTACACGAATTATAACCAGAGAAATAAAGATATTTTGAATTTCAATTTATAAGGAGCCAGTCCATCTTCCTTGTTCTTAAATCTTTTGTTTCCCAATTTATTTCTTTTCATTTTGGGAAATCAGTGAAAATCGGATGGTATTGAATAAAAGAATTTGATGAATGAGGTAGAATAGACATATTTTATGAATTAAAAAAGGCAAGTGTTATGCTGGGTGTCTGCAGTGCAACGTTGTCCTGATGCTAAAGAAGGTGCCTGATTCGTGACTCCGGATTGTCATACCAAGATAATAATACTGAAACCAAACCTTCCATATATCCTTCACAATAACTGTTTTTTTATTCTCTAGCACCAAAGTAGCAGTTGACCGGTCTTACAAAACAACGTGGCTACCATTTGTTTCTGTGTGCTTTGTGCACGGCCACATTTTTTTGGTGTCGTTTCATTATTGTATTGCGTGAGGTGTTAATTCGCGGAAATTCATAGTAGACGCTTGCCTGCAACATGCATTAACATGCAGCATTCAACCTACCGCTGACCCTCGAATCTGCCTCTCCACTACGAATCTCTATCCAAATGATTGAATATTGATTCCAGAGGATTGACATATATCGAACACCTAAGCAAGTGTTACTTATTTTTATAATTATCTTATTCCGCTAACCGTTAAATTGTTAATTCTACGTACGTTTCATGCCAATCAGGCACATCCTCAGGAAATTGCCGACAGTCACATCCACCAGGGTGCAAAGAGCGTTAAAACAACCAACACAACCTCGTTAAGTAAGCCGCTGTCATGCAATGGTCAAAGAGTGACGAAAACATTCTTAAAGCAGCCACAGACCACCACCGATAGACATGCCTGTCACATGTCACAGACTAACCATCACCAACATTACCCAAGTAGTTACAGGCAAGCGTCCAGTAATGGCGATTTATAAACGTCAATTTGGTCATTGAGCATATTATTATTATATTTATGTTTTAAAATTTCGAAGGATTCCAAAACATTTAAACGTAACCCTTTCTCACACACATGCAAGACATCTAATTTGTGATCATTATTAAGCTTATGACCGGTTTCTATTAGATGTTTAGTAAAATGGGATCTGTCTGATTTATTGTTTCTAAAGGCTGAAATATATTTTTTGTATCTTTTTTCAAAACAATGTCCGGTTTGTCCTATATATGTATATATATCGATTTACAGTCACCACAAGTTTATTTATAAATTCCAGATTTTTTATTATTGTGTAATTTATCTTTATTGTTAAATAAAGTTTTCAAATTGTTATTTGTTTTAAAAGACGTATAAATATTGTTTTTTTAATAATCTTGAAATTCTCTCTGCAATTGTACCAAAATATTTCAAACTAGCTATATATTTCTTTTGGTCTTTTGATTGTGTTAGATAGATACTTTTCCTTATAATACTTTTTTGTTTTTTATTAATGAGTCCATCAATACATTTTTCACTTTATCCGTTTGCCAATGCTATACTGTAAATGGTATTTAATTCTAATGAAAAATTATGGTGGTTAAGGGGTATGGCGAATAACCGATGTATCATTGATTTATAAGCCGCCAATTTGTGTTGCCATGGATGACAAGAAGAAATGGGTATTGTAGTATCTGTGCCCGTGGGTTTTCTATATATTTTAAATTCATGTCTATTATTTTTTCCAGTTAAGGTCAAATCTAAAAAAATTATAGAATTGTTTGTTTCTTCCTCTAGTTTAAATTGAATTTTGGGGTGTACGCTATTAATATAATTTTGAAACAGATCTAATTCTATTGAATTACCCAGCCAACACATAATAATATCGTCCACATATCTAATATAATACACGATATTATCATTGTTTATTACGTGCTTATTTTCGAATTCATCCATAAAAATTTCGACCATTAATGGGCTTAAAGGTGAACCCATAGCTGGACCTTCCTTTTGTATATAAAATTGATTATTATAACGGAAATAATTTTGATTCATGCACAATCCTGTTAATTTTAAGATATCGTCCCTTTTGCCTGGATGTATTTTTTGGTTTTCTAACTTATCTTTTATAATTGTTAAGCATTCTCTAAAAGGAACATTAGTAAACAAACTGTCTACGTCAAATGAGATTAATTTGCTATTGTTTGGAAGGACAATATCTTTAATGTTGTTAACCAGGTCTAAACTATTAACCAAACCATATTTTAGGTTGAATGAAATTTTTCTTTTTATTATATCATTTATGTATTTACCTAATTTATGTGTTGGCGCCTGCACATACGATACCACCGGACGAAACGGCTCACCCTCTTTATGTACTTTTGGCAAACCATACAATCTAGGGGCCTGTGGATTCATCGGTATTAAATTTCTTTTTTTCTGACTCTTTAGTTAATAAAAATTTAGAAGACGATAAATTTTGTTTAACTTCAGCAATATATTTATTGGTGGGATCATATTTTAATTTTTGAAAGTCTTTTCGTTATTAACTATATTATTAACTTTATTATTGTAATCAGACTTGTTCATTATTACAATAGCGTTCCCTTTATCGGCTTTACTAATAACTAAATTTTCTTTCAATATTTTTTGCATTAGTGATTGTAACGTTTTATGATCTACATTGTATACATAGTCCGAAATGGTAACTTCATTATATCCGAAATAAAAATATTTTCAGACATACAACATCATCTTATTCCAAACTAAGCAAGGAGGTTTGCTTACATATGTATACTTTTTTTTTTTGTAAATATATAAGACATATAAACGCCCACATTTAAGGGGAACATTAATCTTTAATCAAATATATAATGGTTTGTCTTGTACGGAAGTCTTACCCACGCCCTCAACGCAGGAAGTAGGGCCATTACCAACTGCGTCAATCGGGCAGACTTAAGAGTTAGTTAACATATAAATAAGACTACGGCGTATATTGATATATTTGCAAAGGGGTATACTTTGTGTGCAATTTGGATCGTCCAGTGTCTCCACACACGCCTTTAGGACTCTCCTCACGCCGCGATCAAACCTCTCACAAGTTACAGAAAACATGATTAAACAAATGGGAGGTGCTAAATTGAGGAAGAAAACGATGATAGTTGGTATCGATAAATAAATGATCGGCATCTGAAACAAAGTATCAGTAAGTTAGTGGTTCACGTGTAGGGTTTAATTTGCGCTAAATAGGAAAGAAATTTTTAAGTCTTGGGTATAAAAATACTTTTAAATGAAGTGTTTTTTTATTGGCTGTTTCCATCGCCTGGTATCGTACGGTATTTCAATCTGGGGACATGCGGCGGATATTCATAGCAATTTCATGCTGCAGAAGCGGACTTTTTGCGAGATAGGCAAACCCAAACCTCGTGTACCTCTTAAATGTAAATTTATGAAAATTGGAATTTTAACTCTGGCTTCCCAATTCCATCGACATAAACTCAGCACTAAAAATAAAATAAACTGCGTTTACATGTTAGTCGCCTATGTCATGTCACAAATTCAAGTAGAGGACTCTGTGTTCAATAAAATCTCCGTCGATATAAAAGACGTACCCTAAACCCTAAATTTAAAGGCATTATTAAACAATCCTTAGTGAAAAAGGGTGTTACACAATTTCCGAATATTTAGAAGACAAATATCCATTTGACTCGATTTGTCACCGTGCTGTTTCGTTCATGAATACTTTTGTATTTATTTTAGTTAAATATGGTGAAATTAGAAAAAAGCTACCCTTAAGTTTTTTGTTCATTCTTCTCGAGGGAAAACTTCCCTCCGTAGGAGTATTAAAGTATGAAATCACAAAAAAATATGAAGTACTTCACGTTTATTTTGTAACCTATGCAATAAAGATTCTAATATCAGTTACACACGATTTCGACTTTCTCGATTTCGACCCCAGTATCGATTACGCTATCCGTCCCGCTTTAAATATCGATACTGGTATCGGTTACAGTTACGAGTTGTAAGAATCCGGGGCAAGTGCTAAAATTACACCAAAATGAAATATAAGCTATATTACTCTGGCGTAGTGTAGCTGTCTATTAGTGATAGAATTTTTATAAACGGTGCAGCAGTTCGGTTTAAGAGTACAAAACGCGTACGCAGTCGGAATCAAATGCTAAAACAGATTGTAAAAAAAAACCTTTTTTTTCATTATATGTTTTCAAATATTTCATATTTCAAGGTGTTGAAATATGGTATATATTTGATTCCGCAATCCATACCATTGATGTGGTATCATATCACATCAAACGCTGTCATAATCCAGTAATTTAGTAAAGACAACAATTATAGTTCCAATATTTTCGTAACTTATAAATGAATTTCAATACTGCAATCATTTATTAAATAAAACCGTTATTTATTACCTCCTAAATACATTCGAGTTCCGTCCAAAAATCATGATTTAAATAAAAAATTAAAGTTCCCGAATGCGGCTTCGATTTTAAAGTGCCCTTCCCTTTTTTCTTTGAAAATTTTAGAAGATATTAGCTATAACATGTATTCACTGACTGGCAGGTTCGAGAAAAATCTTTAACTAACACGTATTAGAGAATTACTTGTATTGAATACGCATTACGCATACTTAACTATTTGCCGAAAATTAATTAGTCAGTCAGTAAGAAAGTTGCTCAATCAGGATAAACATTTTGAATATTTTTCTCCATTTACAATACACATCTCTGTAAAACAGATAATTTACTTTGCCAAAAATAATTTTTATTTTCAAAAAAAATAACGAACAAGGCGAAGTGGTAGTTAAAGGTACCTTTCTTAGATTACTTAAATGACTCGAAAAAATTGACAACTATCACTTACAATGCACTATGAGATACAATATTTAAAACAATTAAACATTACGGCACATACGGACACACAATTAAAAATCAAATGAAGTTTTGAATTAGTTGTTATTAATGTTTCATAAATCGTGCTTTAAAAGTTACTTTAAAAAAACAATCATTATATTATTGTTATTTCTATCAGCCAGTTTCTCGAATATAATTATTGCATTATTTTAATGATTTCCTCTTCATTCAATGTTAAAATCAATAAGCATAACTATATAATCTTGAACGGTATAAACTCCTATAATAATTTTTTATATTCAATAATATAAAAAAGTCTGGCGACTGATTGAAACAATCATTTTTCATAAACAATACCATAACTTTCATATAACACTTACTCCTTAAATGGATTGTGTTCTGGAAGTTCTGAACTGGACTAGTTATTTGAGACAAATAAAATAATTGTCAATACAATAAATTAATGCAACAAGTTTCATTTTGGAAGTGATTAAATTAATTTGTTAATTAATTTTGAAAAGGTTTGCAAATCAAAATAACAAAACACAATTATGTAGAATCTATCTGCTTTTTTTTTGTATAGAAACTTTTAACAATTACATTTTTTACCTGATTCTTCGACATCGCTATTAATACTTCTATGCCAAGTAAGCATTGCATAAATGTTAGTACCGAATGTATTAACACCTGCAAAATAACAAAATGGTTAAAATGTATTGTTATTGGGCATGCCTTTCAAATTTAAATGAGTAACGCACGTAAAAATATCTTACCACGCTTTGACATACGTTTTTGTGAATTCTGAATGCTTCTAAAATGTCTTTTATTATTCCAAAAATTAAAGGTGCGTTATTATGTGAATCTTTGTTAACACCTCCTATGATAACTAACCGTTCATTTGCATTCCCAAACACTGTTATCCAAGAGTCCATTCGTGAGGACAAAAAATCGACGATAAATGTGGCGTACAATATTTCCAAGTCCATAATAATACCAGAAAGAAGTCTGGTGTACATGCTCAATACGTTGATTTGTATAACCACCAAAATAGCTTTTGAGATGTGAGTAAAATGCACGCAAATGAAATAATACCAGTTTCTTCTAGAACGGTGCAGAAGATTCGAAACGCCGGCAACCCTCAGTTTCTTATTTATCCTCTGCATTTTGATCACAAGCTCGACGGCAGACGCGCTGTGGTACGCTGCCGTTGCTGTGGTCATGGCGTAAGCCACGGGATGTATCACATAAGTCAACATGGAACACCGTCCGTACGATATGCAATCGCTTATGTCGTAGTAGCCGTACAAAAAAACTAACAAAATCCCCAAGCTAAGTACGTGGTACATTCTCGAGCGTGGTGTGATAAAGTTATTTTTGATGCGGTACTTCGACACCAAAAGCAGCTCCCTAACCAGATCAAAGGGTCTCAGCGCCCTTTGAAGGTCTTCGCCTACTATGTTGTTCAACAGGTACTCGTTGCCGCCAAGCATCTTTCTCACAGGACTGACGGACTCAAACTGTACGTTTCATTACTTCTAGAGAAAGCTGTTACATAAATTTGTTTGTATTGTTGATCGAGGGGTCATAGCTAGCTAAGAGTCATTACTATAATTAAAGATCACATTTAAAATTGGATTGATTCGAATTGATCAAACACATTATCATTTCTCATCAATTTTAGCCTTTAGTAAACATAATACAAATTAGGCTTCTACGGGTGATTTTTTTGTTAAATTTATTTACTTTATCACTTTTATAAGTAATTTAGGAATAAATGTTATGTGATAGAATAAACATTTAAAAAATTTTAATTAAATATTTAACATACTATCTTTATTATAAGAACCCTCCTATCACTGAGTGTAGTTGTTAAATATTACAATAATATAGACCAAACTGTGTATATTGATTTACATTATAATTCATTAAGTATTAAATTTTTTATGTTACTTTTTACTTTTTATGAGTTCCATCTCAGTGAACTCGGGCTATAAGAAATACAGAACACAATACTTCGTTTCGTTATATTTCTTTTTTTTTATCGTATATTTTATACAAATTACCCTACTTTGTTTCATTATCTTTACGTGATGTGTAATGATGAATCAATCGCGACTCTGATTCTACGAATGTTAGAAATACATATCTTCTTCAAACGTCGTTAAAACACGATATCTCTTTTAAAACGGCAGTTCAATGCTGATTCAATAAATTTCCAAGTGGTCAAGTAATTCTGACGGATGCCATTGCCGTGCATTTACAGCCATTTCTCGTTTCGTCTAACCTATGAAAATTTTATTCTAAATGAGTGATGAATTACTTCGGGACACATTAGATCAAAAGGTTTTCATGAAATTCAACAAGAGCACCTTCGCGTAAAGGCGGTAATTAACGGGCTAGGGTAAATGATACCGTGACATAATTGCAAAAGCGGGCACAATATCATCGGCATTGCTTGTGCAATAAACTTAAGGGCTAATCAGTATTATTTTTCATCTTCGCTTATGGATTTCTGTTGTCTCAGGGCTCTAAAAATTTTAGCTTCCATCAACGCCGACAGTCTGACGTCAGTGCTAGACTCATCTTGACATAGTTATTTATTAAATCAAAGGAACGGGTGTGTTATGTATTCCGATAGTGATTTCTAAAGCATTGTGCAGCTTGGGTAAGAGTGATTCCTCCGCGTGGTTAGGTTCCTATCTATTGGTCTCTCTTTTAACGACAGCGGAAAATCATCGGTTATTACAATTCACAAACAGATACCCACCCGGCGCTTTACGTGGTCGCTTAACGTGCACGCTTATGAGTTAAGCGATCGCGTCAAAGTCAATTCTGCGTGGCGTGTGGAAAGCAATACAGAATTATTCACAACTCATAGAGCTTCGTGAAATATCGCTACGGCCACTGTCAAAACGAGATTATTGGCAGAGCTTTGAGCTTAAACTCAACGATCAATTGAAAGATATGTGAATATTGTACCGTGTATATATTTGTAATCTCTGTCCTCCTCTTTAAAAATAGGTGTTAAGTTACAAATAGATGAATACAATGGATAAGGTTTCCGAATCAACTTCAATCATTTATCTCAAAGGAAGGATGCTTTTTTTAGTAGTTTGGCTATATTAAAATATAAAAATCCTGATAGGATTTTCAATTGTAACTTAAAGAACAAACATTATTATACCTAGATCATTGTCTGGCATTCTGTGTTCTAAATGGAGTAGAATGTAAAAAACATTTCTTTAAGGTATAGTCTATGATTTAATTAAATTCATAGCTTAGCATTAAACACATCACTATTCCTCTTAGCGTTTGTTTGTGTGTTTGCGCTAAAGTTACGATCGCGACTTAGTGATGGTTTTTTTCATAAAGTTACTCCTCTCTGTTTTTTAAGTCACGGGTACTACATGCTTAGAGAAACCGTGATCTTCTTTCGGGTATTTTGAAAATAACATGAAATTTTATAACATATAATAACACTTTGAATATTACAGAATTTCAAAACTTCAGATGCGTTTACCTCTTCATGAACTTCTAATAATCTAATATCCGACATTAGAGAAAAAACTTTTTCTCATCTGTTAATTTGATGAATCCATTTTCAAGAGTGCATTTAAATATAAATATTTTAGAAATACTAGCTTCGTGCTGCTGTTTACTAACTTAAATAGTTTTTCTTTTTTAATTTTTTTATATTAGGTTCTTTCGCGTTTATATTAAGTGTTTCGTGTGCCACATGTGCTACTCAATCGACAGATAAAATTATACAAGTTATATAAAAAACTAATTAATTTGTTTGTATTTTGGTTTCACAAGTGGAACACTTTATCTGCATTCACTGTGGCATCACCATATTCAAACAGTTCGTTTTTCTTATATACAGATAAGTGCCAGCAACATGAGAAATAATATTTACATTACGATTTTTTTCTGGAAAGTTTTATACTCCTAAGTACTTTATTGTCTAAATGGGCTCCTCAAGCATTATTTCATTGAATAAACAGATGTATTTTCTAACGCTGGATCCTAGACTATGAGTAATGAGTACCGACGGAATTTCGTGGAAGTCCAATACTTTCACAAATTTACACGCTATGAGCCATACATTGGGAATTTGATAAGTTGCTAGTTAGATATATATATATATATATATTTTTTTTTTTTTTTTCTTTAAATTTGATTCTTAATTTAGAAGTTCACGCTATTTTATATCGCACGTTTCGATCGTTGGATAGTTATGATTTGTCGTTGGCGTATCGATATTTGATTGAAATTCTATACAATATTATAAGAAATGTTCTTCCTTCCTCCAACCGCAGAGAGAAACCTTGGCTGACATAAAACATTAGGGACCAGGCGTCTTGGCATCTACCGATGACGTTACCGTTTTGAGGAACATGCTGCTCCTATGGATCGTTGATCTTCATAATTAGACGCTCCTCTTAAACACGTGGCATATAATCAATGGTCAAATTCTTCTTTCATTACGAATCCTAATCCTCGAGCAACATCTGAATATTGATTCGAGAGTAATTACACACATCCAACATCTAACAAAGGGTTAGTTTTTATTCATTCCAATCGCCAATTGATTTGTACATCATTTCTATTTATCTTTTGTGCCATTGCAGCACACTTTCAGAAAAGGTCAGACATTAACACTTATCTCGTTGATTCTTAATTTTGAGTGGTTCTTATTCTATTATTTTCCTAATTAAATCTGAGGCGAAACCCCAATATTCAACTTCATAACATCATCTTATTCCGTATCAACTTTAATAAATGATCTGTTTATGGCAAAGAAATTCATTAACTTCTGCAGTCGTATAATGTCTAATACGATGGCCATTAATTTATTTTCTTCCCAATTAAAAGTGAAGTCAGTACATTTTCTTATATTTAAAAGTAATAACTTTAATTCATAATAATAGTAGAGCCTATCTAGGTCTTAATGTAAACTTTTGCATCATCAAGAGAGCGGATTGTTTTATATATTTTTTTATCTCCAGCATATAAGAAATCATTTGAATTAAAAAAAAACTGCGCTTATATTATTAATTTACGTTTTGAATAAGATAAGACCGAAGTGCGAGCCCTGCCAGCAGCCCAGAAATCACAAGAAGAGCCTAATTCTTTAATTGGGAATGCTTAACTCTTATCACGAAAATAAGACATAAATCACATAAGTAGATCATCGTCTAAACTTATATTCTCTAGTTCCTTAGTTAGTGTGTTATGAGAAATTTTATCAAAGATTTTTGTATTATCGACATACAAAACATGCTCTGAGCCCACATCTACCTTGCGTGTAAAATGTATTCAGTGAATCGATAGATATTGGTCAGATTATTACATTATAATATAAATAATTAGACTTATTACTGAATCTATGCTTTTTCTCATTTATGCCCTGACTATTGGAGAAATCTCGTTATAAATTGCCAACTCGAATAACATCGGGATTAGATAAAACTCAAATACGGGGTGATACTTACTGATTTCGCGCTCATTAATACTTTTGTAAAGAGATACCACTAATAAGCGATTCCAAACCGCGCGTATCTTACTCTTACAAAAGATTCAATGAATGGAAAAACTATCTAAATAGTGAGATTCTTATAACATCATGGCAAAAACAATGGAGGAACACTAACTGGACTGGCCGATGTTCAAGCATTTATAATATTATTTTCCCCGACGCGCTCAAGTATTGTCAGAGGGGATAAATTTGACAAAAAATGTGTTGCTTCTTCCAATTTCGTTGTCAATGTATATTACAATTCCGATGTCTATGAAACAACCTCGCTTTGTTGTTAGCGCACATCCCTATTTCGTCGTCGGTGGGTCACTCGGTCTTGTCGACGCACACCCCGGTCCCGTTATCACATATTTCAATTTGTTTTTAATGCACATAAAATGTCGCCGTCAATGTACGTCCCGATCTTATGGTCTCATTTACGGTGCATACCTCGGTCTCGATATCGATGCATGTCCCTGTCTCGTTGTCGATGTATATCCCGTTTTTTTATACGGTTTTTTATTACGGTTTTACGGTTGACCCTCGTAAAAAGGTCAACAGTAAAATTTTCAAGTCCGAAAGCTCGAAAATTGAAGCCACAATTTTTTAAACTCAAGGAACTATATAACACATCGACAGATATAATAGCGGGAAGTTTTAGCGGTGGCTTGCACGGTCAAACGTTTTTCGGACTTCCATGTTAACAAGCTCCGTATACCGTAGATGCATAGCATTCTCGCCACCTTCTTCTCTTTCTGTATCATCGACTCTGTAGATATTGATTTCTATGTGACATATTTATGTTTATTTTTCTAATACTCCTAGATCAGTTAACATATATACGTATTCAACTTCATACGTAGAGACTACGTTCTCTTCAAACATACGTGCGACGTGAAACCTTTGCATTGTGTTCTCAAAAGTGACCGTGACCATGGCGCAAGTAAACATGGACAAATGCGCAAAGAAAAACCGATCCTCTTCCTCTACCTCACTCCCCCTCCATCACCCCAACCCCCTTTCATCCTTCCAACTCCCCTTTTGTTGGCCCATTCGCTCCTCCGTCGGATATCCTATTTCTACTCGAGAGGCTGGCAGCCTTATTACCTAAAAGAAATAGATTTCTGATTTCGCATGAATTTAAAATAATTTTAGTAATTCCCAAGTTGATATTTAGAAAAGCGAATTGTCTTTCTATTAACAGTATTGCCTCTACAATAAAATCACTAAATTATCATAATGAAATTTAATCGCATATTTGAACTCAAAAACCGTTAGGGATCGCGATTTCGCAATTATTCGAAAATTACGCTCTCAAACCGAAGACTGGTCTATAGTGATTCTCAAGCGATTTACAATCAATTTTCCGTCATTCGTGTTTCGTATAAAGTGAATAATTATTTTTTTTATGTAAATCGCTAGATTAAATTAAATCTTTGCACATTTATCGAGGACCTAAGACATTACAATAATATGGTATAATTGGACTGATCTGATGATGGAGCCAGAAGATAGGCACAGGAATTCCATAATGGAATAACATATCCTAGTTGTGTTTGAGCTTGTCAGAGTTGTCTTGAGATGTACTCTCACCATGAGTGATTTTCAGGGTCTGATGATAGAGACGGAAGGTAAGCACTAGCACTCCATAATAGATCAACGTAGTCTAGCCTTATTTAGGCTTAATTAAATTTTTTAATGGACTTTGACCATAATTGGCTTTCAGAGTCTGATGATGGAGCAGAAGGTAAACACAGGAACTCCACAATGAAACAACGTATCCTAGCCGTGTTTAGTCTTGTAGAAATCGTCTTGAGATGTACTTTGACCATGAATGATTTTCAGGGTGTAATGATGCAACTGGAAGTTAGACAGTAGTACTCTATAATAGAACAACGTATCCAAGCGGTGTTCGCGGTTGTTGGGATTGTCTTGGAATGCACTTTAACCGATGGAACTGGAAGGTAGACGCTAGTACTCCATAATGAAACAACGTAGCCTAGCCGTGTTTGGACTTGTTGATATTCTCGTGAAATACACTTTGAGCATGACTGGCTTTCAGGGTCTGATAACGGAGCTGGAAGTTTGAAAGCTCCATCATCAGACCCTGAAAGTCAGTCGTAGTCAAAATACATTTCAGGGTAATTCCAACAAGCCCAAATATGGTTAGGATATATTGTTCCGTTATGATATGTTAATTTTGGTGCCAACCATCGAACTCCATCATCAGACACTGAATGCCAATTAGGGCCAAAGTCCACTTAAAAAATTCTATTAAGAACGCATACGACTAGGTTACGTTGTTCTACTATGGAGTACTTGCGCTTACCTTCCGGCTCCATCATCAAACACTGAAAATCACTCATGGTGGAGAGTGCATCTCAAGACAACTCTAACAAGCTCAAACACGACTAGGATATGTTATTCCGTTATAGAGTTCCTGTGCCTAACTTCTGGCTCCTTCATCAGATCAGTTGAAATATACCATATTATTGTACAGCCATTGGTCCTCGATAAGTGCGCAAAGTTTTAATTTAATCTAACGCTTTAAAGTCACTCAAAATTGCGTATAAGAATAATATTTTTTTATATCTAACAATTTCGATTCGCAAATTGGTTCCGGAATCGCAATCGATTTCTACTTTTACGTGATAAGGCCGCGGCAAAGCACTTGCGACTCCTCTTACGTTGAGAGTCCATGGGTGGCGGTGACCATTTAAGCTTTCGTGGCTCGCGCTTTCGTTCGTCATAAAACTTTCTAAAAAATTATACGCTCATAAATGTGTCAACAATTTTATTATATAAAACATTCAGTATCGCAAACACGCAAAAACTGAAGCAGTCACATTATACAATATAATTGACTCTCTTCAATTCCGCTACAACATTTAAAGCATTTTCTACATTAAATGTATACATATATATTTTTAAATATTATATGTATGTAAATTTCATTAAAGGAGACAAAGAAACATTGACTTACATGTAATTTTCAACACCAATCGATATCTTTTATTGATATGCCAATATAAATATTGTATAATGAATATATTATAAATACATACATTCACATGTATATATACAGATTATTTTATGTTCGTGTTAAAGGAAAGGGATTTATTTTTTTATGTTTTCTTTTTTAAATATCTACAAGGTTTTTTTTTCAAGGCTCTATCTATTTTACGTGTAAGAAGTTTATCGATTTATATCTAAAAATTATGAACGTCTTACATCAAACATTATAAAAAAATTGATAATATTTTCCATTTTATATATTCCTCCTGTATTGTATAATTCCTTAGCCATTAGTCATACATTAACTTATTATTAGTACCCGCACATGATTTTAAATTTGTATATTGAGTCAAAAATTAAGCTTTTCCCCATCGATTTTTATAAAGTATGATGTGCGTATCCAAATATACCAATCACCTTATACATTCTTGTTAAGATACATTTGCCTTTTATTTTTACACAATATTATAATTTTCCACAAGTAATTTGACTTTTATCCTCAAATCGGGTCATCACAGAAACACATTCGACAGCAAGGGTTGTAACAAACATAGAATTATCATTTATTTTATAATTTAATTGAATGCTCGTAATCATAACATCAAATTCACTACTGTCATTATGCCATAAGTACCATTAATCATTACTTGAGAGAATTATTCGACTCTACTTCACGAACAATGATATTTCTTTGTACATACAACAACTACTACATTGACATTAAAAAAAACCGTTATTTGATATATTTTTCAGTATTCTGAATGAGTAATACGCAAATAAACTCGACATGGCATTACCGAAGTTAAACTTCTAAATATCATCAACATTCATTGAATTTGATCTTCATTTCTACATGTAACTTGCATTTGAAGTAGCTATTGTAAATAGAACGTTTTCACCGATATCTCAATATGTTACAATCAAACAATTTTGTATTTTTCAATTATATAATTTTATTCCGAGCAGGCGTCCGGGGTGCATAGGTGAACTCTTAAATATCTTATATAATAGGTGAGCGTAAAGAACCTATTCCGACATATAACAGAATACGAAAACCAAAACTTAATGCACCCAGCGGATTTGTTATCCGATTTAGTACATCAAATGCTTTGCACTCCAACTTAGCACGCAAATCGCATATTTAGTCCCATGCGCAATCAATCATCACATCGATTATATTGTATCATGTATCATTCGTCATTTTGTCCGTTTGGAAAATAAAAATGTTTTCTTATTAAAAGGAGCCTCATCCAAGATTTAAATATTTGACATACAACGATTTGGGCATTCTAATACAACATTTTGTCCCTTTCTTCACGTTCTTAAGGGTGAGTGAGTATTTACAAAATTGTTTTTTTTTTTATTTTTCTTGTTAATGAATATCAAGTTTGGCATCTACAGTATTAGCGGTTTGGCTTTTTCATACGAGACCACTTCATCCTTTCTTCACCTTAAAGATTTAATTTCGAAAAATCTCTTCTCATAGTCTATTCAGTAAATAGAAGTAAATTGTGAAAGCAAAGAAACCTCGTCTAAAAATTCGCGATAATACATCGAGTGTGATGAACAGTACAACGCACGAAACTCTGCCGCTGTGAAGTTAGTCACGAAACCGTCTCAGTGGCGTAAAATAAGAACGTGGGGGAGGAGAAGGAAGGGTCGGGGAGAGTTGAACCTGCGCATTACATCATTCGCAGACAATTCAGAGCGGCAAAGTTTCGCGTGTTGTACTGTATAGAGTTTTGAAAGCTGTCTCGGCATACGTGCACATTTGACGTTGCCAACACTTTTTCAACAAATTATTCCGTATTAGAATCAATCAACTGTCAGGAATTACAATAGTCGACCGCACTTAACGAATCGCTGTCATCGGTTTGTTTGTTTCGCACAGACGTGCATGTGAAATAAATTATTGACAATTTTTAGGTTTAAAGGCTGTACCTTTAATGTTTTATACAAATATCTACGCAATTTTTAACCAAAATTTTGAAAGTTACGTGTACAAAGTTACTCGCAAATCGCGACCTGCGTGAAAGAACTTTAAACGTGGACAACAATAATCATAACTATATTAACCTATTTTGAAATGATAATTTATTATTTCAATTGATAACTTAATTATATCTCAGATAAAATGTTTAGCTTCTATGTCTCTTTGTTTACACAATTTATTTCTTCTCATTGAATAGACTATATGCTTACCTACATCATAAAAGTTAGTTTTGTGCAAAATTTCAATGTTTTTGCACGACTCATAATGCGAAGCATTAAGAAGTGCTCTACGAACGAATAATTTTTTTTCCTCAATTTCGTAACTTTTTTCATCAATAACAAGATTAATAAAATAATTCATGTAATTTTATTAACCTGTGCACTATTTGATAGATAATTTAATGAAGATTAATTCTATCACTGGTTCAAATCGATTTAACATAATACAATTAGAAAAAACTATCAAAATAGTCAAAAGAAATTTCCTGTCAATCAACACTTTTTTCGTTCCGGACACGATAGCGAGCGTAAAAATTCACTAATTTGATCCATTTTTTTTTTAATAGCTTGAGATCCACTGTCCGGAGATTGGTATTGAAAATGGTTAACTTGATTTGTGTCGTTTAATAGTTATTAACAAAAAACGAATGAACATTATGAGTCGTGCACTTTGGATTTTCCAAATATTTTTATTTATTAGATTGTTAGGTAAGCTAGTCAAAAGCCGGTGAGTAGGTCAATCTGTCGGTTTCCTTTTTCATATTATGTAATAGAGCATGGACAAAGTTTCCGATACAATGAAATACCAGATTTTCAGATAAAATATGCGATATTAAGAATCGGTTTTGGAGTCGAAAAATATTATCATTTCAATATTAGGTTTTCCGATCGATGGCGAAGCAAAACAACAGTGACGAACGGATTGTGAGTTGATGGCGTGTGGCGGCAGAGAGTGTGGATGGTTAGGAATGTAACTGGATGTTCCAAGCTCAGAAGTTTGACAGAAGTTCTCATGAGTACTTTGCGTTGATATATTGCTCGGCGACGCATTTTGAAGAACGAAGATGGATCTTTCGACGAGAGTATCGAGAACGATATGCATATATCGTTCTCGATACGCCCATCTGATATACTCGCTGAGACGGCGCTGCATGGGAATGGTGAAAATCGAGGATTTCACTTAGAGAATTAATACGGATCTCTGTTGACCGCCAACGTGTGTGCAATCAGAAAGAGATTTTTCCTTCGCTATCTATGCCATTTCAAGCATTTGTAAAGATTATGATGCAATCATTATATCGTCCCTCAAAGATAACCTTCCGTATGCTCCCTGCTTTCTGTTTTTTGCGATCACTGTTTCAACAAATTCATTTTGGCTATTTACCATCGTATCGCAACCTTTATCAACGTCATAGTGGTAAGGAGAACTAAATTCGAATACTTTTTTATAAAATTGAAGATTAACCAATATTTTTTTACAAATTATAATTTCATCTGATCGTGATAAAATTATAGATTTAGTATAAAAAATAAATGAGTTTATTTTTAGTTCTGAAACACTCATTTTTCTTTTTATCATTTTATTTAAAACGTTTAAAAACCGAAATTTAAATAATACCTGTATTATGAAAATCACCCGGAAGTCTAGTCTCTATTTCAGATATTTAAAATTACTCTAAAAATAATAAAAACCTCCCAAATTCATAAAATGTAATGATGTACATTAATTGTTACAGATCTTACCTAAAATAAAGACAATACGATTTTCAATTTAGTCTACATACGTTTTTCTAAGATGCCTATAGATTCTTCCATCACACACATTCGCTTTATAACTTTACTTCGTTAGCCTACTTTTAAACGTTCTTTCCACTTTACTACATCATCACACGCTATTTCATTGAAGTGATCATAATTTTAGAAAAATAGCAAACACCGATCACATATTTGATAACAGCCACCATGTCTTTTTCTTAATATAATACAACTTAAGTTAGACATATTAATTTATACAATTCATTTACAAATAATAGATAAATCTTTGTGCCCATGTGTATATTTTACATTTATTTTTATTTTTTTAATTACATCGAAATCAACACTAAGAGTTTACATTAGAATTAACTTAACCAACAGGCACATAAAACTCAACTTGCGTTCATATTTATACACTCATAGACTTAGTCCCGCAATCGTCGTTATAGAAATATCATTAGTACTTCTGATTATCTAATTTAGGCACTATTTGTATAACAGTTAAGTTCAAAACACGGCGCTTCCTCTTGTTTCCTCTTTTTATTCTGTCTCAAGAAGAAAGGGCCACGTAGGATCTCATCTATCTGTTCTTGAGATTTACCTCTAGTCTCCGGGATCGTCAAATAAATAAAGACGGACCCCGTTAAGGTCACGACAGCACCCAAATAATAAGTGCCGTGGAGGCCGAGGAGTGTGGCCACTTTGCCGTAATACTGAAGAAGTAGAAAATTGATCATCCACATCCACGATACTAAGAAGCCGGACGCAATGCTTCTGGCCTGAAAACAAAAAATGAAGGAATACCAATTTTTTTCTTCTTATCTCAACCTCTTTCCAATCTAATAGTAGGGTTTTAGTTTTTAAGTTAGATTTTACCGCAAGAGACAGAAGAAATGAATTCTACTTCTAATCTCTCTCCCACTCTTCACATTGATGCTTTTGATCTTAGTTATTTCTTCTTATATGAGACACTTTCTTAAATTACCGTGATACAGTAAATACATAAGTATTACAATGTGCAGCAATATTAGTAAATAACTTTTCGTTTTTTATTTAATATGTGTTTTGTTAACTTTATGAGACCAACATAATGTTAAGGAAAATGATCGTTGTCTCCAAAAAAGTACTAAGGATATATTTGCAAAAACAGCAAGGAAAATGCAAATTTTCATATCTCAGAGATTTTTTTGATGTTTCAACGTTAATAAATAGGTACAGAACAAATAATAATTTGTTATTATTACGGTTTGTGTATTAGGTTTTCTATTAATCCTCTACCAAGGTACACTCTCGGCAATCTTTTTATTTCAGATTGTTGAAATTTGCCATCAATACAGTGACCATGTTTAAGCCAAATGGCATAACGTGCTCTCTCAACGGCTTATTTGATTTAAATCAAAAACTCATCCATGTATTTGACCGTAGTTACGTTTGAACCTAGTATATTTCTAATTTGAAGCCAACGCTTTGACCGCTCCCTTGATCAGTGACGTTCTCTATTATTAATGAATAATACTCTCAATACTCACGTTGACAGAAAACAGCTCGGAGACCAAAACGTACGGCACAGAGCCCAAACCGAAACTATACAGGAACAGGACCAAAGACAACAACAGCGCCGCCGGCGATAGAGCGCCTTCACCTTCATCTTTTATACTATCGTCTATGCGCAGATCGTATGTTTCAAAAGTCTGATTCTGCGTCAAGCTTTGATTCAACGTCTTGTTGTCTTTCAACACCATTTCGTTCACGTCTCTGGTGTCGTTCTGGAACTCCTTAAGAGAAACGCTATGGTTATAGGTTAAAGCTGAGTTTTGTTTGCTCCTGGAGAACAGGTTGAAATGAGTCCAGGGCAAAGGCACTCTGGGATCGCAGTAAACACCAAATATGGCTAAGCAGCAAGCGAGCCCCGAACACGATGATATTAACAGCATCTGAAACATATAGAAATTAGAAATGAGTAGAAATAAACAACATTGCAAACAATAGACAACAAACATAAAACATAGCCCAGACAATATTGTTTTGCACCAAAATAAATTTGGACTATGGTTTAGTCTTTATTCAGTTTACATCCTGATCACGTCAAAGAATTTAAATATATATACGTATAAGCGAAATAATATTGACTGACTGACTCATCACGAGATCTCCGAAACCATATGTATCATTGATTTAAAATTTAACATAGTTTGTTTTTTGGGGCCTAGCCGCTCACTAAGAACTGATTTTATGCAAATGCAATCCGATAAAAAAAACAGTGCCGTTCAGGGAGCACCGACAAAAGTGAAAAGTTGAACAATTGCGTGTGTATTTTTTGAATCGTCAGGAAATATTTTACTTTGCAGGAAATACTTTTGAATTAAGTGTTGTTTTATTTATTATTATAAGCTACTACTACAAAAATTATATTACAATTTTCATTTAATGCTCTTTTTACATGAAAAATAATGCATATTATTTTACATACAAAAATATCAATTTGTTGCTTAAAACTTTTTACAAATACGAAAAGGTCCAAAATGAATATATATCTACGTTCTACATTTACACACAATATATGTTTATATTGTATATAGTTATATTATCAATGCATTTCTACCCAAACTCAACTCTCGTGCAAACGTTGTGTAAACGGGGTATGTATAGATAATTATACATATACACAGGTGTCGGTTACGGTAACGGCAACAGTGTCGCGAGTTCAATGTTTTTTATCCATTTCAAAAATGCCCAACGCGCCTAAAGAAGTTTCACTTCAAAAATTTCATTATTTTATGAGATCTCAAAAAATGTAAGTCCGATTGACTTGAACTTTGTCATAGTTACTCTTTTAGGATTGTGGACGGTCACAAACAATTCATTTGTTTTGTGGACGGTCACTAAGAATGGATTTGTCACAATCCTATTCAAAAAAAAAATTGTCTACGCGGGCAGAGCCGAGGGAGCAGAGGGAGAAAGCTTGTCTATGTACATATAAGCAAAATACCACTGACTGACTTATCACGAGATTTCCAAACCTATACGTCTGATTGACTGGAATTTAGGTAAAGTTAATCTTTTCGGGACGTACACGCTCGATAACAACGGATTTTAAACAAATCCTAAACAAAAAAAGTTTTACATAACCTTATGTCTAAGCGGGCAGAGCCGTGGGCAAAATCTAGTTGACGGCGGTTCTCACGAATTAAAAGCGTGGCTTTCAAATCAGATAGTATCAATTCCATCCTGGCCACGGTCGAATATACTAAAGACTTTAACTTAAATTAAAATATTCGAGAAATATATTAATTTTGCGTAGTTTAATACACAAATTAAATTAAAAAACTGCAAAAAATTTACTTATTTACTTGTTCAATGGTCATTCAAGGAAGTATAAATTTTGAATAATTATAATGGTCCACTGTATACTAATGCGATTACACGACTATCGTGTGGATACTTTGTTTTGTAACATTTTCTGATCAGAAATATCCTTCACGAGAAGCGTGTAAAATATATGAGTTACAATTGCATTGGAGAATGTTTACTTACTTTTCTGCCGAGTCGGTCTAACGTTAATAACGCCACGGCCGCTCCTAGCACCAACGTGACGCTGCATAGCAGAGGTCCCGGGGTCCACTGATCCCATGGCGTCTGCGACATGTTACTGAAAGTAAGAAAAACCGTACATGAAACCTGTATTGAGTATCAAAATATGTATAAACGAGCCGATTTAGTGGAGAAGAGGATTAAACTAATGTATGGAACGAATATTGTGATGAAGTCAGCTCGATTTCAATGCGACTGGGGCTCCTTCAATTTCATTTGGGGAAACGCGGCAACGCGGCTGTGTGGACTTAACCACGCTGCTAGGCTAGCAATAACAATATAAGCTAATCTACTTTGTGAACTATTACTATTACTTTGAAATCTAAACTAAAAACTAGTTTTATCGTATTACTAAGTGTCCCCTAGTGGCTTCGCTCTCTGTTCACGGTTCCAATCACTTTTCCAATCTAGATTTTGATTCCGCTTTTAGGGTTTTACTTACGATGTCGCTCACGACACCGATAGCGTATACGAAATACGAACACACAGTTTATAACCAGACACACGAACGGACCCTGTTTTATTTTCCATAAAATGGCTGTGTTCCTTTGTCCCCATGTCCGATTAGTACACACGATGAACATCGAATCAAACGTATTTTACTATCTAAAAACCATATCTTTATGTGATATAAGATCAACTATTATAGAGCTCTCACTTGCTGTTATGGTTTATAAGGTTTTCGGGGTGACCTAAGGCCAACGCGGCTAGAGGCGTGTGGCCGGCCGAATTCCTCAGCAGGCCCGCACCGAAATTGACGACGGCGCCCGCGCCGCTGCCGGCGGCGACGCACAGCACCGCGCACAACGAGAACAGCGCACGGCGATTGCGCCGCTGGAAGACTGGCAAACAAACAGAAGGATTTTCAACGTCTGACAATTTCATACTATAGTAAAATGAATATTTATCAAGCTAGACTGTGATAACATAGTCGCGTTAGATAGCCTAGATCACTAGGCTATCTAACGTAACTACCTACTTTGTGCTGTTGAACAAATTGCAACTTCTCAATCATGAGAAGTGTTTTCAATTTGTTCAACAGCACGTTAAAATTTTGGCTCTAAAACACTACCAAAACTCATTAGTGATGAATCTACACTATATAAATAAAGAAATGGGGATACATCTAACACAAATAACAGTATATGTATGGAAATTCTAGAAACGTATTTGCATTCGCGTTGTTTAATAAATATCATATACAATCCATCAAACTTTTCGTTTGATTAGGTATAGATATAAGCAGTATATTAATGATAATATAATATTTTTGTCACCTAAAAGACTTTTTATTATCTCTGAACCTAACTTTGAGATCATTATACGACACACTTTATTTATCAAACGAGGCTTTATTTATCGAAATATTTGATGACCAAAAATTTTGGCAAAAACCAAACTCACATAGTTCTCTACAGGAGGACGTATCCCCTTTTCTGTCAGAGATGGCGTCTAGGCCATTCCTCTCCAGCATCGGCTGGAAGGTGTCGTCGTCTGTCCGCGTCGGCTCGGCTCCGTAGCAGTCGTTGGTGCGTATCCTGACCTCCTGTTCTTCTATGATATCCGTTAAATCTTCTCTGAAATCCGACCCGTTCAGCCAGCACATCACTTTAGCTGCATCCTTAGTGACCACATAGAAATATATAGTTTAAAAACGTCATATGTTTGTTTTATTACTTTCTTATTGCTACCTTTTACTCGATGTTAAAGAGAATGTTCTATTAAAAATTAACTAACTCAAAAGGATAAACTTAACCCTTATAGAATCCCTATATATCGGCTTGTCTGTCTGATTGTCTTCACATCTCTCAAGACTGTTTTTTTTAAGAACGGTAGAGATGTCAAGCTGAAAATAATATTAAATATTAAGATGTGCAATTTATAAGAAACCGTGAGAAGTAAAAGATTGAAGGTTCAAAAATAAGCCAATAAAAAGTTACATCATTCGATTACGTTGGGAACATAATTTTTCACTTATAAACTCACTTGTCGAATCCTATAAGGGCACTTTTAAAAGGATTATAAACTGACATTTGCAGATAAAGTATAGTCCGTGATGTAGACCGACGTACAGGAAAACTTATTATAACTTCTAGCTACTAAAATTGAAAATTTTCTAGAATTCCAATACTGAAGGTTTTTTTTTAAGATAAAAAAAAGGAAAAGAATTAAGTAATATTTTACATGGGATCCTTAGGGCGTTAGGCCTTTCTCGCATTCATGCATACCATCAAAATTGTGACTGTTACAAGTTTATGACCGGGCTTGATCAAATATTTGGCAACACATTTCTTAGTACTTAGTTTCAAAACAACGTCCTGACACCCTGATAAATATGACTATCCGCATTTTCCTGGGGATGCATTGAATGTACGTAGAAATTGTATTTAATTAATTTGCAACTAAAATAAATAGAAAATTAACATTTTATTTGGTTAGGTGTTCGATATTTGTCAATGCTCTCAAATCGATATTCAATTTGTTGTACGACTATTTATAGTGGAAAAGCAGATTCGACGGTCAAGATTGGATTGCGTGCTGCATGTTACTGCATGTCGCAGGCATGCAATTGAATTCGATGCGGTTTTATGAGCTCAAGAAAGATTTAGATTTTAAAAATCGATCCGTCGAGAAATCTAACACTTATCAACGATACTTACCGCCTACGACGCAATTCTTTCAGCGTAAATACAGATTTAATTTCAAAAATCGTTTTTTTTTAACTTAAAATACTAAAACAATTGAAATTTTTTCATTCATGATATGTCTAGAAAAAGTGGATTTGTACCGATCAAGTTTACAGCAATTAACGCAATTTTATTAGGACTAAAGCTGATTAGATTTTTGAATTGATTGGTTCGATAGTTTAAATATTATTCAAAAAAAAAACAATTATTCAGCATTTTTTGAAAATTTTCAAAATGTACTTAGTTGATTTATATTTAATTTTTAGTCAATTTCTGTCAAATCCTTTCGAATGGCGTGAGCCCATTTCCAATTGAGTTATTTTTTCCAAAACTATATTTAAAGGAAAGTAAAAAAAAAAACAAGCAAACAGTCATCGAGCGGTCAGTTCGTAGTCGTCGGCATTAAAATGAAACATGCCACAACAACTCCTTCCAACATTTAAAATTACGAAATTTCACGACTACTTTATAAATTTTAATACTACTCTATAAATTGTCGATACTGTTTTCCTCGTGCTACCTGCATCCTGCCGACGCTTATAAGGTAAGACGGGGTCTCTGGCAGCCACAGCAACGACAGCAGGAGGATCGCGGGCGGTAACGCCATCCACACCGTCACCGCCTGCCCCGACAGCAGGGGGCCAGCCGTGTACGCGAACAGGATACCGCAACTGAAAATTTTTCAAAAAACCCCGATTGAATTAGTTATTAAATTATAACATTATATCGATAAACTGTGCCAAAGCAGATTATAATTTTTTATGCATTAAAAAGGTATGCGCTTTTTCTTTGAAAGACAATCGAAAACTCATATTGTATTTGCACATTGTCAATTCCATCATTTTTTGTTTACACGTATTTCGTTAACTTTTCATTTTAAGATTTCTCTGTAAACATCTTACGAAATAAGAAAAATAAGTATAGAAGCGCTCTACAAATATCTTCAATCCAATATCTTTTTTTGAAGGATATTTATAGGAATCGTCGCAATAAGAAATTTCTGGCAGTCACCTAGTCGAATGTTCTATAATTTACCCGGATTTCGATTAGTCAATTATTCCATTACAGACATCTCTATTCCGTTAAAGACATCTTTATTCCATTACAGATATTTGACCGCAAGACCATGTCCCGCCTTCGTCGGCCCCTCGGTGGCTTTTGCGGCGCCCACGCGACGAGTCGGAGTGGATCCATTGCATGTGTGAAATATTAACATAGCCTTCTTAATCGGATAATTATCGTCTACCCATTTTGACTATTTTCCATTAAACGCTTTCTATATAGTTAAAACTTTGCGCTATCAAGAAGTGAACAGACACCAAAGTGGCGCCATAGGCAATTCGACATCCAGTTTCGACAATAATCTCTAGCATAGGCTTGTGACCACACGACGCAAAGGATGGATGCCGTCTTAAGAATTTTCACTTAAAAAATATGAAGTAGTATTTGCTTACATTTATTCATCTGTCAATCGCTCTTTAATTGAATACCTGGGCAACCGAGCTTTGCTGGGCGTTTTTCGGTTCATCGATGGGAATATTACGACTTCGCGTGGGTAAAGTTTCTTATGATCACTTCCAAAAGTAAACATATTATACACTTATATAAATACATTATACACTTTGAATACTACTACTTAACACAACTACATGACATGTTAAATTTACCTGCTAGCGGCACTCACTTTAACAGTGTCACGTAATGTCTGTATGATTAATGTAATATAGTGACATCTCTTAGTGAGAATACTTTAAGCCTACTGGTAGTCTGTAAGATATTCTATATGATAATATAATTTAAGTATACCGTGTCAAAAAAAAAAAATAGTGATGCGGTGTAGGCGTGATACGCAACAGTGACGATGTACATAGCTAATTACATGCCTGCGCGCGCGCGCATGCGTGCTCGCATGTGTGTATATGTGTGTGTGTAAGTGTGTGTATGTCCATGATCTGTATCTATTATTGAGTATGTATAAAAGAACGACATTTTACAGGCTAACCACTAATGTTAATATTAGCTTTAGAATAGAGTTTAATAAACTTCGGTATACTATTAGAACACCCACAAGCATGAAAGGTAAGTTACTGACAGTCTTTCTGCTCGTAAATGAATATAATTGTGTATTATGCTTATAAATTCTGTTCAAATTGTAGAGAAAAAGGATTATCAGTGATTTTTTTTTTTAATTTTTTTGTCGACCATTTTTTATTAGTTTGTTTGGATTGGAGAAGAAAATGAATGGGGAAAGGACAATGTAGAGTAGTAAAGTAGAGTGAAGGAGAAAATGATAGCAAGAAGGAAAAATGCAAAGGAAAATAAAATGCTTAAGTCGGGAATAGGGTCAAGACCGGTATCGGCAACGAAACCAGGATCAGGCATACGGATTTTAAGAAAGGTCATAATCCCGATCGAAACTATTTATCCACGTTGGCGGAACAGCTCGGGAAAGTTAGTAATACTAGAAAACAATAACGACATGATGAAGTGGCAGAATCCATCCGTCTCTCCGTACGCCCAAGTTTTCTCCCACTTCAGTGGCCGTCCCCAAGTCTAACATTAAGAAATTATTTTCTACAAAAGCATGAACAATACCCGGCAGCTAGGGCGGGCATCGCAGCTAAGCCTTTGTTCCCCGGCGCTATCTCGGCGCAGTAGAGCGGGGCCAGCGCCAGCGCGCCGGCGCCGCCCGCGCCTGCCGCCGCGCGGCCCGCCCACACGCCGCGCGCGCTCCACGCGCACAGCCAGCCGCTCACCTGGCGACCACGTTGCACATCGACCAGGATTCTAAATCGCAAGCTATTTCTAGAAGTAGGACCTTCATTTGAATAAAATTTACGTTTAATTCCAATCGCATTTACATAACGGGCTCGGGTTTCTTCATTTGCAAATTCGGATAATGATCGCTGTGTATTTTCAGTAAGTTCAAACGCTTACACTGTTCAGACAACTAAGACAGTGTTTGTATAGCAGTGTACGTGAGCTTATATAGAGGGATTATTTATTGCCCAATGAATTTCAGTGTATTTTCAGCACACATTATACATTGTTCTTCATCACATTAATGTGACGTAAATTAGAACAACTGAGTTTTATGTGCATATTTCTTTAAAATAAGAATTGTTTACATTACTCGCCAAGAGTTGTATTTGCTTAATAAATATTTGTTTGGGTATTTGTTATTTGAATTATAAAAACTTTCTTGTTTGAAATTACCCTACCTACTAAATTTATGAGATAATTAAGCTATTGATAATAGGGGTCACGCATATTACACATCATAAATTCAAAGTTAGATAGAGTAATTCGTCACTTAAAAAATAAAGCATAATTCATCAATTACAAAGATGAAATAAATAAATATAGTATGTCTTAAAACCGGTCAAGTGTGAGTCGGTCGCGTCTGTGGAGGTTCCCATGCCATTAATAGCACTAGTCATCGATGGAATTAAGCATCGTATTTTTTTAACACATTTTCTCTTCAGAATTATTTTGCGGTTCCTGCAAGAGTTGAAAGGCTAACGCACCTTTTACACGGCAGTCCAATTTTTTGCAGGATCCCGTTTTCAGCAGGACCCCGTATGATGGCTAATATGTTTATATTAGCCAATATAAACACATTAGCCATCATACGGGATCCTGCAGAAAAGGAGATCCTGCAAAAAACTGGACTACCATGTGAAAGGAGCGTTACTAAAATCTTAATTTAAGTATTTCTGTAAAGTAACGGTAAAACCCTATACTCTACATTTTGTTCAGGCTCTGTAGTTTTGAAGAAGATGTGAGAATGACAACGCGCTATTTCCGTATATTTTCTTTAATACTATGTCTAAATTATATTTTAAGATTGCAAAAAGAAAAATAAAACATTTGTATTGCTTTTAACAAACTCATTTATTTGATAGATATCATCACGTAACAAAGATTTGTTTCATTAATTTCCTAATTAGCTCTCTAAAATTAACATTCAAAATAAGATTTCATATGTTTACGCTACATATTCGTGATTGGATCGTCTAACTCTGTTTACGAATGAAATGACAACTTTTTTTCATTCAGCAGATATGGACAAATACAATGTCACAGAACGACAGACAAACTGATAAATTCTGTAAGAGTTTAATTCTCTCATCAGATTGGCGATATCTTAAAAAAAAGTCTCATCTACAAAGCTGTAATATATTATCAACTATTTCTAAGCTAATAAAAAAAAACGTATGACGTAAAGCGATCGACATGTGAACACTAACAATAAAGCATGTGCAGACGGCGAACGCCCCCGCCTTCCGCCCCCTGGCGTCGGCGAGCAGCGCCAGGAAGGGCGCGGCGGGCAGCGCGGCCAGCCAGCCGCCGCCGCCCAGCGCGCCGCCCGCCCACGCCGCGTGGCAGCCGTGCCCGAAGCACGAGAGGTTGTCTGTCGGAACGCAGCGAGATTGTTCGGAAAATAAATTTGTAATTCATTTAGCTACTTTACACGTGCATTAGGCCGTAGTTAATAAAATCGGCCAGACATCTCCTTTACTTTTATACGGAGCAAGAGGAAAAGCAGCTCCGATCCCGAATTCATTATCAACTGGCAGCCATTCCAGGGTCTTTATATTTTTAATTGGAGTACAACTACCAAATTATTCTTATACCAACTACATAAATTACACTTATTCTTCATAATATAAAAATTCTACAATTTCTACAGAATACATTTTCATTCGCTTCCACATTAAATTAATTCACTCTGTTTCTATTTTTATCGCTTAAATATCTGATGTGTTTCTACTGCTATTGTCACGTTGGAATTATATGTATAAATGAATGAAAATATGTAGATAGATTATTAAGAAAATCATTTCAATTCGTTATATACTGGGTTTTACTAATAGCTGTTGACGAATAGTTTCAAGTAACAAATTGCAGTATTATCGTCTAACTCATGATGACCGTTAAGGAGTGCTGCGGTTCCCATCATCAACTCAGCAGCATATGTTAACTACCATACCCAAAAACTTAAAAACCTAAGAAAGAGCTCAAACACACCACACGTGCAACTAATATTTGAAGATTTCCCTCGATTTTCCTGGGATCCCATCATCAGATCCTGATCTGGTGACTAAGGAACCTCCTCGGGATTATAACCTATTCAAATAAAACAGACAGTGGTATTCCGGGAGTGTTGACAGAAGTGAAAACTTGAACAATTACGTGTATATTTTTTGAATCGTCAGGAAATATTTTATTGTGCAGGAAATACTTTTGAATTAAGTGTTTTTTTTATTTATTATTATAAACTACTACTACAAAAATTATATTACAATTTACATTTAATATACTATTGTACATGAAAAATAATGCTTACTATTTTACATACAATAAATGCAATCTATTGCTTAAAACGTAAATTTACAATACGAAAATTTCAACATGAAAATATATCTATATTGTACGTATATACATTATACACAATATTGGTTTATATAATATACAGTTATATTATCGACACATTTTAACCCAAACTCAACTCTCGTATAAACGGGGCCAATATATGTAGATACTTATATACAGAGATGTCGGTTACGGTAATGGTAACAGTGTCGCGAATTCAATGGTTTCTTCCCATCCCAAAAATGCCCAACGCGCCTAAAGAAGTTTTCACTTCAAAAAAACTCCGAATCGGTCCACAATTGACAAAATTATCGCTGAACATACATGAATAAAATACACGCCGTCGAACATAGAACCTCCTCTTTTTTAGAAGTCGGTTAAAAAAGAGAGGCATCGCGGGACAACAAATCGATATGCAATTCTTTTCAATGTATGTTATGTATTAAATAAAAGGTACAGTGTTTACTGTTTATGATACATATAATTTAGTTTTTATTATATGAATATTATGACGTTTGAGAGTAATTAAATTAAAAAATCCAAAAGCGCACGCGTCGTAATGTTTCCATTTATTTTCATGAGAAATAAGAAAGAAAGCGTTGTGCCATATATATTGTTGCAACTATCAAAACCCATTCTATTCGAAACAGATGGTAACAAATAGATATATTTATTAACCACTTTAGGTCGCCAAAATTAGTAAGAATCCCTTTAATCTATTACTATGTTTTTTTTTTAATACTATTCAACGACACCGAATTAGACAGCAATTTTCAATACGAAACTACTTGTTGTAAATATAAAAAAAAACCAAATCAATGGATTTTTCACACGCGATCGCATTTTTAAGTTTTGCCGAACTGACTGACGGGGTCGCTGTCGTAAAGTATTTCAACATTTTTTTTTTTCGTTTCTTTTACATTAAATGTTTTTCCATAGCTAACAGAATTAATCTTCATTAAATTATCCGTACAATGGTATGCAACTTTACCAATTTTGGTCTACTAATGAGAGTACAGCGATCGAAATAGTTGCTGACAAGAGGGGAAAAGTTTTTCGATCGTAAATCACTCTGAAATGCTTTCGCGTTATGAGTTGGGCAAAACAGATTAAGGAATTCCAATAAAACAGGTTTTTTTTTTCAGTTATGAAATATTATTTTATTATTTTACATTTTATTATACATTTTATTATTAACTATAACAAGAATTTCAATATAATGAAAGGAGGTTTTAGACATTATGACAAGGCACACCTTGCTAGACCCACACGCATATATATGTACGAATACAGTTGATATGAACGCCGCACTCGTGAACTCACAAACACACACATAGCGAATATGGCCTGCACTGCACTAAATGCATGGCTGTAGAGTACTGTAGCAAAGCAAATTTTTTTTTGGCCTGGCTCCCGTTCGCCGAGTGTATGGTGTGACGAGAGACAAATTCGCTTTACTTGACCCTATTTTGCTAGAGTTTTCATAGAAACACAGATTTTTCCCAATAATTATTAAAATATCCGCCGAACACCACGTAAAACGCATGCGTATAAAGTGACTCACACATGCTTATCAATAAATAATTTAAATACACATGTAAATAGACATGTGTTGGTTCGATGAAATCTATAAAGTAGAGACAATTAGTCGCCACATCAGTGAATATCAGATTTTTTTGAAATGAAATTTCCTTAGACACATAGGAAGAAAACATAGTAGGGCATTAAACATAATATCACATTCGCCCGTCACATTTGCATGTCACGAGGCTTCTAGCTCATGATGAATGTGAAACGTGTACTTCTTACTTTAGCTATCATAAACCTTTGATTGCAAAAGAATATAATAATAAGTCTATTATTGAAGTGAAACTTCTTTATTGGCGTGTGGGAGAAATTTTATAGCAATGTAACGTTTTTCTGTTACGCGCCATTTTTTTTCTGTTACGCGCTAACTTTATTTCTGGGTAACATTTTTCCGTTACGCGCCATATTTATTCAATGTTATTAATGTCATCGTGGCATAAACATAATTGTTACTAAGGCCACCTGTCACATATACTTTCTGTCAACACCCTAGATCTATTTACAGTTTGTATATATTACATTTTCCTATTATCTAAGTTGAAACCTTTTCAACCGACATACATGAACTATATCTCACATTCTTTCATTGAGTGACTCGATTTTATATGTAGCGTTCGATAATTTTCCTACAATTCTATAAGGCCCTTTATAACATCGCATTAATTGAAAAGTTTTACCTATCACCCTTCTAGGTACATATACCATTACCAAGTCTCCTACATGAAACTCTGAACATTTCTATTTCTGAAACTCAGCAGTGACGTGAAAAATAATATTTCAATTAAGTGATTAGTGAAAAAAAATTTATAAAGTTATTGGCAAAAAGAATAAAAGATATTTATTCTAATTCCAGTGGATTTCTAACAGAAGTAAGTAATTAAACCTTTTTTCAAATACATTCAACACGTGGGTGTGATTACGGTATTTATTTTTTTTAAGGTTATTTCAGGTTAACCTTAGTTTTTGATTGTAAATATCAGTGAGTTAAGCCATTAATTACAAAAATATATAATAACGATAACAATAATGGTAATAATCCTATTATAATTAATGAAATTCCATAATCTTAGTAGCAGAAAGGTGAAATAATTGTATTATTTTTGTATTCATGTCTATGACAATAAAAGCCTTTTGCATAAACTTTATCTAGTTTAGCTTTATTCAACCAACTTTTGTGAAGCTGTAAAAAGTAAATCATTTTTCGAAAATGATGTCATAAAGAAGTTTCACTTCTTAAGTGTGTGCACTAATACACACACACTTTTTATAAACGAAGGTGTATAATTATTACAATATAATAAATAAAACCGGCCAGTACAAGTCGTACTCGCGCACTAAGGGTTCCGTACCATTATCTAAACAACATTAGACACATTTATAATATATTATAAACTTTTTTCAGTTTCTTATTTTTATTTGAATTAAGTATGTAATTATTTTAAAAGTAGACATAAATCTAAATATTCTGTAAATATTTCAAGTTTCTACATTTTGTCGTTATTAAGATCGAGAGAGAAACGGTTGTTATATGGAAACTCCCCTTAATTTATTTTATTTTCAATTAATTATTTATTTTTAAAGTGAATATACAACTAAATATTCCGTGAATATTTCAAATGTCTACCTGTTGCCTTTATTAATATCGAGCAACAAACGGCAAAAAATCACGTTCCTTTTATGGAAGCCCCACTTAAATATTTACTTTATTCTCTTTGTAGTATTTGCTGTTATAGCAGCAACATAAATACATCATCTGTGAAAATTTCAACTGTCTAGCTATCACGGTTCATGAGATACAGCCCGGTGACAGACAGACAGACGGACGGTGGAGTCTTAGTAATAGGGTCCCGTTTTTACCCTTTAGGTACGAAGCCCTAAAATTTGATTAAATTATTCAGACATCTCTAAGATAGAAAAGTTTTTATTTAAAAGGACAGAATGCCTTTTGCTCATTTCTTAATCCGAAAATCCTGCTTTTTCTTTCTTTGGTCAAAAATACGTTTTACTTTCCACCTAATTCATATCGTAAAAAACATGCAAAACGGAATGAATGTTAATGACGTAGTTTTATTTACATCAAATGAAAAACTGTAAATTATGATAGAGGATATGACGTTTTTTTTTAGTAACGAAATGCAATTTGAATTAGCCGATCGATATAACTCGCATTATGTTCGCATTAGCTAGCTACAAAAGAGAAAACTGGCACCCGATACGAATCTAAGGAAAAAATTAATGTCTCCTGTACAAATATATTATTGTTTATCATTTTTTTATTATACAAATGTAACAAAATATATATCTTTTAATTTTTATAAATACTAGCTATCGCCGGCGGAACGAGATCTTTCATCCTTTTTATCGATCAAAAACGCAGTCAGCCATGATGCCAAAGTCCAATACCAATCCCAACTCCAATCTCGGATCAATATAGAACTTGATCCTCCCTTGAACATTACTGTTACCAATAACCAATCGGCATAATTAAGAAAATCAGTCTACTTTCACCAAAGTAGTAGCAAAGTTAGTATCTTTATTAAGTATAGCCTATATGCTGTTCTCATTTATAAGCTATGATAATGTAAAGTTTCGTCAAAATCTCTTCAGTAGTTTTTGTGTGAAAGAACCCAAAACATTCATCCTCATATATTTTCGCGTTTATAATGTTAGTAGGACGTGTTACATAAACCTTACTTACTTACTTACATACAAAAAAGTTATTTGGAACTGATGTCTTTACGTTTTTGGACCGACTTCAAAAAAAGAAGGAGGTACTTAATTCGTCTGTATTTTTGTTGTGTTATACGATATCTCCACCAATAGTGAGCCGATTTCAAAATTGTTTTTTTTTTTGTTCGAAAGGATATACTCACGGGAGATGTCAATGTCAACAAGTCAGAATTTGATCATGGGATTCCAGAAAAATCGAGGAGAACCTGAAATATTATAGGCAAGAATAGTGTGTTTGAGCCTTTTTTTAGCTATTCAAGTATTTGCCTTTAGAAGTTAACTTATGCTGTTGAGGTAATAGTGGAAACCACATCCTCCCTTAATGGTCAGAAATTAAGGAAAAATACTAATATTTAAGGACAAAAACTTCTATTTATTGGCAACTAGTAAACCTTCGAGCTTGGGATCATTTAGATTCGATAAACCCCGTGTATTATATTGATAGTGCGGGTATGATGGTGTAGCTAGAGTGCGTAACACGTCATTACTTACTAGTGAATCCCTCAAGTTAGAGCTTATTTGTTTTGTTTTTGACATTTCTATTAGATTATATTTTGTAATGAGGGTCTAGTCTGGAATTGGATAGTGGAAGTCTTCATGCTTTGGGCTCAATCGCTTTCTTTTGAGGAGTATTTTACAAAACTATGTGGACTGAAAATAAGATAGTGAATATATTCACGCCGTGTACACGTCGGGATGCGTAGGAACGTTTTCGTCGCGAACAATTTCTGTACCTAACGTCCCCAAATTGATAGTTCCTTGTCTAGCAGTATGTGGTGAAGCGTTGTCGTAATAAAATAGAGTCTTACTTTGAGGTCGTTTTTCCCAAACTTTTTCCAAAACAAGAAGCAAGCAATTGTTAGTGTACCAGACTGTAGTGACTGTTTTTTTTATTTTCGATAACAATTATTACGTAATGACTTGTCATTCCGAAGGAAGGGGCCACCATCTTTTTTCCGACGCTTCGGCCAAGTTTTACTATAGCAGGCGACTTCTCGAAAAGAAACACCGACTAAGCGGACTGTCTTCTGGTTTCAGGATCGTAACAGTAAATCCAGCTTTCGTCACCGGTAACTACGTAGTATAAAACATTCGAGTCACTACCGGAAAATCTTTGCACCACTTCGCTCCATCAACTAATACGACGAAATTTTGAGCGTCGGTCATATTATGAGATGTCCACCGTTGTACTCGTTGGATACCTATATATGGATATCATACTGACTTCTAAGTATTAGCGAGGGACTTTTTGCACTCGACTTATACAAATGCCTAAGCTTGTCCAAATCTGCTGGTAGGTGGCTCTTTTGTCCGAAATCTGACTCTTTTGTCAGTCTCTATCATGAGCAGCACAGCATTCATGTTGTCTTCGGTCGTCGCCTTAGAAAAACGCCCTTTCGGGCAGGTGGTCGCGAAGATAGAGTTTTCAACTTAAAATCGGCTAGTAAACATCGCGAACCTAGTCAGCATTCTTGGTGAGCAACAGCCCACAACAGATGTATGATGGTCCGTAACAAGCGCATTTCGCCGTATTGGTTGTTGTTCGAAAGCGATTTAAAAGTTCTTTCTCTAACGTTCTTAAACTACTTTTTCTCTCCAGATGCACATTTTGAAAATTGCTTGAAACCAGGTAAATGCGTATAATTCTGCAATTTCTTTGTTTCTTTTTTCTTTCGACACGTGAACAATGCATAACCAGCAATATTACATGAGAAACTTTCGCCAATGGATGCAACTCTTTAATTATAATTTTTCAGATAAAGTAAATGCCACGCATTTTAAGTACCGGACACTTTCGTAGGGCTGAAGATAATGTTCAAAGGTTCTGACAACGCTATACTAATTCTGTACCAAAATTAGGTAATTTAACGGCAGCTATCATCGTCTTGCGTCTAAATATTGTGAAAGAATAAACCGAGTATGAAATCTGATTTAACCCCTAAATGAGTTATATATTTATCATCACTTTTGATGAAACAACGTACATTTCAGTTGTTTATAGAAATGTGACTGGCTTCGGTTACTTGAAAAAAATGATTATGTCTAATAAACATTTCGAACTTAGCATACACCTTAAGCTTTGGTAGTGTATGTTAATATGTATGATATATAAAATAATGACATTCTTCGTATGAGATCGAACGAATAACGTACTACTTTCATCTTTAAAGACATCGAATAAAAATTGAAAGCGATATAGTAAAGCTTATATACGTGTTGCCATATATGAATATATACATGTAATCAAACCTTCGTGTGACATTATTGGCTGGGAAACCTTTGAAAATGTATACCGTCGTAGGAGAGGAATATTACTGGGAGGAAATATCTCTTACGAGAATCGTGCTGAAAATTTTGGACACTCCAGCTAAAGCGATGTGACGTTATGAGCTATTTATTAAACCGTCGGTCAGTTCTGAAATTTATAAACTTGACAAGTAAATCCTCATTTTACTATCGTGCTTCTATTATAACTTTATGAATTGTTTCAGGGAGTTTAGCGAAAATCCATACTTACCGAATAAAATTCTTTTAATTTGTAACTTATCATTTATTGTGGTCATATTCATGGTTTAAAACAGCAAAATCATTTTTATAACTTAATGGCTGCTGTTAATGTGATTGTTTTTCACAAGCAACATCTCTATCACATTTACTAAATATTTAATTGATGAAAAAAAGTCGTATAAGAAGTCATCAAAGACTAACAATCGCTTATTAAATACTTAGGAAAATAATTTTCCTAAATTATTGACATTACTTAAAAATAAATAAAGATTTTCAAGTATCTGATTGGTATATAACGGTGTGTATTTCTTAAGACAGATCACATTATTATAACAGCGTTCCTCGGCAAACATTCACCACGTTCTTTATCGCCACGATCATAACACGATAGTCACAACAACTTATCGAAATATTTGAATGTTTTTCGTCATAAAAAATAAATATATTTATGCACCCACCTGTTCCTTCTGGTCTGTAAGTAGTAAATATTTATTTTTGCAAATAAAACAAAATAGAATTAATGACGGCACAAATAAAACGCACATCATCAACAATAAAAAAGCGTCTAAAGAATAAGTGCGGGTAATACTTAATTCTATAATATAATGTACACCTATACATTACTATGTCCTCTTAAGGACTATAAAAGAAAAAGGTAATTCTTCAACATAATCAAATAACGTCAGAGTTTTCAACGTATGAAAACCAACACTACAAAATAGCACTTTTCATAAAAATCATTAGAAGCATTTTAATAATGATAGTGTTTAAATTTACATGTAAGCCTATACATTATTATTGGTATTCTGGTACACACAAACACATATATATATATATATATGTTATGGAATTACATACGATTGGTCAGGCTTGTGAATAGATAAGATGAAGTTTACGTTTTTAAGTAAGTTCACAATCGACAATTGAAACCCGTTCATTTCAAGGCGAAAGTTTTATGATGTTTTCAATTTTGATCCCTTAAAAACTGTTCTAGTAATTTTCAATATTCAGAACAACCTTCATGCATCGATGAATTAAGTGACAAAATATACTGATTGATAAAAAAAATTAAATCACCACTGATGAAGGTTCCTCACAATAAATCCGCCCTTTTTGAACTTCAAAAGCCCATCACAACTCGTACATGCGATACTCACACACGGCCGCCGAGAGAATCCTTCTGAGGGACCCTCGCCATTTTTTAGACGCCGGCCTGTCCATGCGATCCCTGCGAAGGTTCAAAGGGCAAAACATTAGGCATACCGTAAACATACCGCGAGGTCGGCCGGCGCGCCGACCGCCGTGTTTGCGAGTCGTGTATCGCTCGGTCAAACAGAGAAGGCGGCATTGCAAAGGAAACACGATTGCCAAGTTTTCGCATAGTATATAATACTACGTTATGGGGTTATTTTTGCTAGGCGTAAAAGAAGTAATTAATTTAGAAATTATATAAATATAAAAAAAAAACCTTTGCACATTTCAATATGCATATATATTTTTTTAAATTTATGTACATATATCTGGGTTGCCCTTCACCTCTCACTGCTTTTCGTGGTTCGAATACAAATATTCACCATTAAATTTTTTCACTATTTCCAATTTCCAATAATTTAAAACAGCTCAAACAATTTAAAAATTTAAATGTCAGGGTTAAAATTTTAGGAGGGTTACCATCCACTTTCAATTTACTAGTTCAATTTTATATTATTACGGGCGTTGGTCCCAATCCTTAGCTCGTGTTGATCGCATTGTTTCCTATTTATTAACCCTTATCTCTGGTTTCTTCACGTGAATACTTCTTTAATTTTATTGGCGCAGAAAGGCGCGTAACAGCTTAGGGCATGCAGCCATTTTAAGTTTATTTTATCACCTGTCACGTTTTACACTTAGTAAAAGCACGAAATAAGTTATTATTTTATTTTTATATAAGTTTGTTGAGTATGTTATTTTATAGTGGAAGTTTTGGTACGGTGCAATTGAAATTTTTGCAAAAATTTCAATTCACTGTCTTGTCAGGATTATCTATTAGAGTATGTCAAAACTACAGTGCGGTGTGGGAAGATAAAACTAAATAAGCTTACGCTTAATTTATTTTAAAGCTTTTTCAAGGCGCAAGCAAACATGCGACCCACTGGAGGGCGGGTGAATACAGCGCCGTATAAACACACGCAAACCCCTAAAAAGTCACCAGTATGTTGCCAGGTTTTTAAGTGATGGAATATCTGATGAAGGGGGAGAATGGGTCGCCCGAACTTTAGGAAGCAATACGACGCCGATGGGGAAGTGAGCCACCAAAAGTCTCATTCACTGGACGAAACGCAACAGCAAAAGCCGCCATTTCACATCTGTATTCTGTGAGAGGGCGGTGTCACACCGGCCGTGCCGACCCGTTTTCGTGCTGCAATCGAGTTAACCAAAGCATGGCTCTACCAGGATAAAAAAATAATTAAAATTATTTCACACATCAACTTACAGTTATAAAAAAACAAAATAGAAATATTTAATGGTGTACATTAAAATATTTATAGAAATCGCATAAGATAGTAAATAAATTCTCAAGAGTTGTAATTCTGGTATGTAAATATGCATGAAGTTCCATATATAGAGCGAAACGGTGTCGGGAAAGCAATAAAGGCCAAGCGTCTGAGAGCGTCGACACCCGTAGTCCTTATATATTACACTGGTCGCGTAAGACGAAAACCTTACTCCGATTTTTAGGGTTCCGCAGCAAAACTGAACAATTGTATTTTGCCGTGTCTGTCCGTCTGCCTGTCATAGCCTTATAATTTTGCAGTTTCTTTGCCTTATTAAGGATAATCATGAGATAGTGCTGTTTGCAGATAATACTTCTTTGTCATTCAAAGTTAACAGACAACAGCCCGCTTATGACACAGTGAATAATGCTATCTCTAAAGTACTAGTTTACTGCAAATGACCTACTTTTTATAAAAATGAAAACAAAATGCCTAAAATTTTTACTTCCAAACGTAAAATATGGATCCGGATCCACGTAATGAAGAATTGGAGTTTGTTAATATTATCATATTCCTAGAAATTACTTTAGATAACAGACTTCAATGAGGTCTTCGTATAAATACGTTGGCGAAGAGACTTAGCTCGGTACAGCAGGCGGTAGCACCTATACATTCAAAAATATACAAAATTTATCAGATATCAAAGCTAGATTAGTTTATTTTGGCTGTTTCCATAGCCTGATGTTGTATGGCATCTTGCTCTGGTTACATTCTGCGAATATTCATAGAATTTTCATGCTACAAAAAGTGGGCCGATCACACGATTTACAAACTCGGACCTTGTGTATCTCTTAAAAGTAAGTTGAAGAAAATTGGAATCTTAAGTCTGGATTCCTAATCCATATACGCAAATTTACTATTTATAAAAAAAAAGTTGGAAATGTTGAAAAGAAATAGTTACTGATATAAACTTAGTACTAGAAATAAAAATAAACTGTGGTTACACGTTAGTGAACTATGCAAAGTCACAAATTTATTTAAAGAGCTCTATGCACGCATGTTCAATAGGGTCCTTGTGGATATACGACATTTACCCGTAAATAAATTTAAAATCATTATTAAGCAGTCGCTCTATGAAAATGCTATTAGACAATTTCCAAATATTTAGAAGACAAATATCCATAAGTGGCTCGACTTCTTACCGGGCCGTTTCATTCATCAATGGTTTTATATTCCGTTTGGCTATTCATAAAATTAAAAAAAAGAACTACCTTTAAGTTTCTCGCTCAATGTTCTTAAGCGAAAACTGCCTTTCAAGCGAGTGGTAAGGTGAAAATTCACAAAAAAATATGACGTATTTCAAGTGTTACTTTATAGCGTATGAAATAAAAATATTTTGCGTTTGATTTTGAATTCGCCACACGATGATGTAAATAGAATACAAAAAAGTTTTATATGTATAATATTGATAGACGAAATTTTTTTGCCGCAAATTCGTTTGTGTGAAATCTCATATGTATTTGAAAACGGATTGGAAGTTTCTGTATGAAATTTATTATTCTGTATCAGCTTGCGAATGACAAAATTACTCCGATGATAAATTTGTAAATAAATTCGATGAAAATTATTTTTAACAAAATCTGTTTATTAAATGTTATACTTTGAAAAGTGCGGCGCACTTTTCCTCAAAAATACTTAGGTAAAAGATTTTTTTTCTAAGCGCCCCTCGTTCTACATTCAAATATTGTTTTGCTACAAATATGTTTCACAATCAGGCACCCTCGGAGTAAACAAAAAGATAGATTAAAGTTTTATATTTATTTTTTGATTTATTACTACAGTACCTAACTATTTGCAAAAGTGTGTGAGTTTTAATTCAGTTTCAAATATTTCGTTATATCGATAAATACATTCATGATTAAAGGTAAGACTAATGCTGTGTCGAAAAAAAAAACAAATTTATGATAATTTTTTGCCAACAATATCTCACGAACACGGGCGTGCAGAAAGACTTCAAGCAGGGTATGCACGGCTCAAAGATCATCCCTGTTTCGCCATTGTCTCGGTCGGTGGCCCGCAGACGGTAGCTACCTACCCTATATCTCACTATATCTATATCCTATATCTCACTATATCTATATCCTATATCCACTATACCCTATATCCACTATACCCCATATCCACTCTCACTATACGTTAGATTCTTCCGAACAATTTATACAATAGTTAGAAAAGTTTTTACAAACAACTCGCTTAACAAGCTTTAAGTCTTTTAAAATTTTGTAGCGACCACAACATTCGTTTAAAACATTGTGTATAGTCTCGCAAAATACGCGCTTGTTTATACTGGTGAACATTATCAACTTCTGTGTGCCCGATTGGCGCAATTAGTGGTGACCCTACTTGCTGCGCTGTAGGCGTGACTTTGATTTCCACAGACGAGAAATATTTATTTATTTCATTAAAAGTTAATGTTTTTATTGAATCATGGTATTTCCATTTATACTGTGTATATTTACAATAAAAAAAGTAAATATGTATTGTATTAACTCTCCGATACCCAATTTCGTTGCTTAGTTTACGGTCAAATGGTGGTGTTATGTGTCGGTATATATTATTATTATTATTATTGCTATTAATAATACTGTTTTTTTTTAAGTTCGGTCGGAATTGAGTTTGAAAACAATTGTAATTGATACTATATTTAGTTCTATACAGTTCCACAAAGATTTCGAACCGTTTAATTTTTTAGTCATAATAAATAATGTCACGTAGTCTTTTTCTATAATATTTAATTCGAAATATCAGTTTGAAAACATATTGCTGAAACATATTTACAAAAATATCAATTCAAATTCCCTTCCCTTAGCAATCGAATTTCATTATTTCCTCAAAGTATAACGTTGATAAAGTGGCAGATTTAATTTATTTAAAAACACTTTTCCAGCAGAGATATACATATATTTTTTAATAAATTTTATAGATAATTTCCTAAAAACAATCAATAACTTACTCTAAAAAAACCAACAATAACAAAACGTTAAAAAAAAACCTTTTGTAAATACAATACAACGGAATGGAACGAAACCTACGTAAAAAAGCTCTGCTTCGAAAAACACAATAACGTACATATTGTCAGGCACATAGACACACTTTTACATTAGCTATACGCTTAGGACTCGACCGTTTTATATAATTGCTCATAAGCATCGACTCGTTGTGCTCTCGGACGTAGCCGGCGCTAGCGCAGCCTGCGTGCGCTACTTGCGGTGATTCATGTCAATTGTAGTTCGTTAAGCAAGTTAATTATCAAAAACACTAATAGATGTCGTGATAAATGGAGAAAATAATTTTATACCATGATTTTTAAGAGTTATAATTATTTATCGTTCAGAGGCATGTCTTAATAGGACTACAAGATAAGTCCAGCTTATTTGCTTGTAAGCACGACACGCTCTTGCTCTAGAACGAATCAACTGATTTTGAAACCCGTCTAAAGCACTAAATGCAGTTTTTTATACAAAAAGGGGTGTAATAGAATACCAAAAATTAGTACGACTTCTGTAAAAATTATTGGACGCTTGCCTGCGACATACATGCTGCATGTCATTGTATTTCGCAGGCAAGCATTTAAAAATGAACTATAAACTAGAAATTTATTAAATAAACCTTTTTTGATAGTTTTTCGACAATATCTCCCAAATAAATAAACCAATTTTCATTATATTTGGGGCATTTGAGGTAGTTTTTCTAAATCAAATAATTTAGAACAGAAATTCAAAAAATTATGACTATTCCAAAAATCGACACACAAAAAATGTGGGGATAAAAAACCTTTTGAAAGTTTTCAAGTTTTTGGACGAGATGTTTTGAAAGAATCACCCGATTTCAACGATGTTTCCACCATTCGACGCAGTTTTTTTTTCGGAACAAGCTAAAGATATTGATATAAAGTCGTGCAGTCGTTTAAAACTTATTAATTAAAAACTTTCGCAATATTGTTGATATATCTCAAACATTCGAAGATCAGAAAAAACTTGATCAGAATCAGAAAATTCAATAATACTCTTTCGAAAGCCGTAAACCGCATTCCTATCGGTTGATCAAAAGTTAAAGGAGGTTTACAGAGAGAAAGAGAGACAGTCGGCATCGATCTTCATATGCTTTCTGCATACACTTTTTTACTATATTTCGTATGCCGTACTACAATAGAATAGGGTGTGGTAAAAACTTAAAGCCATTTACGCGCGCTTACCACCAGTCAACAGCACACCCGATACAGTAATGGCCGCCCGATGCATGTTACATGAAGCTGAAATACGAAGCCTGCGGTGTTGCCCCGGAGCTTAATAGTGATGCTTCTGCTTTTCAAATTGATTCCCCGCTTCGCTCCGTGTACGTTATTAAAAGTGAATTATTTATTGTTAGATATAACGGGGGATTAGTTCAAAATGTAATCTATTCGTATAATAAAATGGTAGAACCCGGGTGAGGGTGTATTGGCGGAATATATGAAAAATATAGAGGGAACGACAAGAAAAAGGTAATATGAAGGAAAATAACGATTTTAATTTTTTATGTATCTTCCTGTCTGTATGTAACATACAGACAGACATATTACTGAACGGATTTTAATGTGGTTTTCACGGGTAAATAAAGCTTGGGTTGGAGCAGAATATAAGCTTTATTTCATTTAAATTGGATGTCAGGAAAAAAGTTATTTTCATTTAAAGATCCAGCCTGAGAAGTTACAATGCTAATAATATTGCTAGCGTTGAAAGCTTGTAGACATCTCAATACAAACAAACAACAACTTTAAAAAAAAAAATCTATACTCGGCCATCTGAACATGACCCGCTCGAATTATTTAAAAATATGCAAGAGGAAAGACTAATGGAAGAGTGACCCGGTAAACAAGAGAGGGTGTTGAGTTGCGAAAAAAACTTTACGTAATGGACCGACTCTCACTAGGGCGAAGCCGCGGCTAGAAGACTAGTTACGTAACACAAGTGCGATTTATTTTTAATTTATTATTATTGCATTCATTTATTTTTTAAGTAAACTTTATTCATCCCTTATAATCGTCACTTACGTTTTTGGGTTCAACACCAGCGATCTCCAGAATAGCCACAGCCGCTCGTTCCGGGACTGCCGACCCAAGTGGTATTCGAGTCGTAGTAATTCCGACACACTAGCTGTCACAGGTTCAATTTCCAGTAGCAGAAATTGCGTTAGGCACATATGGCCTGGAGTTTAGTTCCCCGACTAGACCGTGCGGAAGTTTTATTAAATTGCTGTTTATTACCGTCGCTACAAAATTCTCTATGTAAATTTATTATGAAAGTTTAACCCGGCGTGAATGAGATGAAAAATTGTTACACCAGCTGTGAGGTGGGTATGATATACCCTAAAATAAAATTGTCGATTTTGGTAATTGAAATGACCTTAGAATAATACTTATTACCGTAATATATTAATTAACATTAGGGAAATTAGATTATATGATAAAATAACCCAGTTCTAGTTATGAAAGTAATTATATTTTTATGAAAAACAAAGTCAAATTTTTTGGCATAAATCAGCAATAACTGGAAACTATGGCTTAATATGTAAAAACTTGGAATTGAGATTGTCTTTCTTTGTCTTTCCGTCTTTTTTAATAATGAAATTTAATTATTATAAGCATAAAATTAAAAAGTAACCAAAACACAAAATAGTTACACCGAGTGAGGAATCGGGTATTACGTACCTGCTGTATGTTTGCACATATATAGTTCACTCCAGCGCCGGCGCAACATAGCTACTGTTGCTTAAAATCACTACTCTCCGTACCATCACCTCCAGCTACTAAGCTAGATGAGTTCCAGGAATCGGACAGTTAAGAAATATTTAATGTTTTACAAATAGGCGGGTATGAGATACCCGACCTCACTCACGCCGGGCTAAGGTTTCTTATGGTGAATTTTTAAAGTAATTAAACGATATCTGATAAGAACGTGTGCAAGTATATTTAACGAATTTGATACTCTGTATTTTTGGCTCTTCACGAGTTCACCTTTTTGTTGTTATTTCATGCCATATAGGAGGAAAAGTTAAGATGGCAGTTTAATTTTTACACATTTTTTCTCGAAGGTGTTTTCATTCGGTATTTCATATTTTCATCAATATCAAAAATAAGTGATTGAGACGTCATTTTGAGAACAAACTTCATCGCTGCTGACTAAAAATAACCATATGGTTGTAAACTATTATTTTCTTTAGAAAATGCCTTTTAGTTAAAAACACTAAAATATAATAACGTATAAGGCAACATTTATTGACAATCTGTTTAACTGACAGGCAGGCCAGTTCTTAGAACAGTTTCTATTCTTTATGAAAGTATGGAAACTATTCCAAAGCCGAAGATAACATAACCACCACAGCTCTAAATTTAGTGGTAACTCACTTGGGCCAATACATTATCACTGCTAAATTGATTCATCCCGATAAAGCTGTGTGGATGTCCAGCCTTACGCCAGCCTTACCTTACGCCATCTAACTCAACAACACCTTTCTAAATGTCAACAAAACAACTCCCAATAAAAAGTAACCCACACTATGCCCATCAATAAAGAACCGTGTCAGTCTCTTCAATGCGTAGGAGCATATTTATCAGAGCTTGTTTTTCAATATCAATGATATCTATGCTTGTGTTAATGATACAAACGGCCAAAGACAAAACGAGGGTTTACATTAACACTTCTAACATTGTCTTAAAAGACGTTTTGCAAACAAAAGTGTAAATTTTTTTTAATAAGAGTTTATTTATTGAAATTTTAAACGTGATATATTGGTTTTCTCATTACTGATAAAACGAATATATCTGATTTTTTTGAATGATTTACAATGGAAAATATTATACATAATCATAACTTTTTACAATTTATTACTTACTTATTGCATTACTCACTCATTTAAATGATCATTAATTTATATATGAAAATTTATTATATTATATATAAACAAAAAAATACAAACGTTTAAAAATATAGTGAACGGCATGAACTCAGTGCCAAAAATAATAATAAACTCTGTTTACATGTTACTCGAGTATGCAGTCACAAATTCATTTAGAGGACTCTGTGTGCGAATGTACAATAGGGTCCCTGTAGTTACACAAGATTTCTCCTTATATAAATTTAAGAGCATTATTAAAAAATCAGTAAAAAAAGGTATTATACAATTTCTGAATATTTAGAAAACAAATATCCATGGGCATAGGAGGTTCGACTTCTTACCGTTTCGTACATCAATGTTATTGTATTCGTTTTGTCTATGCGTAATGAAATCAATGAAGCGCTATCATTGAATTTCCTACTCGTTTTTCTTGAGAGAAAACTGCGTTGAAGCGGTCAAGTGTAAATTCGCATTAAATTATGACGTATTTCAAGTGTTATTTTAAACGTATGAAATAGAGATATTTTAAATTCGAATTTACTACTTCTCACGATATCTTTCATTGATGAAGACTTTAATTTCCTTATTTCCGCATTATTATTGTCACCGTTCGATTAACATTCAAGGTACCGGGCGAATTGCTCGCACGAAGAAGCGGGTTTACATTGAAAGCTCGATGTTGCTTAAAAGCGATAAGATCGATACTTAGCTGGGACGTGTGCGGAGTTCATTAACAGCTTAGGTAAGCATGCTTAGTACTTCACTTAGTAATTCATAACTCTTCATCACTTCACTGTTAGATGGATAAAATATTGATATAATAAAGTCTTCGGAAACATAAATTATTGTGTCTATTTTTATTACCATCTGATGTTCTATCTTATATTATCTACATTATATATATATATATATATATATATATATATATATATATATATTGAGTCGAAAACTGTATTAAATATAGATAACTGGATGTTCCTCTGTACTTAAATTGTAGCATTTTCATAGTATTTTTATTACGGCTTACTTTAAAAGTTCTATGTTTATAATATGTTGTGTTTATTACGATTATCTTAGTATTGCCGTATTTGTTGTTAAATTATTGACTACATTTTAAACCGTAAATGCAACACAAGCTCAAATTAATATAGACAAAGTTATAGGAAATATTTTCCTTCAATTATTTAGAACACTTATTAGTGCTTATACTTATTAACACAAATACAAAACAATAGATATGCACTCTTATAAAAGCTATGCCGTGAACTTACTTCGAAGATGAGTCGGTTTAAAATTTTCTCTTAAGTTCGTATGCTTTTTCTCCTCACCTTTGCGTAACCTGTTTACTAAGATAAATATTGCAAAAATCATCGAGCGGGACCTTCTGAAAAACATTTTTCCATCGCTCACAATGTAAGCATTCATCATTCACTTTATTACCATCGCCTGCTTTTCTAATATATCTAACATACAATACTTCTCTTGCATGCGCTCAGTAATGCTTTTGCTTTTTTCATGCATCATTTTGTTGTTGGTCCGGTTTATATCATCCCTTTCGATTGTCAGAACTGTAATTTTAACGATAACAGCACATTTTTTACTCGAAAACTGAAAACTTCTTTAAGTTACACATGATTTTCATTTTATGTTATTTTGAACTAGTTTATGTAGAATGAGGTTTGTGCAAAAGAATTCCTTTTTTCATTTCAAATAAAAGTTATTTTATTTGAGAGATGAATACAAGTAATTATTATAGTTGCTATTGCTACTATAATTAATTATTTGTATATACGATATAATTAATATAATTGAACTGGTTGATAATGGTTGCATAATATTCTTACAATAAGCTTCATGCATCGATATTTTTATATGCATACATCAAAATATGTAACAATTTTCTTTCTTGCTTTAAGTGCGTTGACAATGGTAGAATTATTATTGTACACTTTTTAAGTCAATAGCCAAAATAAGAACTATGTGTTTTACCAGAGAGTTATGGGATGACATTTGTATATTCTTCTTCATATAAAACGAAAATCTGCCAAGTGCGAGTCTAAACAGCATGGAAACGGTTTGTATTAGGTTTCATATCAATACAATAATGTTCTGTAAAATACAACTTGGATATAGGTTTTCGTATTAAATTACGAATACAGCCCTTTATTCCTTATTTAGTAAATTTTTTGGTTAAAAAATTTTTGAATGTAAGGAAGAATAACGTTCATTTTTCCTACATCATTCGTAATATCTTTTAAACCATTCATTTCAATATAACAAAATGTATATTTTTGTATTTCTCATACCAAAACTCTTGATTCGATGTCACATTATGGCCGTGATCCGGTCAACTAATTTTGCCTATGGATTCACAGCTAATGCATAACGACAGATGGACGAGCAGACAGATAGACAAAAGCGTGACCTTATCAAGGTTGTCTTTATGAAGTATATTGAACTTTGAAAACAGTTGATTTCCATTTTATTTGGGGTGTAGGTAGTGTTATAGTATATGTGAATGAGTAATTTCATTAAAAAAATGTCGACTGAATATTGTATTTATTACATTTATTCTGATATATCTCGTAGACTAGATGGTTATATATTTTGCAATATTTTACGAACTACATATAAAGAATTCATAAAATAGCAATATAATTCCTGAATTCAAAGTATTTTCGTCTCATTTTTAATTTCAATAAGAGGAGGTTTTATGTTCGTCTGTATATAATTTTAGGGTTCCGAGCAAAAATGGTAAAAATGGAACTCTTATAGTTTCGTCATGTCCGTCCGTCCGTATGTCACAGGCATTTTATTCAAAAATCACAAGACACTAGAAAAAACAAACTACAAGACGTATATTGATAAAATTTATAATGTAGGCGTTTTGTCTAGGTGTCTTGTATAAGCCGCTATTTAATTCGTTAGTTAAATAACAAAAAGAAATATTTCTATGGGGGGACGCTCCATGCATGTAATAGAAATTGAAAAAAAATTTTTTCAGTAAATATCAACGCGTGACACATATTTCAACAGTTCTTTTAAAACACTTTAAAGTTTCTTTACAATTTTTCTGTTTACGTGAATAATTTCGGAAATAAACGCTCTGAAAGTATCAGAAATTATACCCCCCTCCCTTTATTTTATAAACATTATGTCCAAAAATATTTAAAAAGAACGCTTAATAAATACTTTCAAAGAAAATAATTGTCATCATGATCAGATTAACTGTTTTTGAGTTATTGTGGAAAAACTGCGCTTATCAACAAAAGAACTTAAGTGCCATGAAGATACGCTCTCTTGCTGATGCACTTTAGTTAACACTAGTTTATTAGTAATCGTCGACATACTAACTTGTTTTTCTAGTTATAGGCGACTAAAGCGCTATTCTTTATTGTCAGTAGTGTATTTCTTTGTAATAATGATTTCGGAACCCTATAATGAGCATGGTCCGACATGCTCTTGGCTAGTTTCTTTTATGTATTTTCAGCGATATTCTCGTCAATCGTCAACCGATTTTGAATTTTTTTTTTTTTTTTTGAAAAGTTATACTCTCGAAGCGATCCCATAGTCACAAAGCTAGGATCTGATGATGGAATCCCGTGAAAATCAAGGAATACCCTCAAATACTTTAGACAGCGTATTTGAGCTTTATTATAGTTACTCAAGTTTTTACGTCTGATAGTCATCATCTCATGTTTCTGAGCTGGTGAGCTGGTGGTAAGAAGTGAAGCTATTACACTCCTCGGTAAGAAGTATGGGATAATACTGCGATGTGGCCACAGGAGATAATCTTCTATGGCTATTAGTAAAGCCTAGAAAGCACAGAAGTGAAATTGCTTATTAATCTATCTAGATATTGTCATTCTGTTATATAATTCCAACGTGACAATCTTAACAGGAACACGTGGAAACTCTTTAACGATAACAGTGGAAATGGGGTCAATTATTTTAATGTGGAATTGAACGAAAATGTGATCTACATGAATTGTAGAATTTTCATATTATCAAGAATAGAAATAACTTATACGACTTGTATAGAAATGATTGGTAGTTGCGGTCCAACTAAGAATATAAAAATCAGGGGACAATAGATTTTAGAGGTCGGAATAATGCTTTTCCACGAGCTCCGTATGAAAGTAAAGGAGATGCTTGACCAATTTTATTAACCGTGGTTTAATCCACTCACTAACTATTCAAATGAATTATTATAAAATAATAATTATTCGATAACTGAAAAATGTGAAATAAAATAAATTTTATAAGAATTGAAAAGCCGCCTTGTAAACAGCGTCCAAAAATTAGGTTGATAACTAATGAATCGCTTTTGGAGTCTAAACAAGTACTTAAATAGATTTTAGAGGCTTTTTTTTTTTTTGGTTTATAATCACTACTACTTTATATGTAACATTAAACATGTTTCATAAACACATTAGTCATGAATTTCCATAAACACTCTTTTCAAACATCAACCGATTTTTTTTAACTTAACTAATTTTACCTCGATTACATTCGTTCTTCTAGGTCTCGATTCCCATTAAAGAAACGAAAGATCAGAAAAATATATACTTTTAGAGAAAGCAGATTAACGCCAGGAGCCCAACATGGATTATCGTAACGTACTAGGTCCTGATCTCACAGGATAGAGGTGAGTGCCGGCTCCCAGGTCCAGGTCCCCGGAGAGCGCACGGCACGAAACCGTGAGCTCACTCGATATATTTTCTGGGCACGGCCTTAAACACATGGACCGTGTTGGGCCAAAACGAGTCAACCCGCAAAGAACTAATTCCGAGATAAATCAAGTTAAAGTCTAAGACTGTTTTTTTTTTATATATATTTCCGGTTCGCTTTATTTAAATAATAATCAGCTACTTTCAATTATTCGTTTCGCAGATTCATCACACGAGGCATATTTGACGATAGTGTGCATTAAAATCTCATTTTTGACCAAATCTAGGGTTGACTCATTTTGGCATAACGCGGTCCATATAATACGTGGAGTGTTCGCGAGAGTGGGTGTGTATATCTTCGCAGGAACGACAAGGACGGGCTGAGTGGAGTGGGGAGTGAGCTATACAAAAGGAAGATTGCCATGAAAAATACCTGCAGCTTCGACCGATAGCGCAGTGTTGTGAGTGGGTAATAGAAGGAAATAGAGCCTTTGGCGAGTCGAGGCTTTATTGAAACACGACCTAGTTCCGATAGGATTGAATGTACTCTAGTTCCAGCTATACAGTCAACTAAGAATATTATTCGTTGAAGATATGAACGTTTATCATACCCCAATTATAATATACAGGAAATAGTCCTATATAGATCAAATTTATTCGCCGGAGTTGAGTAGGCTTGCATACAAAGCCTTCGTGTTGCGGTGATTATATTATTATAACAATAGACTAAATTATTCTATCTATATTCATAGTTGAAAGTAAGAATTGTCGTTTCTGGTTCTATTTACCGCACTTCTGAAACGTATTCCCCTACAAGCTTTTTATTTGATGTCGACGGATTCGAATCTTAAGCCCCCCACGCTGGCTCGGGCGGGTCGGAGCCTGCTAACGGCTGTGACGTCACTGTCCGGGGCTGACAGCTCACCGAGATCTTCGTTATACAGAGCGAGCACGAATTTTAGTTTGATTTAACTTAATCGAAAAACTCTCGGTCAGTAGGCCCGTTGCATTAAACCCGTTACGTTCTGGTCGACCGAAAGCCTCAATATGAAGTCTAAATACATTTCTATTCGTAGAGCCTTGAGAGAAAGGTTTTTATTCGGTTGTCTGTGAACGTGAGCATTTCCGCTTCTAGTGCCAAAAGATCTTATCGTATTCTTATCCCACTTAGACGATGTGTGAGCGCATCGCTACACACAACGAAATATAGGTATGAGACGTGCAGGACCTCTCCCGACGATTTATCAAAGTTACTGCAAGCCTTCCGAGTGTGACTTGCGGGAATTATCGCGAAAGGCACTGCTCTACCGCCCTGCATCCATATATTATTCGTATGACATTCAACGGTCGTGGGAATTTTGTTGTATCTAAAATTAATATTGCATATACATACCTGAAAAGCAATCATAATAACATATTTATCGCCTCAGGGTTACTTTGCCGTGGAATATCTATATAAAATATTAGATTTAATTTAAGCAATGATTTTAAAAATAAATACACTCGTAATGTACCCGATAATATTGGGTTTGGTTCATGCAGAGGCTTTGAGATTATAATTAGTGACAACATCCACTGTAGTAACAGTTTTGATTCAAATGATGATTTTAAAATTGTAATGATACATCCAACAATAGCAGTATTGTTTTAAGTAATAATGTTAAGATTGTAGTCACTCATGATCCTGAAGCAATACTATTTTTGTTTTAAGCAATGATTTTAAGATTAGGATCACTAATTGTCTACCCGGCAACATTAGTTTTTTTTTGTTTCAAGCAATGGTTTTGAGATGACACCCAACAACACTATTGTTGTACCTAGGAACCGCTTCTAGTGCTAGTGAAACTGCTTCTTTTTTGAAATCTGTTAAATATCGTGTTGACCCCTAACGCACTCGACGCAGCCGTGTTCACCTCTGCAACTTTGTTGATAGTGCCATTACTAGTGTTATGGCATAGCCAATCTATTGGCCAATCGAAAGCCATAGCCCCCACAAAACACTTTTGACTATTTCAACGCTAGTTCTAATGTGCATTGTCTATGAACCTATCACTAAATATGGTGATTAGATATGACCAATACTAAGGTAGACCGCACACTCTCAAACACGTAAAACAAATGTCTCGTCTGCGTCGACATATACATTTTTACAGGACGTCAGTTTGTAACCACAATTAAAGGACATTGCACGGGTACAAAATGCACCATATATGTTTTTAAAGTAAAGTACACACGAGCCGGAATTCCCTCGACGCCGAAGCGCCGGATGCGCGGACGCCGGCCTGTCCACGTATCGCAGCAGACGCCGCGTCCAGGCGGGACGTGCCGCGCGCGCGCCGACAAAATGACTGACGTGCACGCAAGTGGGCCGTCATAAGGATAAATAGCTCATATCAAATAGACGTCGTATGATGACCAATACGAATGGATTTGTTGTTGTATTTCTTATAAAACGAGATCTACTTTTATTCTTGACATCTGCTTGCTAGTGCACTTACTGTGATATCGGTGACGCTTAGAGTAGTGAGTAAATAGGTTCAACACTTTACTCTTTTTTCCAAATTTCAATGCTCAATCCCCAAGCTCATCAATATGAATAGAAAGTTGCTCCATGAAATGCCCAGCAAAGGTTTAACTAACAACCTGAACCAACAAAGATAAGACAACTTTATAATATAACTAAAAGCATCCGTTATATTCTAATTATTGATATTTTAACAAAAAAATTAGTTGTTAATTATTGTCTACGTCAAAATTTAGGTAATTATTGGTATTTATTTATCCAGTATTTTTTCAGACCGATTTCATTCAGTGAACAAATGTTTGAAATAACATTACATTTCCTCGCGCTTCTAAACGAGTTTTGTATCGTATTTCATGAAACTTCTTCAAAACTACTAAAAGAAATAAGTATTATTTGCTTCAATAAGCAGCTTTCACGAAAAAAGGCTATCAAAATCGCTATTTATTATATAAAATGGGAAGTTCATTGAAATGGATGTAACGAGCTTTTGAATAACCTAGATTCCTAAAAAAAATATTTCTATTTCTTAGATTTTAATAGAATTTTGCTCACGCTCACTTAGAACGAAAAATTAACTATGTTCGACTCTGCATTTTAATATCTCAATTCTACCCAAACAAAATAAAACAAAACATTTCGCAAAATATCACAGACATTGATATACCGACAACTTTCTGAATACCAATTTTTTTCCCGAGGCGTTGCTGCCTCTGAAGATTTTTGCGAAGGCATAGGATTCATGAATTTTAAACAGTACATCGACGATAAATTGTGCACGCACATATATATTATTAACATACTTATAGTTCGCACGCGCGAGTGGGTGCATGCGTGCGGGTGTGCGTGAGTGCGTGTGTGTGCATTTAGAATCGTAGAAATAGGATGTCGTCACCGCGTTTCCTAACACATCACAGCTACAATGAGCGCCTCGCCTTACCGCTCAGACGAGAGTTCATAATGTATGGTCACAATAAATTTTGTTGTTGTTCATGAGGAGTGTGTCAGTGGTGATAGTAATAGAGACCCTCTTCTTGCCTTGCGTTAATACTCGCACGCGAGGGACGCTCGGTTCTTTCATACGTATCGCGATTGTTCTAGAAAAACGCGACGACGACGGGCTTTCCCCACTTCTATAGTGTATAGAATAGAATATAAATTTGTAACTAGCTGGCCGGGCAGACGTTCCGCTCTATCTTGTGGGTGGCTTGTCCATCTAGGGCTATTTAATAGCCTCAACTCTGTCAGGATAGACATAGAATGAATTCTTTCATCTTTTGTATCAGTCGATATCAAGCTCAGTCCCGGGTCTCGCTTTTGATTTCGACTCCAATCGCACTTTTGATTACGAACCCGACCCCATAGTCGTTTTCAATCCTAGTCTCCTTCTCGATTTGTGTCCCGGTCCCACTCTCAATTCTAACGTTGCCAATGCTGTTCGCAATCTCGATTTCAGTTCTGATTCTGCTACCAGTTACTTAGGCATTTGGACGAAGCCGGAGATAAACAACTCCATCAATTTTTTATATTTCGATCGCAATAATACGTGATTATGGTGTTAGTTCCGTACTCAATTCTGACCCCGGTTCTGTTTACCATTTTGCTTCCGGACCTGGCTCTCGATTCTGCTCGTCTTGTTTTTAATTCCGATACCGCTATCGATTGTATGAATTTAAACTGAATGTGCGAATTGTTGAACAATATTTTTCAATCTTTCTAATGCCAATTGAGGACTGGGATCTAGAGGTAAATTAATGTTTGTTCTCGACTTTGAATGAGAAACCTGAAATTATATCAAAAAAATGTGGTTGACAAAAAAAAAATAGATCTCAACAACTACGCCACATATCAGGAAAAAACTATTCTATTTCAGTCAGACCAACTTACATATAGTATGCAGAGTTTTATTAAAATTGGTTAATTAGTTTCAGACAAACAACAAGACATGGGATTTTTTTATAATAACATTATCGTTCATGTTGACTGTTCTAATAAACGGCAGCGGCGACGGCCTGTCCCACTCCTACGATTCTATATTGTACAAATTCACCTGAACCCCTCTTCGAAATAAATCGGAGCGCTTCCGAGCTTTGCCGGAGCATATGCAAAAAAATATGATTCATACACGGTTTTCCGATATCGCCAGTTAGACCCACCGACTAAATACTTAAAGCTCGCGCGCGGCGAGCGCCCGCCCGGCCGGCGGTCGCGTGCCGTATCCATAATGTAGAATGGAAAGCGCTCCTAACACGCTTATAAACGTTGCCGACGCGTCTACGTGTGTACACGAAAAAACATCCCTCAGGGCCGCGGTGGCGGGGCCCTGAGGGCTGGCGGGGCGACTTTTTCATCTCGCTAATTCCACTCGCCGCACTCGACGCATGTTTCGATGACACGGGCCCGTGAAGGGCCTCCGGCACCCGACAGCGGCGCCTTCTGAAAGTGTCGCGAGTCAAATAAAAATATTCGAAGGACGGGTGTTCAACATAAAAAAAAGTATATTCGATACACGTCTGCTCTGTGCTATATCAAACCCGTCATTGTGAAATATGATATATAGGGTCTGGGAAATATTTTTTTCCAAGAAATTTTTTCATCATAATTCTTTTACATTTAACTGTAATAAATATATGAAATAATATATTGTACATATATATATTTAACAAAATAGCACACACACATATATATATATATAAATTATAGGACTTTTGATCAAAAACCGCGACATGTACTTTTGTCATTCCTTTTTTGATATTAAACTGTCACTAAATAAAGAATTCTGAAGAGACTGGAAAAGCTGAAGATCTGAGGTTGCAAGGCGGATGCATTAACACTTCCCAATCAAACTCTCTCAATATTTGCTGAGTGGCTAAAGACGTGTGTGGTCTGGCGTCATCATGGTGAAAGACCACACCCTACTCGTTCTACTTTTCCAAAATAGCATCGACTTTATCCGTAACAGGTCGACCAGAACGTGATTCATCTTTGGCATAAAAATGACAATATTAAGAACACTTGATTCAGGTTTGTGCGACTCTCAATACTGCATTAGGTCAATAAACGCAACAATTTTTTTTCGCGGCTTCTATCGTATTTTTCTCTTTTTTGTAATAAAACTTCAAAATGTATCGAATTCCTACATTAGGTTCACTTATTTTGATGTACAGAAAAGCAATAGAAAAATGGCGGGACACAATTTTTATTTTCATATTTCTTTTTTTAAAATGTCATCTATTTAATGGTATCAAAACAAGCCAGATAAAAACAGCACAACCAAAGAGATTTTACTGCAACTTTTTACTTATGTAATATTAAGAAACATTTTCCCCGACCTGACATATCCTAATATACAAAAGCCTCGAATCATTGTTGTTTACGAGGTTGTGTTGGCTGTTTTAACGCTCCTTGCACCCTGGTGGATGTGACTGTCGGCAATTTCCTGAGGATGTGCCTTGTTGGCATGAAACGTACGTAGAATTAACAATTTAACAGTTAGCGGAATAAGATAATTATAATAATAAATAACACTTGCTTAGGTGTTCGATATCTGTCAATCCTCTGGAATCAATATTCAATCATTTGGATAGAGATTCGTAGTGGAGAGGCAGATTCGAGGGTCAGTGGTGGGTTGCATGCTGCATGTTAATGCATGTTGCAGGCAAGCGTCGAGTCATTGTGTTCAAACAGCTCAATCTCCTACCGCCCAATCGAGTTCGATAAAATTTCAGCAATATATATTGACAGTTTCAGCTTGAAAGATAGTATAATGCTGGGTTCAAACGAAACCTTTGGTTTTTTTTTTTTATTTCCCAGATTTTATCATTCATAAATACATAAAACCACAAAGGTTATCTTCTTCATGTGCGTACGTGTAGTACTGAACCGAACCGCTGAAGCAATTCTGAAAATTCCTCCACTAACAAGAAGCTCCCAAATTACATAAACTTTGAACATTTCTCCTTGATTTCATTTGTACATTTGTGCTACTACAGATTATAAACATTTTTTTTCTTAGAAAGCCATACTATTCCTAAGTGTAATATAGCCTAAATTTTATTTTAATACTGGAATTTTCTCCGGTTTCGTTCAAATCACAATCGAGACCTTTATTGGAATTTAACTTACTAGCGAGATATGGAGCGGAGTCAAAAGTCAAAACGGGAATATAAATCGGAAAACAGGTCAAAATCGAGTGAAAGGCCCAAAATTAATATCGAAAGCACGACTGTACGCATCAGCACGAGATCGGAATTGAGAGCGATACCTGAATCCAGTGTGGAATCACAATCGGAATCTATTTACATCGAGATCGAACTCAGAATCAAAAGCGGAAACATGATCGGGATCGAGAGTGAATCGAATCGGCATCGAGAGCAGGGCCGGGACCGGGAGTCGAAAATGGAAAAGCGGTCGGTATCATGATTGAGAATGTGATAGGTCGATATATACGATGAAGGAATTAAGTCTACGTCCGCACTCGGGCAGAGCCATGGGAAGAAGCTATATTAAGGAAAATTCTTAATTACTTAATTACCTTTCTCTTTTTGAAGTACCGTTCCTCCAAAAAAAAAGGAACCCTGACAAGAAGCAAGTTCTTACAGCAAAAGTACAGGGTTTCTCTCGTTCAGAGATCCGAAAATTTTAAATTTACTTAATTAGATCACCCGAAAAATATTTTTCTGGAGATCACAAACTTACTTTTGCTATTGATATAGCAACCGTGATGTAGACTGATATATGAGAAAACATTTTTTGATTTCCCGTTACTTAAATTTATGATTTCAAAGCATTCGCACGTATGTGAAAATATTGGATTTTTTAAAAATATAGTTTCGGAGCACTTGTTCGTTATTTTTTTGTTATGCGCACGTCTAATGATTTCAGTAGATTTTTTATGAAGTTAAAATATTTCCTCGGAATTTTGTGAGTGAAGAGAAGCTATACAGACGATATTACTACGGTTTTCAAAATTAAATAGAACACACGGCTCTAGAAATGACTACCTGCAAAAGGCTACCCAAATTCTTACTTTCACACACGCCATTCTTACAGCTGAAAACAGGCACGGTTGCCAAGCCTTATACATGTAAATGTGTAACGGCTTTCGGCTGTATTTGTTACGAAATGGCTGTAATTGATCTGGCGTATTTTATCCTGATACCTGGCACTAGTGATACCTAGCCTGTACCATATAGCCTAGAATTTCTGCTCAGAGGAGAAAATGCTAGCTCAAGATTCACTTTCGGTCTAGGATCACGGATGAAACGCTTTATTCGATTTGTTTACTACCTCGTGATAGTCACAATACATTTACGATATTATTCGTGACAGAGTTAAATAATGGAAGTATAGGAGCTTATTAATGCATTATCGGATAGAAGCTATTATTCAACTAAATTACAACCAGGCCAAATTTAAAAGTAACACAATCAAACTATGTCAGTTATATTACTTGTTTTGTAATTTGCTTTCATTATATTTTAGAGCATCAATAACTTTTACGTGACGATTGAAAAATTGGCTCTCAATTTTTTATTCAGGTCATTACATTTTTTAAAGTCCAAATAGATAGTTACCATCTAAACAGAGATAACTTCAACATGTGTAGTTTTTCCGTCATAAAGTATTTAATGTTGTTCTTTCGGCATAAATTATTTAATTTATGCCAAAAGAACTACAGGGGAAAATATAAACAGTCTGTTTCGTGGAGCATTGGAGCGATCAAAAAACAAAGATTTAGTTAAAATTGAAAAGAAAACGGTAATATTAAGTTTTTTAGTACTATAAAGATAATATTATAAATGGAATTGAAATATAAACGAAAACTTTGAAATATTTCTTAAATAACTATATGCTCATTTTGTGAAAAATAAATGAAAATGTTTTTTTAGGGTGATTTAAATGTTTCTATAAATTTCTAGAGAATATTATTCTTTGAAACGAAATGCGTATTAAATTGAATATGTATCCAGCTTATTACGTTCGGTTTTGAAGCATTATAATGACTTAGCATTCGTTGCGCAAAATTGTTTTTGCCAGATTATACTTAAACTAATAATAATCAGTCGTAATCCTTCGGCTTCTCTGGGTTCTGAAAATAAATAAAAAATAAACTAAGAGACAGTTTAAAACTATTTATAGACGATCCGGCTGGTTGAATGGTTGAAGTCTTATCTCGACACGTTCAATAATTTCCAAATGATGCTTTGACGAATAAAAATCATTTTCTCTGTATACATGCACTTTCGGCAGTTCGAGACATTTATTGGGTTCCCCTTTAAATTGTATAAATGTTATTAATTTTCAAATTAATATATTTTTAATTTAATTCGGCAATAACTTTTGCACTGAGCCGTGCGCAGATTTTAAGCTTTTATCTACATGTTAATCGGAATCCAATTATCCCTCGCTCACACTTTTACTAGGAGCGGCAATAGTTAACACAATTTTGAAATTGTAAACTAGGCTGTATGTACATTCTCGTAACTTTCTCACAATCAGCTTGCATTAGGAATGGAACTAGGATAAATAAACTGGATTTCAAATAAAAATATAGTAGTATATGTATGCTGACTAGGCGATGTTTCAAAACCTACTAAATATTAAATTTATCAAATTCATCAAATTTAAGGACATATAAATCAATAATGGATGAGAATGCCCAACTGAGTCAAAACTCCGGCGTTACATCGGAAGGTATGGAGTTTGAAAGCTAAGCGCTGGCAAAACCGATGAACTCTCAACCCGAGTCGAATTTAACCATCAGTTGTGGCCTCGGATACCTTCTCAAACCTTCGATCCAGGACCTTATCACCTAATCGGTGATGAAGGTAGTCAACAAGCACCAATACGCATCGAATCAGCAGTTAAAACTTAAAATTAAACCTGTTTCTATAAAAAAAAAAATGGAAATAAGGAAAATAAACCGCAAAATTTCTCACTATTTTCGATCATAGACGAAAATAAGTAAGTTTCGAGTTGAAACAGGAGAAAAGTAAATGAAAGGCTTTCCCAATTATCCTCAACCCGATGTTAATCAATCGATTCGCTTTAAGGCTTGTCTATGAAAAATATTTGAGTGGTTTTGTCGCAATTAAAAAGTTGTTTTTAAAACTGAAGTTGATTAGATTTTTGAAGAAAAAAAAGTTGTAGATTGCAGTAGCCACGTGCAAATGGAGTTTACACCGCTGGTGCAAGCTCCGTAGTTTCTGTAAATTTCAGAATATATTCGTTCTTGTTTATTCTAGATTTTTTTCCAGTTGCATCTCTTTTATCGACACTGTTTTCTGAGCGAGACGTGTATTGTGACTACATCGAAAACTTATAGACGATGTTATCTATCTAGAAATCAAAAGCTTGAATTGTGCACGTTAAAAATACCATATTTACAAATCAACTTTTGACAATATTTATTTGACGTTACCTATTACATATAGAGCCGTTTGTAAAATACGTCACTCTAAAGTTCTTCCTTTCAAACACTCTCTCCTCGCCACCAGTCGCTCTGCGTCATATTCTCTGTAACCCTCCTTATAAATATTACGTCACGAAAGATAGACCTCCGTTGCGGTTAACGCTACAAAAATGTTTTTAATTCAAAATACTCGCTATTTTCAATAAAATAATTTAATTGTATCGATGGTATTATGGATAAATAACGATTATATAAAAGACTTTGTTATTTGTCAAAAGGCTATGGCCTCTTTAAATGCTTAGAAATATCTATCATCGATGTTGCATTATCTCCTTCTTTTTTATCTTCGAAACTGGAATTCACTTCGTCTTCATCTATTTACTCTGCATTTTCTAGTAGCTCTCAAACTTGACGAGTTGCGAGGAAGCGTTATATTTTGATATTGGAGTTAGAAGGAAATCGATTGCGACAGACCTTAAAGCCTAGCGCCGGTATGGAAAAGCAAATATGAAAGAATATTGAAGTTTATAAGCTGTAGTGACGAAAATGTGTACATAAAAATATTTATACATTTACAAACGGGAAACGGATAACTTTCTACTGTAACAGAAGGGTGAAATACAAAATAAGGTAGAAAGAAAAAAATAAATCAATTATTTAAAAAACTTGAAAAACCCCTTATCATAATTTTTAACGCTAAGCAAGAACCTGTCCTACGGGTACGCGAACGTATTTTACCAACGGCCCCTAAATCACTTCCAAAACTTTAAACTTCCAAAATCCCTCATTGAACCTTTGGTAAAATGACAATAACGTTGAACATTGCATACATCGAAGGCTTAACTTAAAATAAAACATCTTTAAAACAGTAAAAGGCAAATAGATGCGTTCAGTATAAGATGGGCGAATGTGTTGCGCTGAAAGGCAACATAACGGCTTCATTTTTTGTTAACTCGACTTCTCTCTCGTCTGATTTCTCTGACGCAGCATATACATGAAAACAAATTCTTAAAGTATAAACTCCAAAAAGTGAAATACCTTTTTAAGATTATTCAAGAATTCAGCAATTCGTTTAAGTTCAAACATTCATGACCCTACAGCGACGACCCTTTTTAAATACCGTTAATCCGACCTTATTCGGTGGATTCACTTAAACATTATTTGAGCTAAAATAACTGTTTAATTTTTCGCCTACCACGATCAAATTAAACGATTTCGATGGGCTAATATTGGATGCAGTTTATTGAGGATTGAAAGTGATTAGGTTTCGATAATGACCGATTTAACATTTTTAATGCTACAGAAAAAGCCGTATTTTTGAAATAAGTACATTTTTGAGATTACTCGCAATTAAGTCGCCCGATTGAGCACAAATTTTACAGAAAATTTGAAGAATCGAGCTTACGATATACGAGAAAGTTGAACGGAATATTTTTAAAAAGTTATTTAAATATATTTTTTTAAATTGTCAAAAAATATTTTTTTATAATAGTTATCGATCCATGGAGTTTTGCAGTCTTTGATATTTTTTTTTTTATAAATATAAATAGTTTTTTGAACTCAATCACCTCATTCATATCAAAGTGTACATATGTAAAAAAGATTTTAAAAATATATGTTGTTGAAACTACTGAAAATTGTTCAACCTATTAAAGAAATTCTCAAAAATTCTAAATGAAATACACAGAGATATACGAATATCTCTATGAAAAGTCTCAGAGCAACTTCCTTGGACCTTGAAACGATTAATGAAATTTCAGATTTTTAAAATCGGAATGAAAAGAGATATAGCCTTCCGAAAATCTTCAATTTCCCCAGCGGAAATTGAAAAACTGTCGTAAAATATGCCTCAGCAATAGAATATACAATAACCTGAAAAATCATAAAACTATGGAATGACTTTTTTAGCCTTCGAGCTAATATCAAGGAATGTAAGTGTCATGGATTCAAATGCGTGAAGCGAAAGGAATGAATTATTAAAACGCGAGATACATAATAAGTATGCCAGGCCAACTTACGAAGGACGACGTATTCAATTCACGATATTGTAAGTTGTAGAAAACACTAAATCAATTATCATCGTGATAAGCAACTAACATTGTGGATGATAAATATGCCTTGTATGAAATCATCAGTGCTATCAACCGACTTCGCATAGTACAATTTTGTTTTTGAAGCAATTCAATGAGTCAGATTTTATCGCAAATGTAATGTAATTGGATCAGGAGCAATTAGTCCCGATCTATTCTGATCGATGTTGCGGTCGAGATCAAACAGTGACATGCACTGTTTGATTTCCACCGCTGTTCGACTTGCGTACACGTTTTAGTTATTGGACGCTGGGAGGGGGTTTTAATTGGATCGCTACCGAGAGAGCCGCCGGCACGGGTACCGCGCGCCGTCAGACAGCGACCTAATTAAACATCGGCCTCGTCGACATCAAACACCCTGATAAATTTAAACGTGTGCATCGAAACCCCGTCGCGTCGTCCGAGCGGTACACGTAGGACACCGAAACTCTAGGCTTATTCGACTTAAAATCTAGTTCAATTTCCAACGATATTAATTTATAATAATGATTACATACAATGAAGAAGTTTCAAATTATTCCAGCGTTAAGTATGGACAGATTAAATTAAAATAAAATTTTGTTTTTGTTGTGCATGTACGTCATACGAAATATCATTTGTAATTGAAATTGCTTTAAACATTAAAGTACGTTTCTTTTTACTATTTATAAGTATATACTTTTATATGTAATGATTTATATAAATTTTTTGCTAATACCTGAAAATGCGGAAATAAATTACCCAAAAAGAATTTTGAAGTATCGAGCTAAACATCCTTAAATAATTCCTTATAGTGAAGGATCCGTTGCCTATTACATCAAAAACATAAATATGGTTTTGGTGTTTCATAACTCCCATAGTGGATATAAAAGTCTATAAGCTCTTGTAAGCAAATGATAACAAACTTTATTAAGCTCACATTCTGCGAAAGACTTGATGCAAGAGTTTGTTTCACAACTTGACCATTTTCAAATAAAATGACAATCATATAAATTGTAAGTGTAATTTATTATGCTATTCCCTTAACTATTGAATGAAATACTTTAATAAATCCGCAAATAATATTTTGACCTCCGATTTGTTAGAAATGTATACTAATGAAGATGGTGTCGCATGGCCAAATGTAATATCGAATAAGGCATTACAACATCGTTTTAGTAGTCCAGCAACTAGAATGGAGCTTTGTAGTATTGGACCATTATTTTTTTTTGTACGAAAAATTTTATACGATTTTTGTACGAAAATTTCGTGTATTTAAGGAAAAATTAAGAATTGTTTAAGAAAAATCATCTTTTACGTAATTCAATACTAGAAATAAAAAAAACTGAGAATGTTAATCGACTTCATAAGATCACGAATTAGTATTCAATGAGATCTCGGAAGATATACGCCGGTATGCCAGGAGAAATAAATATTTGCGTATTACGTATTTAGTTTTCACATATCGTATGGTAAGCATAAAAAAATTATATGTGTGTGTGTGTGTGTGTGTGTGTGTGTGTGTGTGTGTGTGTGTATGTGCGCGCGTATGTTATATCAACGAAACCGCGTCATATTTGAATCATAAAATACAATATTTTTATGATCCGTCGCCCAGGGAAGCGGTCGGGCGACGGTCAGTTAAAATGAAGTGATCGCCTTAACAATGTGCACGATCGTGTACATCGTTAAGGCGATCGCGTCGCCCTCCTCGCACCCTCGCACCGCCGCGTCGACGTCCCTCTCGGCCGTTGAACCGGACCTCTCGATACGGGCGAGGTCTCTCGAGCCACTCATAACTTCCCGTATGCCGTGGCGCGAGTGATTTCTCTCAAGCCGCGACGTGACTCTTGAGTATCGAGGCTTTTCTAAGAAAATCTCAGGTCAAACGCGGGGGCGTTATATAATTTGACGTCGAACTTTAGTCGGGCTTAACTCTGCCGAAGCGAAAGTTTTCTATGCCTGATGAGATGTACTTTAAAAGATTTTAATAGTGTAAGCCGCTAAAAGAAACGAGGTCGGAAATATTGTAGAAAAATAGCTTATAATGCGCCACAGCTTTTTGTTCTGAAGGCTGCGAAAAACAATAAAGAAAGTCGGAACAAAAAATTAAAGAAAGGCTTTTAAAATTTATAGATGGTATTTCAAAATGTAACCCATATAAACAAGTAATTGTTAAATTTAATAATATTTTTTGGTACACTATATGATATATTCTTATATTTTTATATGTGAAGGAAAAAAAAATTAATCCCTTAAAAGATTCAACTCTACTGTAATGAAAAAGTGGCGCTGAAAAAATTCAAAAATTCGCTAAACTATTTCGAAAATTTCAGTCTACGAATTTTAACGTATCGGATGTGTAAGTGTGAATATTATGTATCTAGAGCTCATAATACAGGTCATGTCATTCAGCGACAAGCGCTAAAACAACGACAACAAAGGTCTCATTCTAATACAATGAAAATCATATCGATCTCAATTAAAATTAGCGAATCAAGGGACTTATCACAATCCTGAACGTGATTGCAATCCAAACCCTATTCCTTCACAACCCATTCCTAGTTCACTATACAGACTAATTTCAGTAGGTATCGTTGTGACGTCGAAATGACGTGAAAGTGAGGTTTGGCGCTGTTGGCTGACGTAATTTTGACGTCACATCGATAAAGACTGGATCGTTTCAAGTTTACGTAATTACCCCGCTGTTTCTAAATCTTCTCGATCCTTATTTTGCTCTCGATTTATATAATCTATGTCGTAAGCTCGAAACTGACGTACAACATTAGTAAGCCAACTAGAAACTAGATATAGTTTATCCTTTAAAAAAACTCAAATTTAAGACGCAAAATGCACTCATATATTCTTCAATTTCTTTTTTGAAGAATATAAGAACTATTTCTGTTTTGCACGTTTCGTAAGCGGAACGTTGATGTAGTGCTCTATTCTCGCCTTACAAAAATCAAGTGATTTTTTTGAACTAAAAGTGTCTCTATTTATTTTTTTATAGCACTTATATAACAATATTTAGAAATGAATATCAAGGTAAAACACTAGTTTCAACACTTATGACATTGTTAAAAGACATTTTGCTTTTTCAATTAATGAAAAAGATGTTTAACAAAATTATTCCGCGAACGTCCGCAAGACTGTACGTATCCATATACCCGTGGTCACGACAACTCCCGAAAAACTTAATGATCTAATGCATTTTTTTCCAAACGTTTTAGTATTATCCTAAACTAAGTCCTTTCGAAGATCACGGTCTAATTCAACGTAGTTTAATTGTAATTGGTGTTATAAAATTACGACTGAATATTTTGTTTGTTGTATATGTAAAATATAGTATAGTACACTTAGGTCCGTTCACAACGCTTGCGTGGTATTTTTGTATGCCTTATAAGTGGAGCGCTGAGATAGTGCTCTACTCTCGCCTTATAAAAATCGAGCATTTTTTTTTAACTTAAAATTTTTTCATGTGACTCATTATGTACTTATAGACTTACATAAACACACGAATAACAAGAAAAAACATTCGTACTAATATACATATTTGTAAAAATTGAACGACCGCTATGAGGCGTGCACTTTTGCATTTTCCAATTTTTTTTCATTTCAATTAAGTTTCCAATTTATCTAAATTGGAAACTTAATTGGCATTTAAATAAAATGGCTGTTCAACCCAGAGAATTTTTTTGGGCCCCGCCAGTTACCATTCACCAATTTGTCAAAGATCGTATTAATGATGAAAAATTTAAATGTGTAAGTGTTGAAAATGCACATGTGCGTGGACGCTATCAACACTGGTATATACTCGCACATGCACCTCTGATTTAGAATCTTTTTATGTCAAAATTCCTTCTCCATTTGATCCCAGTTATTTTATCCGTACGTTGAGGACACATTTTTGAGTAATTCGTTACCAAATCTAAACGCAACTTTTCATATCTCTAACTTCAATCGTTTCAAAATCAGGTTTCAAGCCCTATAAACATGTGTATTTCAGTTTCTGGTTAGTAATCTTAACAATAATTTCGATGTCTCCGACTCAGAACTACGGGATTACTTAAAAAAACTTTCATTCAACTCTCCATTCAACTTTCCAACTCCCATTCAATCTTTTTTTGAAGCTGAACCCTCGAGAAGCCTTCCTTAACGCTGGGTTAAATCACAGAAAATGATGCAGACTACCCATTCTCGAGATGAATATTTTGGCTCTGTACCATCGAAGACTACTCGAAGTTGATAAAGTTATCACATACATATATAAATTACCGTGTCTTATTAATAGGAACAATCAAACAGATAGCAACGGGTGCGTGTAATTTCCTCGTCATTTCACAAATAGCCCGACGACGGTAACGTTCATAAAGATATTTGTAGGACATCGATCGCTCCCCGTAAGGGCTGTTTAATAATTCACGGCGGAACGTCGAACGCTGTTTGTGTATATACGACCCTTTTATTTAGTTCTTTCGCTGCGGGTTACAGTGAAATTAGTAACGAAAGAAAGTATGTGCGTTAATGACTATTTTATCGTTTTTTAGTACGAGAAGGTAGAAAAAGAACTGTTTGAGTGTCGAGACTGATGAAGCCTGTACCGTAGTCGTAAATTTCAAAACGACTGGCGTATCAGATTCAAATTTTTAAAGATATTAAATTAAGAAAAATCTATGTATAAGTGCAGAGATTTTTTCATTTTCTTATTCCAAAACTTTGTTCTATGAATCGCAAAATGTTATATTTGTTTTGGAGCAATTTTCCTCGACACCACGAATTAGGTTTAGAGCATCCAGCTAGCGAGAGCTTGCCAATAAAAAAGAAAGAATACCAACGAACCAGAACTAATACCTATAACTGTACATGTAAGTATGGAAATGAGAAAACGAATCGGGTCTTGGGGAGAAGACGCAGATGGTGAAATTGAACAACAATGTGGAATAGGTGAGGGTGACAGACGATACAATGAATTATTTGCATGTAAATATAAATAAGTATAGTATATCTGGGAGCTCAGGATGAACTAAAAAGCGATGATGGCATAAGCGGACAGGATCACTGAGCTACTGGGAGAGATGGCTGCATGCTGCTTTGGTGGGAAGAAAAGGAAGATTTGAGTGGACCGGCAAAAGGGTTCTCCCCGTTGATGCAGTTCATTAATGCCAATTGATAGCGATTCAGCACTTTTTCTCCGGCTGTTCGTTCATCTAATAGCGCTTCTTATAGAAAAAAAGACATTCAAGAAGGTGCAATCAAAAAGTTGGTGTCTAACGAATACTTGTTCACTGTTTTATATCGAAATTCTTAGATAATTGTGCGTTGTCCTCATTTTGGTCTTTCTGTTCTTTAATTTTTTTAAAATAATTATTCTTGTCTCTTGACTTTTATATTTTTCCAAAGTTACTCATGAAAACAGTTCAAAAGAAATATTCACCTATTTTACCAAAAAGATTACATTCCTAACGTACAGTTGGGAATGTAACCACCTGGGTAAAGTAAAAGTACAAGTTGTTACACAAATGTAGAAAATGAGTGAGAATCAAAGAATAATTAGAAATTAATATAACAAATAAATGAAATAAACGGTACGTTATGTACAATGTTACAATTTCTCATTTTTGAGGAATATTTTTTACTCGAAAACCAAGTAGTTTTTAGTAATAGAGAAAGTGAAATAAACACAACCATAGAATTATTATTACACACTTCAATTCTGCATCGCTGGTAGAACCAATAACCGCTGAGGAAAAAAGGTTTTTGAATGATGACCACGAACTGGATGGACGTTGTAGCGTGGGGCAGCCAGCCAATGGGTAGCCTGACAACCTGGTCAGGCTCATGGGCCGCCGTTGGATACCAGTGAAAGTCTAGTCATGGATGTTCATGATATCCATGAACTGGATATCCATGATCTTCAACGAGTGAATGATAGTAAAAATTGTCAGTCTAATCATATCGATAGAAAATCAGTCAAATTATTTTCATTCGAAACGTGTATTGGCTCAGCGATTTGTTTTCTACGCTTGTCACGAAGACACCAAGTGACTTTTTGCAACGAAATTTATAATAATAATAATACATGCAAATGATATCGATTTCGCTTGTGTTATCATATAATAATATCGTAATTATACACCCACTGGGCTACAGAGACAGTGACGTGACTTTTAAAAAATGTAATTATTACAAAAATTGAGCTCAATTAATTCATATAAATATTTGTTTATACTTAGAAACTTAACCTTTATTAACAATTTAAATATATAGTTCATAAAAAACATTTTTTTTTTAAACCACAACCGCACAATAAATGCGTTTCTAACAAATGAAGTGTAAATTTGTTAGTCATTATTGTTTCGTGACTCTTCTGAATTTAGAGTTTTGATTAAAATTTGAATTAAGGATATTTTAGCTACGAAACCCCAATTTTATATAGTTACGGTGGGAATTGTTTACGTAGCTCAAAAAGTGGACGTCTACAATCTACCTTATTTTAAGTTTATGCCATTACTTCATGGAATTCTAGCTGGTTCAGAACCTTTAGGGGGGGCATTTAATAAAAATTGAGAACGAATACGTTGCCGTAACTTTTGTTAAATATTATTTGCCTATATAGCCTTTTAGCATAATACATTTGAAGTATCCTTTTCCTAAGCTTAAAATTCCTTTCTTAAACAACCCCTTCACCCTGATCACCTAAAAATTTCTGTACTGCAATGACTACTGATTCGTTATCTTTGAATCTTTGTTCTCAGTCCTTCAACCTTGGAAATAAAAACAAATAACTAGAAGCAAGGTCGGGTGCATATGAAGTATGCTGCTCAAGTATTTCGAAGCCAGTATCTCGAATTTCAGACATAGTAACGGTGGAACTGTGAGCTGAGGCAATATATTGATGAAAAATAAAACTGTTTCTTCCGAAGACAGTAATGCATTTTTTTTATTTGTTCTGCGTACAAAGAGCCCGTAACAGTAATTCCACGGTCGAGATATTCTATGATGACCACCTTTTTACTATCTTAAAAAAGAGAGCCCATGACCTTTCCGACAGAACGACTCGATTTCTTAGGGGTTGGAAATGTTGGTCTTTTTTCCGAGTTCTAATCTATAACATTCTATCTAGATCGTAATTGTAAAGCCATGTTTTATCGATGATTATGAATCTAGCAAAAAACGTATTAGAGATCTTGTCGCTATAACGTTCCAAAGAAACTTAAGAAATATTCAGCCTGGATTGTTTTTGTGCATCGATAAGCGTTCCGGAAACCTGAATATTTTTCCTTCTCCCAACGTTCGTGAAAAATGCTATACCTAAGCACTGGCGGTCGAAATTTTGTTTCTTCGCCTATAAAACATACTGTGACACAACGATCTGCTAAAACAGTTTTTTCGACTTTTTTTCACCATTTCTCCGTCATTACCATCGGGCGACCCGAATGAGGGCCACCTTCGGTGGATGTTCTTCCACGTAAATAATCGGCGCACCAACCGGCAATACACGGTGTTGTACTGTACTGTGGTACGCGGTGAATAATTTGCTACTAAAGCATTCTGAAAGTTATTCTGAAATAAAATTCTTCAAGCAGAGTTACTTAATAACCACATGCGGTTCAATTTTTTCAATAACGTGCTACGACAGATTGCAAACGAAAGACTTCCATTTTTAAAAAACATATGATATTCAAATTATTCCCATCTTTAAAAGCTTATCAATATTCCGCTTTTGCCGGCAATTATTTACTTTTTTTGGTTCCAAAAAGCTTGTACCACATTCTCACTTTACAGCGAATGCCTCTCGTATAACATCAGAAAACAGTATTAAAAAAAATCAGATAAACGCATGTAATTGAATAAAGTACAATAAAACAATAATGAAAAAGGGAGAGCAGTCTGTGCCACTAAGATCTAATTTTTGGGCAGTGTTCAAAGAGGCCCGGGATTACGGTGAAGGGAAATGCTGTTATAATGTAAGACACTAATTTCACTATATTTTCCCTTTCACTGTATTCTCTGTTTTATAATTCACAAGGGGGCTTTCCAAAGTCTACAATTAACATTTAATATTAACCATTTTTAATGACGTTTTCAGTTTACTTGTAATCTATTATTTTTTACATACTATATTCAAACACAGGATTCCAGTCTTATCACGAAAATCTCGCGAGATCGCCTTTCAACGTAGACGACCTCGAACGATGGCCGTCGATGCGATGGTGAAGTCCAGGACCGGCAGCTTAATTGTCCCTCCTAATTACGCAACGAGTGGTTAAGATTGACTTGAGTACGACAAACCGATCGGCAAATCCGTTCCGATCACTCGTTAATAATGTCCTTGGTTAACTTTGCCTCGAAGGAAGATTTGAACAACCCAACGAAAGCGATTCATATACCCGACTCTCCAATCCGGATAGATGTTTAGAAACAAACTCGGTTCTTACCCAGTACCATAGATTTGGCCTAGCCACCGCACAGAGAACCCGTCGTATGATCATATAGTTAATTTTCCGACGTTCCGCATCGCGCATGCGGGCGCTCTGGAAATGAATACCGAGACCTCTAAATATCATGCCATTACAACTAGAAGTTAGTAATTAATTCAACTCGGCAAGGCATATATTAAATTTCATGCATAAAGTTGCGCATGAGTGCGGTGACTGCCACCCGAACCAATTAGAAGTTCGGTCACCGGTCATGAAGCACCGAAACAAAGGAGCTGCCGCCCGCCCGCTTTGAGTTGCAGAGGCGGTGTCGCTTCCCGTGCGTTTGTTATTTTTGAAAGTTTGTTTTTGTTTGACAAAAAAAATACCTTCTTTTACAAGTCGAGGTTAGAACTTGTTGGATGGCTTTTTAGGGAAGGTTCGCTTTGTGTTTCCTGTATTGCTTGCTGAAAAACTTTTCGTTTTCTTGTCATGATTATGTATCGTTTATTGTTATATTTATTAAACCATATCGACAAATAAAATCGAATTACTATACGAATCTCGAGGATAAATTCTAATCGAGTAACTTAATTTTGTATTTTTTTTTTAGTGACAGTTGGAAATTCAACCAAAACGCAAACGATCACCAGACTTATTATATATTTTTTTTTGATTGTCAAAAGTTCCACGGTTCCTGTGGAATAGTAATTATAACTAACTCTGAAATTCATGGACCGATTTCAACAAAACATGATTTATCAATTTTTGTCATTAACAATGTTAAAATTGTACCTTAATATGGTGTTTTATCCCGTCGTAACGGATAGTTCGAAATGGACTTAAAACACCCCAAACTTTGTAGAACTGGAAATATATGTAATGACTAGAATCAGATAATAAATTGCGATATGAATCGACAATAGAGCGCAATCGATATCGATAACCTAGACCCCAACAGACACTGCAAAGTGTCAAACGGTAACGGGAACGGTGAACGAAACAGGAATACATGAGGGTGAACCCGGTGCAACATGAGGGTGACGAGGGTAGCATTCATCCTCCGTGAGCAGAACTAGTTTTAACCCCAAGGAGCAAAGCCGAGGTGCTGATTTCACTCTTCAACTGCCGACCCCGCCGACGACTTGCGCGCCCTCTACCGCCCTTTAGTGCCGCAGTAAGAATTTTTATAATTTTAAAGAGCGCGTTAACGGCGGCCGATACAGTTTTATAGCGCATTCTGGTGTCATTTTGATGCGCGCTTTATGTATTTTTACGGGGCAAATAAAAATCGGTCATACTCGAGAATGTACACGCGATTTGTTATATATCATCTTATATTTCGCACCCCGTATTCACTGACAAAAGAATTTAGAAATCGGATAACATTATTCATAAGTTATTAGACGTATAATTGATATTATAGTAGTATTCATGTTATTGTTTAAAAAATCTAAAAGAACTTCACTCGTCTATCAGGTAGTCTTTGTTTGGAATTTTATAGAACGTTTGTCACTCTGAAGTTGATAATAATAAAATATAGATTATCTTATTACAATAAGCGTGCAATATATATATACACATATAGTATCAATAAAAATGTATACAGTGAACGGAGGTCGCGCTGGTGATAAACAGAGAGATCGCTCCACATGAACGACATCGATTCTATGTGCACGCGAGCAGAGCCGCGAGCGTTAACTAGTTCTGACGTATGACCAAATTCATAATATATGACCGGACCACTAAATTAATCGTGTGGGTCAGGGGGCGTCACCGACCGCTGTCGCCGATGCAATACGATGATAGTATCCGGAAACAATGACTCGGCTTAACGAGAAAGTGGTTCAGTTGGAATATGAATTAAGAGCTCATCGGTCAATTCGCTTATGATTAGATATTAAACTTACTAATTTCTAACTCAAAATGATGGTTTTTTTTAGAAAATTAATCAAACGTTCACGAGTCTTTGTATACATAGGTACATTAAAAGTTTTATTTTTAATAACAAGTTAATTAATTTCTTTCGTAGCACGTTCTCATGTATACAAATCTTGTTATACTTCCTTAATATAGAAAATAGAGATAGTTTTGAATTTGAAATACGTTTTTCTTAAATTATATCATAAATGCATATATCTTTATTTTGGTCAATCAACTAAAGTCTAAAAATAATAAGAGCGACATTGTTTTGTAATAATGTTAATAACATTCTTTTAAATATGTTGCAAAATTTAGAATATAGGCGGTCAAATTTTAAGGATAAACCGAGAAAAACAGTATAACCAGCTATATGACAAACGAGCACCTCCGTGACTTTCATCATAAAAAGTAACTATAAAAAATAAATACATTTTTCAATTACACCGCTCAAAAGAAAATTTTTACCCAAAATCTTGTGTCAGACTTGTGTGAGCCCTTTGCAGCGACATGCGCTCCCTCAACCCTTTCATTGTGGTTTCGGAACAAACGCGCTGGCTCAGTGGTGCGTGTGTTCCCTATGAGACAATGATTTCCAATCGTGACCACGAGGGAATCTCCCGGTGATTATTGACTTGCTCCACGCCTCCGAAAGGACGCTCAACCATCATCCGCTTATTGTAACCGCATTGGTGACGGCGGTCGTCACCGGGACCCGACAAGCCTTCTACAATGTGTGTTATGACAATTTTCAAATAAGCATTGAAATGACAAAATTGTTTAGTTTTACTTTTTCTGATATCGGAATCAAACCGTTTTTATTACTAAACAAAAACAGATGTTATTTTTGTTGTACATTTCTAAAGAAAGTTGGTGTGAGTAGAAGTTTACGTTTTCTATTTGTTATGATGATGAAAGGATTGTTATGTACACAAGTACTTAAAAATTAGATAATAACAAATAGTCAATAAGTAAATAAACCTCTACGCAATCGATAAAAAATAAAATTAATATAAATAAAAAATTTTAAAAGTAACTTAACTAATAAATTCATAATTTTGCGGAATATGTGTAAACATTTTTACTAGAAAACAAAGAGAAATAATAATCTTCGCTTTATTAATAAATAAAATAGAAAAACAATTATGTTTTATTATCGATATTAAATAAAGGAACTCTCTCTACATACAATATTTCCATTTTTTTCTTTACAATATTTTGTAATTTATTTTTCCCAAAATAAATTTTAATTTCATGAAATCAACGTATTCATTCGATCATTCATTAACACGAATCAAAAGGTTTAAAACAAAATATCATATTACGAGACACTCGTGGATTAAGAAAGTTATACATCTAAGCGCACGACCTTTTAGTACGTGCTCAATGTATTTTTGGTTGCCGACCGTACTCGCTTCACGCAAACGTTTCGCAAAAAAGCAAATTGTAATTTGTTCGGGCGGGATTTTACACGAGATATTTCGGGCACTGAAAAAGCTTTGATAATCCCCCCGAGCTTCGCGGCACGTCCGCTGCCAGCGGAGCGTCCCGCGAACGATTAACGACATACTTTGAGATTTCGCAAATTGCTTCGGCGGTTTCCATACAGAGAGGAAACTTTTGAATTTTCCGAGCGTAATTATTTCAGCCACGCCTTTATTCGATACTTCATGTTTCGCCCTAAACTTTGTAAGCTTTCCGACACGCCGGTCGCGAAAAATTTGTAAACATTTCTCGTTTATTTGAAATTTGATCAGTTTTCACGGTAACCAGAAACATGTTCTAATTATATTAAAATGTACAATATGTTTTTACCGCAATATAATACTTAAGTAATTAGATGCACTTGTATACCCATCGCTATGAGCACGCCTGTCCTGTATTAAAAGTGGCAGTTGCGAATTGTACAAATGGAAGAAATAAATAACTAATATCAGAATAGGTCCCCTGCCAATAAATAACGGAATAGTCCTCGTTTACACCAAACATTGGACGTGATTTGTTTTAACAAAATCGGCCATTATAGATAAGCTTTGTAATTCCACAAATTCTAATTAAAGGTCTTTTTACATTTAGATGTAAATGTCATCTTTAGAGATTGACTGTTATTATAGTCTTTAATGTTAATAATAACAGGCAAATTGGCTATTTTAGAAACTGGCATTTAGGCGTACATATACGGATACTTGGGAACCGGATGTTGGTTCTTCCCGTCGTAAAATATACCAGAACAAGTAGAATGCGATGAATTGAAAGACAGTATTCAAACGAGTTCACGTGACAGTTAATTTGGTGAAAAAATTAAATAAAACCCCTACCGTTTCTGAAATTACCCCACTTTTAATGCATGAGGAAAATCTGATCAGAATACATTCAACGGAAGACGCGTCGATGTAACGCACACTCTGAAGTTCGTGCGGTCTGAGGTTTTTCCGAGAGGTGCGCAATGACGTGTCAGTCAGTCGCGCAGTGCAATTATGTAAGTGATTAATCATGTGTTGTAAACATAACAGATATTGAGTCGCAATGAATATATATTTATAGAAGTACATATATACACGTGTTCCTGAAGACTTAATACTGTAAATATTGTGGTGAATATTCATAATTTTTTATATTTAGTGTTCTTTTTCAATATGTAAATTATGTATCAATATATAAGGTTATATTTATTTAAAGTATTAATCATCACCGATTTTATATATTAAATGACATAGAAAGTAGCATATATCATATATATTTTTAATTTCGCGTAAATCATTTTTGATTAGTTAAAAACAATTGTTTTATATTTACCTCAGAGAAGTATAACTTATTACGTGAGTACGTAAGTACGAACATGCTTTCCTTTGTACTCATGTGTTTTATGTTCATATTTATCTCTGATGGTTTTTCGTAACGTTTTTCACGTGTATTAACTATGCACGCCGACATTTTTAATAATTTATAATCGAACCAAAACAGTAGAACACTCACGGGTATGTACCCACCGTGGATAAAGTAAGTCCATTGTGGCATCTGAATCGGCTTTATTTTATGGGGACAATCGTCCCCATAAAATAAAGCCATATAATAAAATCTTATTATCGCCTAAAGCCAAGTCATAAACATGAACTTGTATAAGTCATATACATAGTCACTATAGAGCAGGGATTCTTCTCTAAAGAGAAAACTAAGTCAGTTCTAGATTCTGGTTAATCTGTTCTACTCACCTTTTTGTGAACGCTTTTCAGAATTTCAGTCTCTGAAGCGTTAAGTAATCGTACGCCGCCTCTAACATCGTCCAAAGACGATCGTCGATCATCGGATTGTGCCGTATCTATCATTGAGTAGTGTCGGATCTATGGCCCCCAACCCGCGCGCACGCCCTGCCCCGCTGCCTACCAGTTGTGCGTTACAGAAATTACGCATTAATAATTTTGAGATGGACTGGCATAAGCAGTTATTATATATCGATTTTTTTTTACATCACCAAGAAAGATCTAACAAAATGGACACGCAAAACATCCAAAAAATTAATAAGTGTTTGTTTGAATTTGCTTGAAACGTAACATCAACACATATACTGTTCTCCTTCTTCGTGTTTTAAATTTCCATATTTTTACATTGACCGTAAACTTATAGTTACTACCCTTTTTAAGCAATCAACAAATCATCTGAGTAATTTTCGATGAAATTTGTACGAAATTTTGCCGACTCATAACTTCTCTAAGAAGTCATGAGTCGGTCGACTATCAGTCGTTGACCTTTAAAAATTACCTAGCTTAGAAGTATTCCTTTTGACTTCGTTATGTATACTATTACAGTGAGTTTTTTTCACATATCCAAGAGCAACCATTGACCTTGCAGGGGAGAAGAGACATTTGACTCTAACAAAAGTTAGCATTTAAAGTTTAATACTTCACAAATGATTCCCTAAATCTAAAAATTGTTTTTACAGATCCGTATTGTTTTTGAATGAGCTATTTAACTATATCCCACTCTATTCGATAAACGTGAAAAAAAAATCATCCCCATTTTACTTACGAACAAATTTTTTTTCCAATGATTTTATTCTGCTACTTTATCGGAGTGATTAATATGCACACCTTCAATAAATTATAGCTTTGTAGTTTTAAGAGCCACTGAGCTAAGCCGCGGACAGACAGACAGACGGACGTACGGACACGGAGAAATTATAAGGGTCTCTTGTTGACTACGGAACCCTAAAAGAACAAATGTTGCAAGTTTAGATTAAATGCTCCGTCGGCGATAAAAGGCTGACATTTTTGTTGGCAAGGAACTTTGATCGATATTCGGCATTTTCCAAGGCTTTGCGTTAGTCTTTGGTTGGAAGACAAAACCTACAAACGGTTACATAAAGTATTGTTACTCTTGGATATGTTATTTTAAATAATAAATAAATTGGAAAAATAAAACTGAACTGCAATGAACTAATCGGAATCATATATTTAAAGTTTTTAAGCTATTGCATAGCTTAAACCGCGGGCTTTGAGCGCGGTGACCGAATCAAGAAATTCTGTAACGAAAATGAAACCTAACACCCCCACTCCGCCTACCATGTAGCTCGGCCGAGCGTTCGCTTAACGTGTATGTATATGGTACGACTGTACGAAGCTCGCACGGATCGAGGCGAGCTGCTCCGAAATCCGACGACTATGTAAGCAGCTGTTTGTGAGAAAGTATATAGGTGTCTAGGTATCTATCATATCTTTATAATGTCACACTCACCGCATGTGCCCCGTAAGTATACATGTAGGTATATATGTATACATAGGTGTACCTATGTACAACAGTGAATAGCAGTTGCTGGTAAATAGCTATACGCGTAAAATTTATGTATAAAGTGTTTTAAATATGAATAAACAAAGTGTATTTATTAATGAAGAAAGTAATGAAAAACTTGAATTAATATCAAAGAAAAAAAAAATACTGCATAAATAAATAAATAATTATAATTGCATAAGTTGATAAAAAATGTTACGCAATAGCTTTACCGCGGCAGTCCCCGAGTGCCACACGTTTAATTTTTTTTTTTCTTATGGTAATGACAGATACAAAACAGCCAAGAATGTGTATGCGCTAAATACATTTTAATATTGCAATTAAATATATTAACAGTAACCTCATTATTCGTATTAAAGAATTAATAATATGAAAAAATATGTGAGAAATGAAATTTGTCCTTTGATCCTTGTCCTTTGACAACACTCTCGGACCATAACTATTGAAACTGTGTTTATCAAAATTTTATAAAACTGTTAAAAGTACATCAAATTGTAGAGAAGATATTTAAGGAACAGAAAAAAAATGGATCACTACATGAACCCAATATCTAAGAAGCAACAACTACGCACGTACTCAAAACGGCGGTATATATTGATGAAATCGTAGGAAGTCATCGCTTTTACGACGTCAGAGTATCGCGTGACATAAATACTTTGAACGCGCAAAGCTAACTCATACATACGAATAGATGTATGATGAAAATAATTATGACGATTTCGCCGTATTATCATGCCTGTCCCTATTAGATTTCAAGATAACGCCTCGAAATGAAAAGCTAACGCTGCGAGCGCGCAAAGGGCACGCGCGGAACGACCGCCACGCGCGCACGCGGCCGTGGGGCGCAAGAGTCGATTATCCGAGGGCCGTGCGACAAACAACGCCCGTGTTTGTTCAGCCTTTACCACACATTCACTTCATTTTCGCCCCCGCTGCCGTCGACGTACTTCCACTCCCGCCTCTGCCCACTCGGTCGTTGCGATCGGCGGAGGTTTAACCTTTGATTTTCTCAAGCGCCATCCGAACGGGCCCTCCGCCGGTTCGGATGCACGGCGCTATCGCTATCTCTGACCACGAAACAAAGAAAGCCGACTGAATGCCACGAAATGTGAAATATTTAAACACTGCGCGGTTTTGTGGACGAGCAGGTACAATAACTATTATCGTAATCAGTACAGCCACATGTAACGTTACGCGTCACGTCACACAATAAGATTGGTTACGTCACAGATGAAAAGTAAAATTACACAAATCCAAACCGCATAGTACGAGATAATCTGATTATTTCCATTTTTTTTTCCTCTATCTTTCTCTATCATCGCCTTATCTCAAAAATCGATTTTAATAAAAGTATTAATTACAATTAAGAAGTCTTTGTTACTGCTATATAAAAAGTATTTTTCTATTTTAATATAATTGGTAAATTGGTTGTACTGATTTACAAAGAAATGCTTACAGCTAATAATATCTAAATCTCACGTTTACGAAATCGTATAATGTAGGGTTTTACCTTTTCGCAAACGTAAACGTAAACCGTAACAGAGAACGTAACGAATAGTACGAACTTAAGCTGGATCCATTGAACATGAAAACCGAAAGACACCAGTCGCAGGACGTGCAATACAATTTCTCAAGCTGTATTTCGTACATTGTATTTCGGCTTTATTGCTTTTTACGATATCCCAAAAAGGTTTTAGTACCGCTCGCCATTACTTTAGACGCCGGCGGGTATCATTCTAGAAACTTATAATAGAGGCGCTCCATCGCAAATTGCTCGTAAGTTAGCCTCTCGCTAGACTGCTATTTCCAAGGTCCGGTCGTACAACGGCTAAATCACCGCCAATCGGACGTAATGTGGCAGCAACTATGTAATCCGCGCGATGCCACTTTAGAGATACTGGCATGCCATGATTAAATGTCGTTCTAAATTGCCCATGTTCTCTGAATATAACAGATAATAAATAGGACTTGTGGTCGCTGCATAAGATAGTGCCATTTAAAGTCATATATAAATGTGCATTTACATTGTAATTACCTAAGCAACCGCGCTTTGCTTGTTGTTTTTCGACTTCTCTATAGGAAAATAATAACTTCTTACGGGAAAATTTGCTTATGCATATTTTCAAAAATAAATATTTAGGTACATAATATGATAGCTAAAATGCTATATGAAGGTTATCTGCCAAATATATGTACAGTACATGAATCGCGATTTGTTACTGAAAACCAATAACATAGCAACAATGTAATCAAACAGAACAATGCTGAAAATATTTTATAAAATTCTCTGGCCCAATGCAGACTTTCACATAGAAGAACTTGAATAGCGACGCTTTATTAAAAAAAAGTTAAATGTAAATCGCTAGGACCACTTCTCAAATAACCATATTCAAATTCAAATTCAAAATATCTTTATTGCATAGGTTACAAAATAACACTTGAAATACGTCATAATTTTTTGCGAATTTACCCTTCACCGCTCGTTCGGAAGGCAGTTTTCCCTCAAGAAGAACGAGCAAGAAACTTAAGGGTGGCTCTTTTCTAATTTGCATTACATGGCCAAAACAGATACGGAACCATTAAGAACGACACAGCCCGTTTAGAAGTCGAGCCGGTTATGTCCATTGATTTTTGCCTTCTAAATATTCAGAAATTGCATAGTACCCTTTTTTACTGAATGATTGTTTAATAACACTCTTAAATTTATGTAGAGGTAAATCTTGTATATCTACAGGAACCTTATTGAATAGGCGCATACAGAGCCCTCTAAATGAATTTGATATAATATATACAATGAATATATACAAGAATTGCTCACTTAAAGTAATATATCAGAGTGTTTTTTTTCACTTAAACGTATTTATCGTTAAGTAGTACTCGGCGACATTAAAAACCATTTTGGTGTACGAAAAAAATTTTGCAAGTAATATGTAGATCAAATCTCAAATTGTCTGTCAATTTATTACTGAGTCAGCGATGCAAAGAGTGGAAATCGTTTTTATTTTACTATAGAAGCGCGACGTATGGCAACAATTCCTACACCGCCAATATCACAGACACAATACAGAGATACGCGAATGACAAAATATCACCAATATAACAAAACGATTCAAATGCTATGGCTACCCACACCGAAAACGACGCCGTGAAGTTATAAAAGGTATCCCAGCTGCGAAAGGTCTGATAATGCGCTGGTCAAAGCACTCCCCCCGTTAGGTATTAATGAATGACTTTCGGCAAAATAACGCCCCTTGGTGAGAGTCTGCGTTTATAAGTAGACTATTTTATATTACAAATAATGAAATATTTTCATTATTTGTCATTATAATTTATTTATTTTTTGCTCCGTAGTAGCATTATTTGTTTTAACTGTCATGTTGTATTAAGTCCAGTTTTTAAAAAGTGTCCATCCTGTATACCCGCCTAGTACATTGGTCATATAATACATAACTTACTCAGTTAAATAAGCTGATGGATGTCATATGACAGCTACTAATCTTTTGTAAATCTACATAAAATGCCTTCAATTCAATATTTTAATATGTGATAATTCTGGTAATTTAGTTATACTTTAATAATAACAACTAATTCTTGATAATAAAACTTGAATAAAATCACTGTATGATTTAAAATCACATTTAATTGAAACCACTTTATATCGAAGTACATTCGCACTAAATGGTATTTTATATACAACATTATATTAGCTCAATTATTGGATAAGAACACAATAACATGAAAAATATATACTTTATAATGGGTGATGCAAAAGCGGCATACCTAATGACCGGTGTAAATCTGTCATTGTAACCCTATATATTGGGAAAAGCTTATGGCAGGTTACCACGATTACAAGTCTCGTCAGTGTCGTTGACAAACCGCATACGAAAATTACAACTAAGGGGTTGTGAAGCACGCTAAAAATAAAATTTTGGCTTTTCGAGACGGCATTTCTAGACAGAATTTTTCCTCTGATAAATATCACGGAGAAGTTTTTGGTTAGACCCCAAAATATTTCGTTTACTTTCGTAGATTTGAAAGAAGCTCATAATAGAATGGTGAGGGATGATTTATGGAAGACCGTATTTATCCGGTGCTGACAGAAAACTCACTCCAACCGCTATACAAAGACTTCAGTGATTGCGTCAGTATAGACGGGGCATACACTGGCAGGTTTGATGCCCGTTAAGGTACGTAAGGACAGGTATGTGTAGCGTCACCGTGACTGTTCAACCTCTTCACGGATAGCCGTGTATATGGCTTGAGAGAACGTGAATGTAGATTAGAAATGCATGAGTTAACTGTCAAATGCCTCCCGTACGCCGAGGACCAAGTAGTCCATGCGTCGTGTCATGTCGAGTTGTAACAAATTGTAAACGAAATGAACGTATGAATGGAATGAAAAAAGCAGATGTTAGCAAGATTAAGGCGTTTAATATTACTAAATACCACGGTATTTAGTAATATTAAACTCCTATAAAAAAAGAAGTGACAAATTTGATGAAGCGTAACAATTTTTCCACTCTGGTTGTTTGTTTCCAACAATGGTAAGCACGAGATATTGAAAACGGAAGAGAATAAAATGTAATCAAAGTAAGGTGAATGGGGCCTTGCTTTCCGTTATGTTTAAGCGTGATACAAAAACCGCGTTTCACTATTCATACTGGAGTCCCACTTCCTACACTTTCGCACAACAATAAAAATTGGATACTGCAGAAGAAACATGAAAATACAATTAGTACAGTTGAGAGTCTATCCACGCAAAGCATGTTCTGAATATATTTTTTCTCTGATATCAATATTCAGACATCTATATTAGATGTAGGAAGACGGTGTGCATTGATATCAGATGTGGTGAATATAGTAAAAGAAATGTGTTGTGATGGTTGAGTTATTTTGAAAGGATAAATGAAAGCATAATGAAGAAAGAAATCTGTAGAATGAATATGTGTGACAGAATAGTTGACATGGAGCACACGGGAAAAAATGATGTAGGCTACACGGGTGGCATGCTTAAGAAGAGCCAAATTTGAAACAGGAAAAACCATCGAGGTGGAGTGAAATATTACTAATGTCTTAAAGTACTTTAATAGCAATCTTTCGCTAAAACGTCACTGCCGCGTAATAGTATAAACACTAAAAACTACAAAGAGCTTTTCATTCTAAAAAAAAAGCAGTAACAGACAAGCCATAAGCAATTTTCTTGTCAGTACTAGAACAACGTGCGCACAAACCAGCATTTACAATATCATTGGGCACAAAACAATGCAATCGCTATATAGTTCCTGTATTAGATAACAGTTGTCACGATACAAGGCGGTTTATTGAAAACACGGTCGCCCTACGTGCTTGTGGTACATTCGTTATTAGTTTTATTATTTCACAAAAGAGAAGAAATATATTTTCAGTGTCAGATATGTGCGTCGTTTTCAAGAAATAAGTAGGAAGTGTCGATAAATAATAATAAATAAATTTATTCGTATCCAAATCCTAGAGACCGCGGCACCGTTAATAACGGTTATAATGTATTTTTGTAGTATATATAAACTGTAATTCATTTTTAAATTAAAAAAAAATAAGAAAATACGTATATTTATTTATTTATTTAACAACAGATCGCTATTTAGATGTATAACTTTCTCTTCGTGTCAACTTGAAGCGCAGTGCGCACAAGTAGTTTTTAAGAGGATCTTATCTTCAATGATATATTTGTTGCTGGTATATGTATATCAGCAACAAATATAGCGTTGAAGATACTCTGAAACTGATCGCTCAACACCTCATTTTCGGTGCCCACATCCGCGGCCTACGACCCCACCGCGGGGAGTGGAATTGAACGCCCTTCAAACATAAAATTTTTGTGTTTTAGATCAAACGGATCTGCACAACGATACAACTATCGTGATTGTAACTCTTAAGCTTTAGGAGTATGAAGCTTTCGATAATAGACGTTTTTTACGTCGCAAATATTTTTCTGGGATAACTCGACGGCGCCTCGAAGGAGACGTTCATTCGAATACGAGTCGAAACTAACCTTTTATGTGTGCGATATAAAATTCCCAATTCTAGCGAAAGCTCGGACGAAATTCCTGCGCGGCCGCACGGGCCGGAGGCATCGACGCGACTCCAAAATACGGAGCACTTTTCTCTGGAGACATCGTACGCGCAATAATAATAAAGGTTTTTACTGCGTAACATTATTATGAGCATAGATCTCGTGTGATATGTTATCGATGAAACGTAAAGTTTTTTTGCTCCGTTTCGTAAGAGGGAATATACTATATTTATACCTATCGATACATTTCTAAAAACAGTTTTTTAGAATTCTAATATAATTAAATTTTATTTTTAAAAAATGCATGTATTTTAATACTTTAAATTAAGAGTTTTAAGTCGATTTTTTTTTTCTGTAATTTTTAACTTATTTTAACCCAACTCCGGCAAATCGCAAAAGGAAGAATAATAACTTTTTAGCGGTAAATATATTTTTTTATATAATTAATTATAGTTTCACTGTCCACCTCCTAGCTTAATCATTAGACCAATGTTATTAATATAAGGGACTCGTCAAAACAAAGCAAATGATCCGAAACCCTTGAGCTTATTAATAATTCTTAAAGAATAGTTTCTAATATAATTTTAATTAAAATTAGTTTCTAATATAATTTTAATTTTAATTAATAATAATAATAATTTTAATTTTAATTAAAATTATATTAGAAACTATTCTTTAATAATTTAATAAAAATTATATTAGAAACTAAATAAAAATTAAAATAAATCATAGTATCATCCCCTAATTTCTAACCATTAACGGATGCTGTGGCTTACATCATCAGCTCAGTGACAAGATGATGGCTCCCAGACGCAAATTTTAAATATCTAATATAAAGAGCTCAAACACACTATACATGCTTATAATATATGAAGGCATCTTTCGATTTCCATGGGATGCCACATCAGGCAGATCCTGACTTAGTGACAATGGAACCATTTCTGGAGATGCTTCAAAATAAAAATAATGTTCTAAGTTGATTTACAATTGCCAAAGATATCGCGTAACAAAAAATACTGTCGAATTGGTAACCTCCTCCTCTTTCTGAGTTCGGTTAAAAAGTAGCAGACAAAGGAAAATTTGTTTTTTTTTTTATAGCGTAGTCGAGGAATAAACGAGCAGGCGAGCCGTTAAAGAGTAGATAATCACCGCCGCCCATGGACACTCGCAATCCCAAAGGAAGTACTATTGCTTTGCCGGCCTCTTCAGAAGGAATGTGATATCTAATGAAGGGGAATCGGGTTGATCGAAGTGGAAGAAGGGAGTGGACCACCGGAACTATCACTCACTGCACGAAATACAACAGCGGAAGCTGCTACTTCACGTCCTTATTCCATGAGAGTATGTTATTTCAGCGGTGCAACTGGCCTATTTTTGGGTTGCAGTCAAGCTCTACCGTAGTGAAATTTATTTTGATATAAGAAACCAGCAGTACTCGTAAGCGCTTTTTCTTGGAGTTGCCGCCCAAAATCGGGAAGTGACTTTGATATCATATTTTTTATCCTCGTCCCTTTCATGATGCATTGGAATACATCTTTGATGATTAAAACCAATTCGATTGGGCACCTACTGTAATTATTTACATTAATGGAACCTCTTCCCGTGTGATATAAATTGAATTTTTGATGACGCAATTCTATGTAATCAATCTTAAATTATTTACCTTTCTCTACTTTACCTTTTCTCGGTGTCTTTACTTTACTCTAGTTTATCTATGGACATTTATAATTCCTACCGAATTTCTCGTTCTGGTATTTTAGTGCGATACACAAACAATTCGATTCGTAGCTGTCGTTGTTTCATTTAAATTGTCTACAAGTGAAGAAATGCATAGTAAAATATCCCCTTTTCTTCAATGCGCCAATCGAGAAAACGATATATAGTGGCACATGATGCGAATATTGAAGTATTAGTTTTTTTTTTCCTTTACAACTCAGTATTTTGAAAGAGAAACCTAACAAATTTTATACTTAGCAAGAGATTAATAAAATAATGTTAAGTACTCAAATTTTACATGAATTTTATTTAGGTCAATGCTTATTTTTGTTTAGATCCAGATTTATATTTACAGTTTCTGTAGTGTAGTTAAGGTTGTTTTAATTGCTATCCAATTATAGGACAGAAAAACATTGTTCCGGTCTGCGCTTACATTACACCACATCCAATAACAACTGACGCTATAACGTCTTTAGATCAAACATATAGCACAACGCACGAAACTCTGCCGGTGTGAAGTTAGTCACGAAAGCGTCGCAATAGCGTAAAATAGAAGTGCGAGGGAGAAAAAGGTAGGGTCGGGGAGCGCTGAACCTGCGCATTGCATCATTCGTAAACAGTCAGAGCGGCAGAGTATCATGCGTTGTTCTGTACGTCCCGCTGTTTGTAGTAAGACGCATCTTTAATTGTTTAAACATTTTTTTAGATTTTCGCAATGGTTGTATCAATTTATTTTGAACATTTCCTATATTTTGTCATTAACATACCATGTACAACACAGTTTGACTATGCATCATGCTTTACTTTTGATAAAACCTTTTCACTGATGTACTCGTTTGAGATTTTACAGAAACAATAGCAACAACAACCACTACATCAAAAACACTATAATAATGCTTAGATAACAATAAAAAAGACGAATAGGAAGCATGAAAGAAATTTTATTTGATTTAAATTCCTTTCTCTCTCTCTCTTTCTGTGTTCTCTTTGCGCTACAAGCTTTTGAAATTATTTCATTTATTGGGTACAATTATGTACAATTATTTTTTTAGTGATTATCCTAACATCTTTCCTATGTAAGTAGACTTACACTTACTTAAAACTAAGTAGATTTCGATTTCTATCGACCTATTTTATAATATTCATCCATATAAATAACATTCATCAGCACAAGTCGAAAATTATAATTTAAGTTTTAGTATAACTGAATTTTTAAATAGAAGATTGTTTGTAAAAATTCAAAGCTTGTTTTTATTTTTGATTTTTTTCAATTAAAAATTTTCAACTTTTTAGTTTTGTCTTAATCTGAGCATTTCGTAATGTAATGCAGCGTCATTGTTTTATAATCTCGCCCGTTTTGTTTAATCCTCTTCATTGAAAAGTTTATCTTTTCGTTTGTTCTTGGCTTTTTCTAGTCTTCTTTTCTTTTTGTATATGTTTCTTTTAACGAGTTGTTCGCAAGAGCATCGCATAATTAAACAGCCGACCCTTCTAGTGCTTCGCATAGAAGAGAAAAGGCTTACGACAAGGTGCGCTCTGGTGCCCTGAAGTGGTTCATTCGCGACTGTATATTTTTCGACACTATATTACGATTCAGTTCATCAGCACGGCCTCGCCTTCACTTTACTTCAACCTTACTCGTGCCTGACAGAAATGGTTTGATTTTGGAGATTTTCTTCTCTTAGACAGGTGGCAAACTAATACCACAACCATTTCATCGATACCTGCAATCACAAACGAGCCTAAACCCTTCAGGGTTGCAGCGTTTTATAACAGAGTTCATTCTATTACAGTCCAGCTCCAAACGAGCCCAAACACGACGGATCTATCTAGTTTAGTATAAAAGTTCCTATCTTCGTCTTCCGTCTCCATGTTCAGGCTTTGGATATCATGCAGCACCAGGGTTTCTACCAAGACAAAACATATGAGCCCAAACTCGATGAGTTTATCTTGCTTAGTTTTAGAGTTCTTACGGCCACCTTTCGACTCCTACATTAGACCAGTTCCACGGTGCCCTTATTGCATCGTTACTGAAGACACGTAAGTATACCAAACCTAAGTCCAACCAAATGTCAGGAAGTCGTACTAATTTAGTTATCAAGATTTGACCTATACATATTAACACCTAAAGTTAAATAAAAGCTTTTGAAAACGAATACGTAACGTAAAACATTTTCTCATTACTTCCATTTCAATTTACACTTGATGATGTACTTTCATGATTTTCCTCAGATTTTTCCGAGCATTACTTTCGGTAAGTGGCGTTTTTTCATTAGCTTCACCTTATATTTTTTATTTAAAGTACAGTTAAAGTAAAACGGTATACCAGCAGTAGTTTTTTGAGAATCGGCTTTGTATGATTATTTAATCAAATTCTAATTTCCACTAACCGTCAAGATGCAAATCAGATTCTAAGTCTCACATTTAGATTTAGGCAGTTATTATTATCGACCATTATTTTCCTAATTATTCCAAATTTTAATCATTTGTAAAGAATTCATAGGCACATTATTTTTTTTTTCAACTTGACTACAACACCCTAAGGACGGGATACTTTATGACGACAGTCCTTTTATTTTCGACAGTTTTGCTGACCATACAGAGGACGGCGCTCGCGGATTGTTTATTTGATGGAGGTGTAAAAAACGAATGTAAAACAAACAGACTGACGTTGTGATAATTTTTTAATTTAAAATAAGTACTTTTTCATTTTACAAAAAAAAAGGCATTTCTATCATATGCTCCCTGCGTTCCGTAATGTTTTAAATTAAAGTTGCCAGTACGTTCACGCGGCAATTTCGTACATGTACTTAAATACTATTAATATTATGTATAACTATTCCTCTGAACTATGTTTAGAAAGATCCGTGGGTAAATTGTTAAAATGCACACTTATGGTAAAATGTCTTGGTCTGTTAACTATCTGTCTGTGATCACATCTTCTTTTTGTTATTATATATATATATTATATATATACACACACACACACGTTGTGTCTTTTCAATCGAATTAATTGTCCGTAATTAATATTTACTATAAAAAGACATATCGGTTCGTAAATCAATAATCACCTTATTAGAACTTATAGCAATTCGATAAATGTCGTATACTAAATTTTGTAATAACTTAAACTTAAGCAGTGCAACGAAACAAAAACGCAGTTCAATGCTTTGAAATTAAGTAATTATTAATTAAGTGTGTATGTGTGTGTTTGTATGATATTAGGATACTTGAGACATTATTAAAATAAATAAGGTTTGAACGAACTGTAAAAGTACAAATATATTCAGAAGGGCATATATTCAGAATTTAAACCCTGCATATTTTTTGTTCTAAATTGCATTTCCGGCTTACGAGTATATGTAGTTACTAAGTCACTGCCGTCCAATAATTTTCTGGAAAACGCTTAAAGAAAGTTGCACACGGTGAAGATCTATATACCTAATACTTTATCCTAAGATATTTTATAAGTATATCTTATACCGTCAGTTATGTATTACCTTTAAGGTACATCATATATATTATCTATCAGATAGATCATCACTCACGACTTTGATGATATACATCATCATGATCTGTCTGACAGTAGCATGAGCAATATCGTATAATGTTAGAACATAAAATATATCCGAGTATCTTAAGATAGACTGTTTTGTATCTTCGTCGCGTGCGATTCTCTTTCTTCAGGCCTTTTATAGATTCAGGATGTTCTTACGATTGCCGTAAAACTGTAAGCCCGATAAGGTTCATTCGGCGCATGCGCGAACGGCATTCGTTTCAACTTGACCTTATTAGAATGATGAATTGATGATACTGATATTTTTCAATTTATATTCATTTTAATCTTGCCCATTTACGGCCTTGTTTCAAGTTATTATTATATTTTCAAATTCTTAGAAAGATTCGTCCAATTTTAATGTTCGTCGTTGATATTGTTTCAAATCTTGTTACTTTAAGTGGCAATTCTTCAATTCGTTTCATTTTCAATACATGGTTATCTTGAAAGGAGTTTTAAAGATTTCTATGTAAATAAATTTAAATATCGTCATTGTTGCCGGACGGGAAAGGATTTAATGAAGTATGGTGATATATTTATTTTTATGAATTATTTAAATATTACATTTTCACGCATCATTCGCTCGTTTGAAGTCTGTACAAGATAATCGTTTCGTTTGTAATAATTTTTATATTTTTTTGTACATTTTAGGAGTTATAATAATAGCCTTCGATTACAAATCAATCCCACATTACATATAACCACGTTTTGTTGATTATATTTGATTTTATTCATTCCTCACCATCATTCAGTCATGAAAATTATAATTGAGGGAATGATTATTGTAAGTATTATGCGTAAAGTAACGATATACCAGTCTTCCATTGTCGATATTATTGTCCACATTTGTCTTAGGAAACGTTTTTATATCATGTACAACGAAAAACTTAACGCAGTTTTTTGCAATATAAGAAACGAAAATAGCTGCTGTGATTTTAAATAATTTCCAAATGTTACAATAAAAACTTATTTTTTCAATGAACAAGTTTATATTCTTAAATAAAAATTATAATTGTTTCCTATATCAACCATACCGACGCAAAAATAATAAACATATAAAAGATAATAACCATTTTTCCACCGAAAGAACGCTCTCTCATAATCGATTATTTCTATTAATCGACTATTTTGATTAAAAGTAAAAAAGTTAGTAATCACCTTGTCAGCTAAAATAAGGCTGTTATACACCATATATTATAAAAGCGCCCAATTATGTAAAGTTATATTTTTTTATTTTCGATGCTTATTTTTGATTTTTTTGGAGAACTACCCATATGTAGCTTGATAAAGTTTAGCTTTTCAAGTTTATTTATTTAGATGTCTTCCCTGGTAAACCGAGATTAAAATAAATCAATGTGTTGCAAATGTTTAGCATATTTATATAGGTATTATATAGTTTTTTAGCACTCGCATTTTGAGATAATACATTGTCACTATGCTATTGGTTCTCGATAAATAAAGCATTACATGATTTAAATTAGATATGGCGCTCTACGTGTTATATTGCATATCTAAATATTGACAGCTACTTTTCCCTTATTTACATTTCTATATAAAACTCGAAAAACAGCAAGCAAAGTTCGGTTGTGTCCAGGCACTTTTTTTCGTAATTCGCACAAAATATTCCATTTTTCACTTCATCTCATATCATATTGTCGTTTTGAACGCTGTGGTATTTATTTGGACACGCATCGTACCCGTCCACAATTATTAATATTTGTTTCGACATACACGAAATATTAACATCGACTTTTTCGTGGTCCCTTCGGAGCGTGGCCCGCGGCGTCAAACGTTTTCCCTTCAGCCTGCCACTTTTCCTCATATCCGATGTTTACGAGCCAATAAATTGGAAATAAGTCGCGCTATCTGAAGGGCTTCCGGCCGTAACAAGAAAGAATGATATGCAAAACCTAAAGTAAAAATTGTAGAATATAAATAAGGAGAAAACTTTAATTTCCTGATCGTTTTTAAATCTTTAATTAGTATTTTTTTAAATTATAATCATGTTTAATATAATCATTGTTCATCTATTTTATACCCTGTTTTTTTTTGTACAGTAAACCGTCCCACAGTTATACGAACTGCATATTATATACTGTATGCAACTTCATAAAGAATGCATCATCCAGTTAAAAATGTAGGCCAAGAACAATGAAGGGGCAGTGTCAGTCGACGACACGGGCACCTATCGTGAATGCATGTAGCTGTTAACCTCTATGAGGCATTAAACATGTATAACATAGACGCCTGCTTGCAACATGCATTAACATGCAGCATGCCTGTGTATGACTGCTTGTCACACAAAGAGGTTGGGAGCGTAGCTTGTTTTTAGCACTTCTTACGCCCTGGTGGATGTGACTGCCTGTATTTTCCTGAGGATGTGCCTGGTTGGCATGAAACATGCGTAGAAATAACTACACAACTATTAGCGGACTAAGATAAATAAACAGTTAACACTTGCACTTACGTTTTCGATATCTGTCAAATCTTTCGAATCAAAGTTCAATCAGTCGCATAGAGATTTTTAGTGGTAGAACAGATTCGAGTGTGAACGGCGGGTTGCATGCTGCATGTTAATGCATGTTGCAGGCAAGCATCTAATTATGTATTTCCGCAAATTAACATCTCACACAATAGAATATGTATAATATAAGTATTTACGATGTTTCAAAAAAGAAGAAGAGTTTCTATATTCATAGTGTACGTATTTTTTTTAATGTCTAATTTTAAGAAAGCGCTAGATCGATATAGATCTAATTCTATAAAAGTAGATCCTGTCATTATTCGATAAATTTTTCAATAATGGAACAATTACCTAATTCAGAAAATGTAAAAAGTAAAATATTTATAAGAGCCTCTTCGACGGGTAGTTTTCACGGATTTTCTGTTATTTCTCAAAAATGATAATTAATTCAAGAAGTATATAGTTCATAATATTTAAAGAAATTCCACCATTATCAGATATTTTTTGTGTCACTTTGAAAAAAAAGGGATACTGTTCTTGATTAGATTGTACATGTATTTTTTTTTATTTTATGCACATATGTTCGCGAATAACTTCTTTGTGTATAAACCGATTTGAATGATTCCTCTTGTGTTGGATAAAGCGTAGCTCCAAGGGGTCGCATTTGATTTTCACTGAAACCGGACCTTGGACTTCGAAAATACGCTAGAATGATCCTGAAAATGAAATAGTAGTCTTAGATTCCAATTAGAAGCAACCTTCATCTATCTGTTTAATGGATGAAAAGTATTTTATATCAGATTTAGTCTGTTAAAAAAATATATCGCTAGTGGATTGGTTAAAAATTCCTGGCCTAACTACAATTAATCAAAAATACGAAAATTCCTTTTTTTAAAAAATTCCAGTTTTTAGTTTTAAGAAAAAATTTATGTCACACAATCACTTAGCTATGTTGCTGGTTTATTAAGCAGATGTGTGCAAATTACTAGTATCGACTTATTTGTTTACATATCTACGCCAACCCAATAGTTACCCCAGGAAAAAAAAAGATAATGCAACGTTTAAATATTCTATGGGCTTTACACTTGTGATTGGTATAAAATGTTTTCGTTAAACTAAGGAGTGCAACATTTAAACAAAAAAGTCACTTTCAAATTATTAATTCATTTTTTAGCCAACCCACTCGCAATATATTTTACAACATTCTAAAATATATGTAAAATACGTTTCATCCATTAAACAGATGGATGAAAGACGTTCTAATTCCTATTCTCCACTATAGAAAGTCCACAAAGATTGAGATATTGTTAAGTTTATGATGATGCCAAAACGAGATGGTTACCTAATTAAGGTCATAGACGAGCTGAACTGGACTAGACATGGAGCATGAAGGCGTAGAACTGAACTCCTTAACAACAAAAAGCACGCATGAGCAGATTGAATCAAAATGGATACTATGTAAATCATATAGAACCTTACTATGAAATTTAGCACAACACATTGGAATTCTTTTACGATATCAGTATATGTATGGTGAATGAGTTAATTATATGTGCATTATATAGTTTTATGTATAACTATTGTAAATAATAAGTATAGTTTAATTTGTTAGTAGAAATAATATCAATCAGAAGACGAAGCTAAATTTTGCAATAGTGTCATTTCTTACTTGGTTCGTTCATCTTGTAGTTAATTAGCTCAATAGTTTATTAGATTTTAAATCAGACAATATTATTTGTTCGTCGATCTACAAGTAAACGACAACAACACTTGAACTTTAATGAAATATTTCAACCCGATTGAAGACAAAAAGAGCAAAATTAGACTAGACTACAGGAAGTACATACAAAAAAACATAGTTTAGCAACTTACATTAGCACTAGTTACTCAGGTTCTACCACCGGTAAAAGCCGAATTATAAAACAGAATAACTTAAGAAAAAATAAAAACAGCTCTAAAAATGTTAAAGTGAATAACTAATTAGTTAGTTTTGGTGTCAGCTTGTCAACTGAAGCAAGGCAAATTGAAATATAAGCTAATGAAAACAAGAGGACACAACAATCAATAATAGGCAACCGAACAACAAATTAGTGTATTAACAGAGTATTGAGTCAAAATGGTGTCAAATCATGACAAAAGTTAATATGAAACCGCGTCTGACATATTTTTAGCTAGCACCGACTCCAAAAACAACTAATTAGCTTAATAGTTTCGAGAGTTTTGAAAGCAGTTATTATATGAAAAGTTATTTTTATTATTTTCGATGAATCGGGAAGTCCCTAAATTTAAAGGTATCGGTAAGCGACCGCCCTTCAATGGCCCGACGGAGCTGCGAGTCCAAGGGTGGTTGCGCTTCGTTTGAAAATGTAGAAAGACCATAGAATAATTTACCAGCGCCATTGGAAATTTCGGGATCTGAACTGGATTTCCACTTCTCCGTGCAAAAGTAAAAAAAAAAACTCCTGGTTAATTAAATCAACAATTGTCCTACCTAACGTCCATGAGAAAAGGTTAAATTAGTTATACAAAGAATGTTAAACAAAATCACTCTTACATAAAATAAGTTATCGAATCGAAACGATGTCAAATTATGAAAACTGGGACATAACCGCGTCTGGAGTATCTTCATGTTACCCGCAATTACAAAATACAATACACATTTTAATAGGCTTGAAAGGCAGTCTTACCTATTTTATTATTTTTTTACAAATTATATTACAAAAAAAATGCTTACGAAAACTCGTGTTTAAGTATTAAAATTATACTTCTTTTGTTACTTAAACTTTGAGTATAAAAAAAATCCGGACGCGGCACGTAACGAAAAATCGTCATCATGAAGTTAAAATTAAGTTAGTTTAAAACAAAGTTAAGTTCCCTCATGGGATGGATTCAAAAAAGAAACATTGTCTCATCAGCCCTTTCTGGGGCAACGTCGTACAAAAAAAAAGGAATTACTTTCGTTTTTCGCACTTAGCTAATTTACAGTTGGCTTCGAACGCCAGTCCTGTTTAGACCGGTCTTGAATTTTTCTATTTTTAGCAATAACGTTTTCGAAAAATAAAACATCCTCGCTAACATTTTAGAACCAAACATTATCAGCATTCTCTTTGAAAATTATTAAAGATGATTATTAAGCCAAAAAAAAATGAAACCAATTGATGTTTTTCAAATATTTCATCGTGAGTATCTTACGAACGCGACAAACGATTCGCGGCAACCGATGCAGTTTTAGAGCTAAAAAGTATTTCGATATTAAAAATCTATCGCTTTATAAATCATCACTTTTAAGTTTTTTTTTTACCATTTTCTGACAACGATATAATTTGATCAATTTGATCGAATTCAAAAGGACTTGCGAAGTGCGACGCTATTTTAAGAAGCATCTCTCCTAGAAATTATCGTGTTCCGAATATTTTTGATCAAACTTAAAACACTTAACACAATTTTGTTATGAACAGAGAGCATTTTTAGAAACGATTCAACCAATATTTTGGTTATCATTAAATAGTAAACCTTTTTCAAATACTTTTTTTGAGTTTTGACACTTTTTTTGAGATTTCTAAATGTACTCAATCGATTGATGTTAAATTTTCAAAAAATTTAAGGTCAGTAACGTCCTTTCAAATGTTGTAAGCCCTATTCTAATCAATTCACTGGTTCGAAAGTTATTCACACACACACACACACACACACAGACATTTACAACTCTCTAAAAATGATCAGAAAGGCTTTCTAGGAACCTAAAATGTCAACATTTGATGAATCTCGATTTTCGAAAAACGAACTGAAAGCAACATCTTTCCTAGTTTTACGGAAATTTTCAGTATCTTAAGCGCATTGCTAATAAGTATCAAATACGCATGCGCTGTCTCAAAATTAAAACTAATTTATCGTATAACTAAGATTTGAAATTTTTGCATAACCTAACCTAATACCTCAAATTTCTGCTCAGTAGAGCAGAGATTTGAGAAGATTTTTTCTTTGGAGTACCAAAGAAAAAATCTTCTCTAAGGAAAAAACGTCAGACTTTACACTGCACCGTTGGGAGTGAGACTCGACGTGCCATCCAGGACTCTGATGATCCATTTTCACACGAGCGACGCCGGCGCACAATCTTTTTAGGTTTAGAGATTTAAACCTGGAACCTACTGCGAGTTGGGGACTGCTGATGCACATCACCATACCGGCTCAACGACCGGAAGCCACAACTTAATGTGGTACAAAACAAGTGATTTAATCTGGCTTCAGTTTAAAACGCATCGGTAACTTCGCCCGTCACGTGGTTCGAGCACGGTACTTTCCGATTCGGAGGCGACACTTTTGACCGTTCGCTTGTCATTGCTCACATGCACAGAAGCGAGAAATAGAAGTTTTCGAGCCAGCTTGGACTCGTATCAAGGCAATCACTATTGCGGTGCGGTTGTGGACTAGCGATGTAACTACAACAATATGCTATATGCTTGCTGTTACTAAGCAAAATGTAATAATGGGTATTACGTGACAATTAATATTTGTAGCAAACGGACAACACGAGTTGAGTAAAACTTTATAAAATTATACCCTTTTATTCATTTATACGATCTTAAACGCCCGAGTTCATTTTTAATAAACTATTCCTTTTTCGCCCCTTAAAAACGGCTTCGAAAACAGTAAACAATCTTTATTTGTATTTTCTGAAGTTAAGCAATGGTCAAATGGTTAAATTAGAAAAACCTCCCGAAACTGTTTTCATCTAAATTCTATTGTATGTCAGTGTTAAGTCATGACACCAACATCGATAACCATAACAACATTCGCTTCTTTACAATACATGGTTTATTCATTTTTTTTTTCTCAAAATACACACAAAACACCTATATTTATAACAGAAGAATCGGTATAACAACGCTGACAAAAAATTCAATGACAGTCAAAATTTTGAAGTTTTACTTAATTATAGAGTTTCATATTTAAGAAGGGCCAAATTTTGCTTGCATGATGAGATTGATGGATGTCAGTAAGGCAAGAGAGATATACAAAAATCGAACCATATGGCAATCTATAGTCTCTGTCCACCCCGCAGGCAAATAGACGTGAGTTTATATTATTTTAATTATTATTAATATTTTCTTACAAATGACGAAGGAATTGCTGGACGCGATCCGCTGTCGTTACCTGTTGCATTACTACTGCTAGCTCGCACATGCTCGAAGCGAAGTTGACATAAACAACTAATGGTGATAAAATACTATAATATTTCATGTTTTGATATTGTAGAGCATGATATTGTAGGGGAAGTGTAGTAAACATTCGTATTATAATATATTCATAAAAACCCATAAATAAAGCATAAAAAAAGAAAGAACTCTTAGAAAATAAGTTCAGAAATTTATTATACCAGCATCGAATTATTAGAATAATGATATGAACGTGTATTCAAAACTTAATATTTTTATTTAAAAGGTGGATTAGTCATGCAAAAAGAAAATCTTAATTAGTTCACAGGAAAAGAATATTTTAAAATAAAAATAAACGGATGTCGTAAAATATTGAGCCATCTCGCCAGAATAATTCCGCGTCATTCACCAGAGAACTCAAACGTAAGTCTATTACATCCCTTTGCGAAACGAATAAAGGGACGGGACCTCGCTTCACACGATCTAAATGTTATTAAACGCCACAATGAACCTTCGATATTCCCGTGGAAAAGGGCAGGTCTCCCCCGAGTGCTTTCGCTTCCAAGGCGCCCGCCGACATCGCGTTAATTGTCGCCGCCCGTTTAGGTGTTTGGCGATGTGCGCCTAGCGCGTAAACATAATAAACTCACCCTTGCATTTCCTGAGCGATTTTCGAAACACACGTCCTCCCGCGTCGGAGGTTCGCGCGGCACTGATGGCGTGGTACATGAAGGATGGGGGGATGGTCACAGATTTATATAGAGCTCAAATCCTTTTTTTTTTGGATGTACCTAACAGGACAGAGCTTATGCCGTTTTAACAACAAAACCAGAACTGTAATTCAAAGCTGAAGGAGGAATCACCTTTCAATAAATACATTTTATAAATATATATAACAAAAAAAGAAAAGTTACGAAAATCTTTATCGTATTAACATAACTTAAAATATATATTCAAAATCAAAACTCACTTCCTCCATTGATGCAATATTATAATTTAACACTGAAATGTATGTTTTTTAATATAGCAAATCGAAGGGCAAGGAAGTATGCGAGCCACTAAAGCAGATGGTCATCGCCACCCATGGACTCTCCAAACCGCAAAGAGTCACAAGTGCGTTGCCGGCCTCTTGAGTAGGATCAGGGTATTTGATGAAAGGAAAAATTTGCTAATGGAAAAGAAAAAGATGATGCGTGAGGAAGTAAGGTGAGGTGAGGATGAATGGGATACCGAAACTCTCACTCACTGGGCGAAGTTAATACGACAGCGGAGGCTGTTACTTCACTTCTGTATTCTATGAGAATGTAGTATTTCGACCTGGCCCATTTTCTTGGTGTAACCAAATTAACCACAGTATGGCTCTACCACAGTAATATCAGTAAGTCCTATTAAATAAACACAAGTGCTTATTAAAAAATGTATTCACTTAGACAACTTCAATCGAAATCAAGGTATTCAAACAGTATTAAGGTTTTAATTTCATAATAAGTATTTATAAAAAATGTTGCATGTCACAACTTTACTTATTCATACATATTTTGAACAAACACATTTGCAAATTGTGATGATTTACATAATAAATTTAGCGACCCATGGTGTTCTCGGGGGATCCTTGGAACAAACTTCTATGACGATACATGTATGCAAAAGCCTAAATCTGTCTGTTTTGCAATTGATAAGGTGTACGGCATCACACAAGTAACACTAAACAGGCAAAGTCTCGAAGAAAAACTACGATAATAGCATAGTCGCTCAGTAGTTAACAGCATGTCCACAGGCAAATTGACCGGTGAATTTTCAACTTATATCAAATTAAAAGCGCTCGCCCTGTGCTTTGAAAATCAATTCAAAATGTCGGTTGTTGTGACTATAAATGAAATTCGTTGGCAGGCCTTTTCGTACACTGAACCAGCCTGGGGAAATTAAGGCACAACCCTATCAGACCGATATAAAACATTTGTATGTATGCTTCGTAAAGTAAGTAAATAAGGTCAGACACAACAACCTTTTTCCATTTGATTTTTTATAGGAGTTTATAGCAATAACAAAATCGATTTTTTATGTCGCCCGCGGTGGATATGCAATTAGATGGTGTGCGAAATCGAATGTTAACAAAAAAGGAAGTCGTTGTGCTATATTACGCCTTTGCGCGACATATTCACGCATTTCAAACTCAACGCGCACATTTTTCTTCCATGCCTGTTTTATGGAAGTTCTACTTTAACGCACATCAGTTAAGCTTTCGATGAATTTGCTATTAAACGTTATCGTCTTTCTTACCGATAGTCTAATAAGGAATTGTTGACCTCAAAAATTTTCTTACGCAGCATAGTTTATCACCGAATAAATATAAACAAATATGAATAAATAGTTCAATTAAAAGCCTTCAATGTTATAAAAGATGATTTTATTTGCCCCCTTTTCTTGTCATACTTGTATATTCCAAGATATTTCATATATTTTTATTTATTTATTTAGATCTCTAACAGTATTTGGAACAAATTTTTAAGAATGGAATATGTTTTAAGTATTTGGAATATATTTTAAACTCCAGTCGCGCTTCGGAGTTCGACATGCATTGCTTTTTTTTTAATACAATATCGTCTAGAAGTATCAATCGCTCTATATAGACCCAAACGTCCCAGAAGCGTTGCCACCCACGCCTGTTGCCTCTCATCCCGTTTGTAAAATAAGCTCTAAGATGGAATGGGAGTATTGGGGGGTGGTGGGCGTCCCGGCAACAGATTGGCGGAAAGTGGGATAACCAATATTATACGGCCGATTAGAGAAGGTCGACGTCGATGCTTTTCAATTTTATTTGTTTTCTATATTTGCTGTTATCAATCATAATGACAACTAAATACGAGTTTAAGGCATCGACGCAAAAGTTATCCGTTTGGCAGATCCAAATTTATTATTCAGTTCCGGTTAACGTATTTTCATGACTTGTTCCATTTCATTCGGAATTTGTTTTACAGTATCGGTTAATATGAAATTATTCTTATTTCATAAACTGAACTAACTATAAAAGAAACGTATGGTTTATTAAAGATATTTATATTTGATGAAATAGATTTCTCGATATTTACATGTATGTTAAAAAAAATGGATAATCGAAATTTTTATAATACAAATAAACCACTATTTAATCAATATTGTTTACAATTCATTTTTCACTATTATTACTAAATATTACACCTTCAAATCCTTTAACTAATGTCTGTCATGACTACCTCATTGAATTCTGTGCAAATCGAAAACTTTCACTAATGTTATACATTTCTACTTTATTAATAAACTTCACAAACAGTCCGTTAAATTGTCTCACCCCTTCGAAGCGAAGGATCCACTTTATGTATACAATAAATCTTGTCACCTCGTACGATTTCTCGTGAACCATTCAATAATATCTCTCGTGTTTTCTCACAAAGTGTACTCAGACTATCGGATTTATACGGACGACCTACACAGCAATAGAAACACCACCCGCGGATAGAATATTAAAAAATTAATAGAAAGCTACGAATAAGCGCTAAACGATAATCGACTTTTAACCGTGAAGACCGTTTCTACATTTTCATCGGATGCGACAAGTTGTACGCTTTGCTTCAAACATGCGCTCCTCGTATCGTACAAATTATTACTGAGTGGGATGCTTATAAATTATTATAAATTCACGCCTATTTCCGAGAAGGGTAGACAGAAACGACAGATCTCCATAAGGTTCCATTTTTCCCTATCTCTCTTGCTTCACTGACACCGTAGCGTAGCTCAGACATTTTCAATCCACTCTCATACTCTTTGAAATCATACAAACGGCTATCAATATCAATATTCATCAATCAATGAATAGGCTCAACAGCCACGGTGAAGCTACATATTTATTTCTGTTAATTCTATGGTCAAAAGAATCAGTGTGTCCCGTTTGTTCCAAAGCGAGCATTGAACCTTCTGTTTATAAATAAACTACAATACTTTAATATTCACCATAAAGGGTTAAAATATGAGTAAAATAATCTAAGAAAAAGTGGAATATAAAAGGTAGTATGTACTTAAATGTTTTTATATGACAAATATGAGTGCACTGTTGGTATATTCAGAAAATAAATTTGAACTATATAGTCAAACGAAATTGACACAAACTGCTAAAATGATAAAACTGATAGGTAAACTAGTGACTTTACCTATCAGTTTAATCATTTTCAACAATTCCTATTAATATGTTGGCTATCGTCTCTACCTCTCTCATCTGTCCTTCTATCCTATTATAGCTCTATCTTCTATCAATCATTTTTATCCATCTCGAGAAGAGCTGATATAATTAACAAAAATATAATACCGACGTATCCACTAAGACCCTACACGGACAAAAAATCTTTAAAAACTCTCTGAGTGTATTTGCCATTAGCTATAAAGCCTAATAAGCTTTATTGGATGCGGCCAGAAAAAGCATAAGTGCCAGTGGCACTCTACATCGTTGAAAACTCTCACTCGTCACTTAAATTATTAACGTTAAGGTGAAACGTCTTTGAAAGATGTTTATTTACAGTGTAATTGAAAACGATGCCGAGGTGATGATGAATGCTAAATGAGCTGATAATCCCAGTTGGAAGGGAATGTGATAGCTGAAATTCGTTAGTTTTGTGTATTACTACCGGTTTCACTTTTTATTTCTCTCATCTCTCGCATTTCTATCAGATTCATAACCATTCTCTCGTCTTTTTTGTTACCATCATCATCATAAGTTTCCCTGTATACTTCGTCTATCATTTCCTATATTTACTCCTACTCCATCGCACATCGTCCCTTTCACTTTCAACGTTTCTCATTTTTTTTTCCTTTTCTTACTCCTAATCACCTCTATACCGTCTTTTACTTGTCTTGCAATTCTTCTATAACTTATATAACATCTTTCGTCTTTTATTTTACTCCGCTTACGAGTTCATCAAACCTTTAATTTCTTACTATTTTTCGTCTAGTATATAATTTGTCTCAATTGTCTTGTATCTTACCTATTTTGCGTATAATCTTCTTCATTTATGTTATTTCGCATGCCTCTACTTCAATTGGCTTCTATTTATATAAACCTTTACATCTATTTTGTCTGTGTCGAAGTTTATCTATCTCATATCTCTCTCGCCTCTATGTCTATTTATCTGTTTCTTATCTTTCAGGTATAAATTTTGCTTCCCATATCACTAATATCTCTAATTAATTACTAGAAAACTTGAAATTTGCTATACAATTACAATATTAAGAGACATTTTGATTTAGTAAGACTCAACTTACGTCTATTCTATTTTAGTATCTTATGGAACTTCTTCCATACTCTAAGCGAATAAATCATAAATTCTCATCTTCGTGGTATATTTCATATGGGTTCAATATTATCTAAGTCAACGAGTTTTATTTATCTTGAAGATGAAATTGTTTTTTTTCACGTATTTATGTTAAGGTTTATAAACTACAAAAGGGCTAATCAATACTTTTCTGGTTATAATTAATAAATTTATGAATTAGAAAATGAACATTATCAAAAACGTACAAATTTTGGTGACTTACATATTAAGTTGGGAAAAAAGGTGTGGTTTTTCACCATGATGACGTCAGACCACACACATCTTTAAGCTCTCAGCAAATATTGAGAGAGTTTGATTGGGAAGTGTTAATACGTCCATCATACATGCCTGACCTTCCACACTCAGATTTTCATCTGTTCCGGTCTCTTCTGAATTCTTTAGGTGGTGTTAGGTTAATATCAACAGAGGACTGTTAAAACTATTTGTTGCTGTTTTTTTTGATCAAAAGTCCCAAAATACCTACAGCAATGGGATGCTGTAGAATGGGAGCTACCTACAAAACGGCAACAAGTTGTTGAACAAAATGACATATATATATTCAATAGAAAGTATTTAATATCTGATTATATGTATAATTCATACAATTGAATATAAACTACATTAATTAAATGTGTAATAAATAAAATACATAAGTATTTATATGTGCAATAATAGTAATAGGGATACGAATAGGAAAAATATGACACATGCCGCAAAAAAAAATTGCAACTTTTGTCATATATTTCCTTTTTTTGTAATAAAACTACAAAATGTATCTAATTTTTACGTTAGATTCACTCATTTTGGTGGACACAGAAACAATAGCAAATGGTGGGACATCCTTTCTAATTTTCATTTTCCTTTTTTTAAATCTCATCTATTTAATGATATCTAAAATAGCGAAATACAAAAAGCACAATCAAATCGATTTTACTGCAACCTTTTACTAATAAAATACGTAAAAACTTTTTCACCGACCTAATGCATAGTAAAATTACCTATAAAAAGAGTAATTTTAGATGTTTCTAAATTATTTTTGAAGTCCACATTTGAAAGTTAAGTTCATATTTAGTTGATTTTACAATGCAAGCTTTTGTAATACTAACATTCACAACTCATAAATTTGTCAAAGAAAGCAATGGACAGAATACAAATGTACAGGCAATCACAAATAATTATCGGCTTCAAATGTCGGCGACGAATGAAGTAGCTAATGAATAAAATAAAAATAATTGTTCGTTTGAAATTAAACTTAATTTTGTAAGGCATAAAGCACCTATTGAGTCGTTTCTATCTCAAGTGTGACTATGTAATTGTACTCAGTCGTATTGAAATGAATCAGTAAGTTTCAATTTGGTTGGTTTGAAATGTTGAAGTCTAAGTCAATTTTCGTCTACTTTATTTTTGAATACGTTTTTTTAAATAAAGCAATGAAAAAAAGATGCATGACACATGTAGATAAGTAACAAAAATAGATATTTTTGGCCCAAAAAAAAGCTGTTTTACCTTTTTTAATTTTCCCGTTAAAGAAATTAAAATCTTTCATAAAACACTGGAAAATATTGTTTTCATTCCGATTTTATAAATTCTAGTTTTCAACGAAGGTTGATGAAGATTGGTTTAAACTTCTACCTAGAAGTTTAAACCAAGCAATTTTCAAAAATATGTTCGCATATACGCGAATATAATTTGTGTGTGTGCGTGCATGTATGCGTTTGTGCTTGCTGTTTCGCTATATGTTTGTATCTGTATGTGAATATGTGTCTGTCTCTATACGTGCATGCGTCTGTCTGTCTGTGTATGTATGTGTATTTGTGGGTGTTTTGTATCTCAATTTGAAATCTATTCTTTTTGAAAAATTTTTGTTATTTCAATTTTGTGTTTTTTTATTTAAGAAAGAACCAGGTAAAAGAAAAATACAAGTTGATATTTAAAGAAAAATATTCATTTACTCAAAATTGGATGTAATACATGTAAAATAGTGAATTATAACTTAAATAAAGCACTAAGCAGCGCCATTGTTTTTTTTATTAAAAACTTTGTTGCGTTAGTCAAGATGCACAATTATGTAATTTTTGAAATCGATAATAGACGTCACTTTTATATGTATAAAATGAGTTTATTGTAGACTTAAAATTGAAAAGTTCATCTTCACGACCGAATAGAAACCGAAAAATGAAAAGAAATCATCTCAATGACACTATTATTCATTTTAAAGATAGACATTTTACCACAATGTTGAAAAATGAAATTAGCGCTGCCACACATATTCAATAACTAGAGTTTGTTAGAAGAAAGAGAGAGAGTTGCTGAGAGTCGAATGAAACAGAAATAACACTTTTTCCTTACATTACGATTTTTGCCAGTTAGCACCTTCTGCGAGGCGCATTTAAGGAACTTCGTTCCAAAATTTTTTTAAACAACTTAGAAAGTTTGAACGAATACTACAGTATAACTCAAGGAAGTCGCAGATATCCTTTTAGTGGGGAGTAAAGGAAATAAGTTCTTACGCGTCGTTCTAGAGATCAATTGGGTATATTTCTATCAAAGGCAAGAAGTAATTCGTACCATATTATATTAGATAGATCACTGCATGGAGAAGGACTCAGACGGATCAAAACAAAGCCAGCATTCAAAGGAAAAGTTTACTTTTGTGTGTGTGTGTGGGTGTGTGTGCGCGTCGTCAAATTGCGCACGCCCAAAAAGTCGCTTTCAACGCGAAGAACTCAGATAAGAGAACCTTTATCCGACGTCTGCCGACAATGCTTTTATAAATTTTCTTTTTCTCCTGCCCAAAAACACCAGCCTAAATTCTATTCGATAAATGAAACGATGTATTATAAACTCATCTTGTCATAATTTAAAGTTAATTGTCAATTGTATGTTGATGCGTTCTTTAGATGTACTTTAGACGTACCTTAAATTCTAATAGTTAAGACAATAGTTAGTGAATTTGATGATTACAATTTTAGATTAATTATTGGAATATTTTATTAAATTTTCTTTTGTTATTAATATCCCTGATTTCTATTTGGAATTTAGAATCCCGATAGATATATTGAACTACATTGTTTTATAATAAGTTTAAAAAATTTCGTTCAATAAATATTGTAATTGTTGATTTTTTTTTTTGTTTATATTTATTATTCGTATTACCACAGTAACAAGAATTATAAAAAAAGATTATATGCATGAGTAAACTTGCTAATGTGTTTTTTAACTTATGTCAAATTAAACCACTCACTTCGTGCCTTGAATGCACTCTTCAAGCCTTCGGTCTTGGACGCTCTGGCTGCATTGGCGCCAGTAATCGCTAACACCTGATCCGTATTGGGACGGCACGAAGGGGTGACACAACCCGTATTTTTTAACTGAAAAACGTGACGCAACCCTAAGTTTTGGGAGCTGGCTGCAAATTCTCGTTGTTCCGTAAGAACTAGTAGAATTACTCGACAACCGTCAACGGTCATTTAGGATCTAAGAACCAGTAGAATTATTCAACGGCCGTGAACGGTCATTTACCGTCGTTTTGCTTTTGCCGTAGACAAATTTAGCTTTTAATTTAACAAGCTCACTCACACTCACTCACTAGGGAATGGGGCACAGATTATACATAAATCTCCATTGATACGAACTTTGCACACCTTCTCGGCTTCCTTGACTCTATCAATCACTTCATCGGTTTCGACTGATCAATGTTTATTTCTCGTTTAGCATATGACCCATTTGGTTTAATTACATTTTCGCCAATGTGGTTGTTACCGATTTTTACATCAAACGCGTTCGCTTTCCAAATCCTATTCATCAATGTACTCCATCTCAGCTCCACTCTAGTTACAGCACCTTCTTCCAAACTTTCCATTGTCTTACATTACCATTATTATCCTGCGAAAGAATTAATTACGTGTATGCTGCCACACACACGAAAGTACACATACAAATATCAAACCAGACCAGTGTCCTTATTAAGTCTTCACGCACGCCATACACGAAAAGGATCGCAATAATAATAATAATTATAATATAAACTCACCCCTATTTCCCGGAAGGGTAGGCGGAGATTATAGATTTCCACGTGGTCATATTTTTTGCATACCTCTCTCGCTTTACTAACATCCGTCAATCGTTTCATGTGAGTTCGCCGGTTCCGCCGCTATTGGACATGTGTATGGATAAATTTATTTTCCAACTCGCCTATCCCGCTTACCAAAATCGCGAGACCTATTTTTGGACAAGGCGGGCGATAGCAAAAACTATCTTATGTCTGCATTTCAGTAAAATCATAGACGGCGCTGCAGTGTATCGCAAGGGTCACGATCTCGCGTAAATTACGATCTCATTATCTCTACGCCGCATCGTCGTGCAGCGGCTTGAATGAACGAGTAACTGTCGATAAAAGTTCGGCGTGGAAGCGTTTAATGAGAAAGTAACGAGCTTTTAAGTGTCGCTTTAACGACTTTAATTACGAGTTGAGAGCGCTCGCGAGCCGGCTAACGCGAGCGCCGATACTAACATGCCTGTAATGCAAACATTTACGACTCGTGTGATCACGAAAAAATCAACTTCCGCGTGAGTTTCGCTTCACGAGTTTCCGCGTATTCTACAACGTCGTTGTACAGAGGAAAGCTCGGTCACGCTAGTGCCCGCTAGCAGACAACCGATATTATTCATCGAAATAATAACGTTACAGGCTTCTGACGTTTGTTAGCTTGTTTATTGTCACATTGAAAGCGAACACATCTTACGTTGCAATATTACATTGATTATAATATTGCGAGTAACAGATGAAGCAAAAATTACCACTTCTACCAATCAACCTTCGCCCGCCCGCCCAGCGCGATGCCCCAACGGTTATGGGAATCGAATTTGGACAAGGATTTACCATGATCGATCCCGCCTACGGGCGAATTGGCCAATGATTTTCTAAATTAAGTCAAGTTATACCACAGGTCGCGTGCCTTGAGATCGAGTTAGCCGTTGGTCACGAACGTCGTATCGTATGGATGACAATGGCCGTTAGCGGCCGCCAATGCGCGCTGGAGCTGCATGGCGAGGCTGAAGTCCCTCAATCTGTTATAAAAAGATTGTGGGACGGTACGCCTGTGAGTACCTACAACGCGGTGAGTAAAAAGAAACTGACGTCATTTCAATGAATTTATTGAACGGATTCAAGCAATGGTCTGTCAAGTTTTAATATGTTCCCAATAAATATTTTTTTGTATACCGATCGAGCAATGGAGCCGACCCAATAATGGCACACGTGTTAGTTGTAGCTGTATGAAGGGATGTCCATCTGCTGACTATAATTATATTTAACTGGTCGATAACCCTCTATACAACTACAACTGACACAACAAGAAAAACTTGTAGTCATAAGTGCCCACTTATTTAGAATCAAACGTCTTCATATAAGGCGATCGTCCAAGGTGACGACTGTTGCTTCTGGTTTCATCGGACCACTGCTGAGCTGAACCTTCCCACGTCCTTTTTATTGTAGACCGTGGGACCGGGAGTTTATGTCCCCCATGCTGGTTCGGTGGGAGCTAGAATTTGCTGAAGACAGACGTTGAATCGACGTTCAATAACTACGTCTAAAACCGACGAGTCGACATGCTGTTCTGAGCACGGGCCTAGTTGTTTCATTTGGCATACCTTAAAATCTCATCACTTAATTCGCGTATAGTCAGAATAGTACCTGATACCTATTGATTTGGAAACAATGTGCTATACCAATGAGTCACCGACACCCCGGCAACAATAATTGCTTTTACATGTATGTTTTTTTAATATATCGTTGTCATATAAATATACATTTGTATTTGACGAAAAACAATATGCTCGTAAAACAATAGAATATTACACCAACTCTGTTTTAACAAAACACTATTAACATCAGCGCGGTTTGTGGGTTGCAGCAATTACGCTCGAAATTAATCTTTGCCTTAGTTTACAAGACTTATGTTCAAAGTTCTATAAATATAACTTAATATCACTAATAAATTTACATAATACGGCATGTTTTCAAAATACCTTCTCATAAAATTGTAATATTTTTAAACTTGATCACGTTACAGTAACAAAACGGCGTGTTACTTTATACGATTCGCTTCGTAACTTTGTGATGATATCATCATGAAAATTTAATGTTGTGAATATACATCACAATGATCTTGATGAACAATGTACAATGTAAATTGTAGTAAAAAATTAAATAGTGTAAAATATGAAACAAATATTACTCTTTTAATTTGCTCCTTATTTTTACCATTTATTTTACAAAAAATAAAGTAATAAAAATATTTTAACAGTCTGTATTATAAATTTTAAAACGTTTGCTTGTTATGTACTGTGTGTGTAATTTAGATTAATTTTTATTATATATTTAGATTTAAAAAATCCATGATATCATTTCTGTAGATAGGAACCAAGGTGGTTTATATTATTGAATTTATAATTTGAGACTCCTTTTATCCCACATAGTGCTTTATATTAAAAAAACTAGTGTAGCATAACTATTAATAAATTCAACTTAAACATAAAATAGCCATCTGAACAACGATACAAGGACAGGCAGACAAAATAACGAGGCGATCTCATGAAGTTTTATTTTTATTTTATATATTAATTTAGTTTTTCTATGATTACATTTTTAAATTTAATACAATGATTGATTTTCAATAAATACGACTCAAGATACAAATGTTTGTGCAAACTATTTTTTCTGATAGTAGTTGAATTAAATATACGGAAAACAAGTTCAATGAATATCGATTTATATCCCTGAATTCACAGAGACAGGCTCACAGCATCAACGCATCCAACATTAAGGGCTCGTTCATCGACAGCGGACGATGCTGGCGAAAAACAGATAAGGCGTGTTGGAACAAGAAGTTACAAATATTTCGGAATCTCGAAACAGTCAAAGAAACTACCATCAAGGGTCAAGTGATTACGTAATATTGCTTAGCTCCTACTGTATAGAATCTATATAATGCAGATACATTTTTACATATAACGCAAAACATACTGTTGTTTGTATTAAAATCAAAAATAGTAATAATATAATGCTCATGCATTTTCTGTCCTCCCGTTGCATGTTGCACGTCAATCGGTCAGCTGATTATAAGCCTACCAGTCCCCATTAAAATCACAAAGATAACTCTTCACGACATTTTCAGCACGTATTTCGTCCCTGCCAGCCCACAACTGGTTTCAGATGCGACAACTGATAACGCTTATCATGATCATTTCTAGTCGACATTCATATACACATGCCTACATAATTAGCCCATACAAACATTGTTTTCGAAAGCAATGAAATACGTTTTATTACAAACTATTGATTTGTAATAATACATAGGTGGAAAATAATAAATTTCTTATTGTACTATTTTTATTGTATTGTGTAAAAAAAGCATTTAAAGTGAACGGATCTTTTGTATTTTCTTTCAGCTTAGATCATTCACAAACACCGATTGCAATTTTCAGAAAAATAATGTAAATAAACAGATTATTTTTAAATTCTCTGTCCATCCTTCAATTGGTTCACCAATTTTTTTTAATTTTCTGTACATTTTTGTGGCCACATCGAATCAAAAAACTACCGCAAACAAACACTATGATCGGCAGACAAACCGACAGACAACAACGCAGATGATCTCATAGGTACACCAAGTTTTCTATTTAAATACCGAACAATAAAAACATACTTAACCACACTGCAAAGTTACGTATCTTAGTACAGGCGTAACTTGAACGCGTATGTCAAGTGAAATAAATGAAAATCGCACGCCGCGTGTATACAAATTTTGCGCTAACAGCTTTTAAAATTGTCCTAATCAAATCTTCAGTAATTAACAATCAACAGAGTGCGGCCCGCGGGCGCGGCCACTCCTGTAATGGACGTAAATATTAGCTGTTGGTAATAAAGAGGTCATCTAATAGTCCTGCAAATGTTTCCACTGTACGCCGTGTGTAATAGCTGTTAAGCTATGTGGTAGTTTAACAGTTAGTTACCTAACAGCTAACCTGAATACTACCTGATAAATCGAGCCTTGTTCAGCATCCCTCTAGTTTATATTGAGTATATGATAACTTCCCATGAAAAGAGTCCATTATGTTCTTTTTAACAATAAATATGTAAATGTGCTACATTCATTGCAGTATTGTTTACTAAAATTCGAAAACATGTTCTCTTAATATGTGTGTGCATGTGTGCGTATGTGTGCGTATGTATGTGTGTGTGTGTGTGTGGATGTGTGTGCGTATGCGTGTATGTACTCTATGTCATAGAGTGCCATTTGATTTTGAGAAACGATGACATAGCTACAATGTAATATCGTGTAGACTAATAAAAAATAAGAAATTATACACACACGTACGCAAGCATGCACGCACGTGCATATACACTTATATATATTTCTTAAAGATATTAAAATAGAAATGTGAATATTTTTGCACTACAGTTGGTCAGGGTAAAAATACTCAATTACAATAAAATTTTACTATAACTTACAAACAGTTTATTCGCTACCAAATATTTTAAACATTGGATACATTTAATAGTAGAGCTATGATGGGATCAATAGCTGTAGCAGTAAAATGGGCCGACTCGAACAAGTGTGTTCCATACTCACATAGAATACGGACTTGAAGCGACAGCGGAAGCTGTTGTCTTTCTTCCAGTTAGTGAGAGTTCCGGTGACCCATTCCCTTCTCTATCACTCTACTCCCTCCTTCATCACCAGACTCCCCCGTCTACTAGATGTCCCCGTCCACCCAAGGGACTGGCAACGCACTGCCCGAGTAGCACAAAATTCAATATAATTGTTCAATTCTAAAGTAAATATAAATTACAATCATTTGTAAACTATGGTACGCATTTAATACTAAAGTCGAAAATAATACTGGAAGCGAAATATTATAAATGTAAAAGAGCAAAAGTGATTCGTTGCGTAACCATTGGTTTAGAGAAGGTGTCGACAGCTTTCGATTGGAAAGCTGCGTAAGAGCATTGTATGTATAATGGTGACATATAATGTCACTACAATGCTACTGGGCAATTTATTCATGATGATTTATTTATGACACCATTTGTGATGGTTACCACTTCCTTTCTGGTGGCCTAATGCCTAGCATGCTTATTTATCCCACAAGAATACTATAAAAATATAATATTCACAACTTTATAAATTTTTTGACGTGACAACGTCTTAAATTAGGTTGCGGCTGGGAGTCACTTTGAAATGTAACGCTCGGTAACGTAACGATGAGTCACCGAACGAGAGAGGCCCGCCAATGCCTGCGTCTCTCTCCCACTCAACTATGATCGGTCTGCCGCGCATAGACTTGCAAATGTATTGCAAGTTATTGTATGTATATTTGTATATAAATACGTATGTATGTGTAAAGGTAAAAATAAAATTTTGTTAATATGAAATTTAGTGCGAGATTCTTTGTATAAATTAATGTTTTAAATATAATTCTTTGTATAAATAAATGTTTTAAATTGTTACTATTATTTCATCCTTCTTCCTACTATACGAATGAATATTCACATTAAAATGATTTTACCATTCAAAGTCGTTGTCACGTAAAACTTTCGCCCGTATACCGACTTTACAGGCAACCAAATTTTTTTCCTGTTTTTTTTTATCATAGTTATGCTATTAGAACTATTTAAATTAACGCAAGCTAAAGGAATACAATATTTTTTTTAATATTTAAATATATATCTCCTTTACAGGGAAAACAGTAAAAACCTGAATTTACAATCACGATCGTACAAATAGACCTGTAAATGAGACCAACATTAAACATGATATCAAATCGAATCTATGCGCTACGGCTTCTTCTATATCTACTTACCTCTTTCATTATTCTATTACAATGTAAGAATAGTAATAATGAGGGTCCATTTATATACTTTCAGGCATTTTATATAATTATTTTTCTAGTCTGGCACAGGATTGCAGACCCTTTAAAAGAAAAGAAAAACCTGGCAGTTGGATAGACTACCCGTCCATGCCTAGATGTATCTATCCAATTTTATTCTTTAAGCGATGTCAATATCCATTTATAAAAGTCGACACATAACCCGTCCATGCCTAGATGTATCTATCCAATTTTATTCTTTGAGCGATGCCAATATCCATTTATAAAAGTCGACACACAACCCGTCCATGCGTAGATGTATCTATCCAATTTTATTCTTTAAATGATGCCAATATCCATTTATAAAAGTCGACACACAACTCGTCCATGCCTAGATGTATCTATCCAATTTTATTCTTTGAGCGATGCCAATATCCATTTATAAAAGTCGACACACAACCCGTCCATGCGTAGATGTATCTATCCAATTTTATTCTTTAAACGATGCCAATATCCATTTATAAAAGTCGACACACAACCCGTCCATGCGTAGATGTATCTATCCAATTTTATTCTTTAAACGATGCCAATATCCATTTATAAAAGTCGACACACAACTCGTCCATGCATAGATGTATCTATCCAATTTTATTCTTTGAGCGATGCCAATATCCATTTATAAAATCGACACACAACCCGTCCTTGCATAGATGTATCTATCCAATTTTATTCTTTGAGCGATGCCAATATCCATTTATAAAAGTCGACACACAACTCGTCCATGCATAGATGTATCTATCCAATTTTATTCTTTGAGCGATGCCAATATCCATTTATAAAAGTCGACACACAACCCGTCCATGCGTAGATGTATCTATCCAATTTTATTCTTTAAATGATGCCAATATCCATTTATAAAAGTCGACACACAACTCGTCCATGCCTAGATGTATCTATCCAATTTTATTCTTTGAGCGATGCCAATATCCATTTATAAAAGTCGACACACAACCCGTCCATGCGTAGATGTATCTATCCAATTTTTTTTTAAGCGATGTCACTGTCCATTTATAAAAGCCTACACACAACCCGCTCATGCCTAGATATATCTATCTAATTTTATTCTTTGAGCAATGCCAATATCAATTTATAAAAATCGACACACAACCCGTCCATGCCTAGATGTATCTATCCAATTTTTTCGATGCCACTGTCCATTTATAAAAGCCTACACACAACCCGCTCATACCTAGATATATCTATCTAATTTTATTCTTTGAGCGATGCCAATATCAATTTATAAAAGTCGACACACAACCCGTCCATGCCTAGATGAATCTATCCAATTTTATTCTTTATGCGATACCAATATCCATTTATAAAAGTAGATGTTTATTATATATTTTTTATACAAAATGAAGGAAGGCTTCGTTTTTTTTTTTGGATCGCCAAAAATAGCCCCTTAATTGCGACTCTCGGTAGACTTTTTGTGACGGTGTCAAATTTCGAGCTGTCAAAACATTCGAGACCGAGAAGGATCCTACTTCAAGAAAATTACACCAAATCATGAGCGAAAAATACTTAATGTTTTAATTTTCTTTATCCATATTATGCAGCAGACTTCGGAGCACAACTCATCGGATTCGAAGTTCGATCACAGGCGACTTGTCCGATGACTTCAGACCATACGCGCTACGTCTCGACAACAGATTAAGCCGTCAGTCTCGGACTTATGACACCATCCGTGACGAAGGATCTTATTAATAAAGCGCACTCGAGTGCGTCGTTCCATCTTGAGAGTGGAAAGAGCAAGACAGTTGTAGTGCTTCCCTATAGAAAACAATATATGTCTCGCTTCCGTTACTTCTCCAGTTGGAGCGTCACTTGAGTGACATTTATTAATACAACCCGAAGATAGTTATAGCGGCACCCATACTTCATGTGACCTTAAAGAGTTTACGACACAAGTCTTCTGATAAAAAAGAAAATGATTGTATGAGATTGTTGTTGAATAATATACAAAATATTACAGCAAAATACGAATGAAGCCAAGAACGCCTTCACTGGGCTATATTTTATATTCCTAACGTCTTCCGCTACCTTAATTAGATACGGGGTTTGACTATTTTATGCTTTTATACTTCAGAGAAAACAAAATAAAGTTATTAAGTGTACAGGCAAACTAGATATAAATATTTTAAATCTCTTTAAGACGAAATTAGACGCAACTACCATAATAATGACAGTTTTATCAATAAACTATTCTTGTTTAAAACGGAGCCAAGATTAAACACTAGTGTAAACATATAATAATAATATTAAGTTTACACTAGTGTTTAATCTTTGTTCTGTTTTAAACAAGAATATAATTTAAAACTATGAAAACTATACTAGTTTGTAGCAAGTAATGTTCATATATATTTTTTCTGTAATAATTTCTAGTTAATTGTACCATCACATCATTTTTTTTTAATTAACGTGGAATAAGGTCACGCTTATGCCTTATACAGGTAGGCAGAGATCAAACACCTTTCTCTTGGTATGTACCTCTCTCATTGTCGGTAGAATATTCATCAAAACATTTAGAACAGTGGTAAAAGCAAATTCTTAATATTTTTTGTTCTTATTCTTTTTACTTACATTATTCCCAAAATATGGAGACTATTATAAAACTGTAACAGGACCGTATCTTATCTATTAGAAATTTTCCTTGTAAAACTGTTTTTTATAGCATTTTCGAAGCATAAACCTAGGCGGTCAATACCGCCCATAAACACTTGCAACCCCAAAGTAATCACCAGTGCGTTGCTGGCCTCTTAGATAGAGATAGAATATCGGATGGACAAGTGAGTGGGCTGCTGGAGGTGGGAGTGGGCCACCAGAACTCTCACTCATCGGACGAAATGCAACAGCGAAATCTTCACGTCTGTGCTCTGTGAGAGAGTGGTATCTCTCACATACCTAAATAGCGTGGCTCTACCACTATTGATTCGATTATTTGGAAATATCAGAACGCAAAAGGATCGTGTGAGGTTTCAATTTGCCCACTGCTAAGAAACATCCTCACTTCCTTATTTCAGATTGGACGTTGGATCGATGCGGATCGGAGACTGCTAAAGACCGTCGTCACCAGCGCTATGATAACGGCGGGACTTATGGCTAAATTGAATTGAACTCAATTGAATTGTGCTCTCTGAAACGAGGATCATTTGTTATAATTTGACTTAAGTTAAAAAACTCATCAGTAATTATACCGTTACCAGGATCGAATGCAGTACCGCCTAACAGTATTGTTTAGTATTTTTGCTTGTGTATCTGTCTGTTATGCCCCCATACAAAAACTACTCAGCGGGTGCTGATGGTATTTTTACCCAACTTAAAATCTAAACCGACATTTATCTGACTTCGTGAAGTAAAATTGCAAATCAGCACCGTGTGCCATGATGACCTCGGAAACGGTTCTAACAATTAATATATAGTTACAATCGCGAACGAAAGCTGGTATACTTGCCCGTTGAATAATTAATTATAATTAATGATGTCATCTAAGACGTTCCGTACACTTAAATAATTTTTGACGGCATCATTCCCTTATATCGCGCTACCCGCCCTCTAATGGGCGCGACGACTCCAACGAAGTTGTAAGCGCCCTTAATAAGTGGCCCTTCGTCCGAACTCAAAGATCAACTTTTGGAGGTAAATAAGATGTACATTTTTTGTAATTTTTGACGTGTCTAATTTGACGTGCATCTTTAGGTTAATTAGGAAATAATAAACGATTTTGAACGGAGTTTACAAATCCATATACGAATTCGAAAATACTACTTGAACAAGCAGTTTCAACAATATTTAGTATATTTTTCTATTACTATTACTGTATTTTCTATTACAGTCTAGAAGTGAACTAGATAAAATCGAATTGTTTTTAATTTCATGTCAAGCGTGACTGCAGTTTTTTTAAACCTGATTTTTCACCACATTTTCGTTAACCGCAGTGAGTATTTCCATTTGCGATCTGCTTTTCGTGTCTAGAACACATTTTTCGCACTTTCAAAGATAAAAACATTAACAATAGTAAACATCGACGATACGAAAACGGTGACGAATGAAAAAATCCGATAGTTCGGTCGGGATTACGGCCCCGGCGCCGGCAGTGTGCGGAGTGTTACGTCATGATCTATTTCGTAAAGTTCATTTCATTGGTTCTTTCCAGCAATTGTAAGTCCACCGCTGGACATAAGCCTCCTCCGCTAGTTTTCCACTACGTATATCCTGGGTCACCCGTGACTGACGGCGATGCAACACTGACCAAGTCATCGTCCCGTCCCAAGGAGACAGTCCGAAGTCCAAATCGTGGTCGGCCCTCGACAGCCTTCTTCTCCAGCGGTCGTCGGTCGTACGAGCGACTTACCCATCGCTCCGCCGACTTATTACGTTAATGCCACTAATTCTGTGTGCTCTGTAGGGTTAATTTACGACTTTCTCTGCAGATATTCTCATTTGGAAATTTCAGAGAAACGAACCTCGATTATAACTCTTTCCGTCGTAAGCTTCTTCACAAGAGCAATTTTATTTATTTGTCTACATTTTTTATTTAATTAATATATTTTTTTTTACTTACCTTTAAATAAAATCTGGAAGCCTGTTTTTGATATTAAAATTGTATTGTTTTTATTCAAATGACTGTATTTAAATTAAGTATGAGAGAAACATGAAATAGATACAATACTTGATGGATAGTAGTATTTACTTCGTGAAATCTTATAATTTGTTTTAGAAATTAGAGTGTGAAGTTGCAATTATTTCTATCTCGCAATTGTTCCGTAAAGGTAGCATATGAAAATTTTTAGAACGCTAAAACGCTAATAGAGACTAAAGTTACGAGTGAAATAGAAAATTAATTTTCTAACTAATTTATAGGCTGAAAAAATGAAATTAAAATATAAAACAAACGAGGAGAATGTATGAACCTACAGCCCGCGTTGTAAATATTTACTAAGACAGCTCAGAAAAGAATGTATCGGGAAACAGAATGGAATGGAGCTGCCCCAAAATGACACCCGCATGCATTCTTTATATACAAGAAACGAATCGACATATCAATACGTTTGCGACACAGATTGTAATTGTTGCAACGGTCACAACGACAAGGTCAAGACTTATTTCATCAGACTGCTACACCCTCCCACAATCATTCTATTTCAGATTGGGAGATTAGCAAATAGATCCCCTCACGCTGGCCCAGAGTAGGTTGAAGGCTGTCACCGATCTGACATCCAGCACTACCTATCGTGGCCTCGGTGACACGAAGCGAATTGTGGATGCGACTCAAAAGTCGTCTCTCGATGCATCCACAATCAGAATTTCTGTTTATCATAAAAAAACTGATATTTACCTCTATAGCGATCGATCGATTGTGCAATAGATTTCCACTACGCGGATTCGCTAAAAAGAGGTCATGTTTTCGTAAAACGAAACCTTCCCACGACGTTTACGAAATACGGTACCCTTAAAGCTCGAAACTTTACCCGTAAAAGTAACGCCGCAAAGCCGGACCGGCCGTCCCAAGTTTCCTCCTCCCCGCTGTCGTGTCGTAACAAACGCCCACCGCCGCCGGTACGACGGCCGCAACTGTTAAGTGATTTATGCGCGTGCCGGTAAAAGGTTCTCTAAGCCAATATTACCTTTCGACTAGTTACCAACTAACTGCTATTGATTTACCTTCAAAGAGCGACCGCATTAAGAACTTCCTACCGGAACGAAGACGGCGTTCCGTTTTTGTTTCGGTCCGGGCTTCAATAATTCAACAGCCACGTCGGATTTGGCACGGCGCTCGCCGAGTTACTTATTCACCATCGAGCCACTCAACTCGAGGGAATGTGACCTATATGACTGATGGCAACTTCATACGATCGCGTCGGGCGATACTTCGAATGCTCGCACGCAGACGGGCAGAACGTTTCTTTGGCTGTCGTTGTCGATTAACGGCCGGATGGCGTCGCTGCTCGAGCTGAATATGTCGAACTAGAGCCTCTCCCGAGACGGGCGATTCGATTATAGTTTTATCGAGCCACGTAAGGGGACGTTCTAATCGATACGCTGAACTATATGCGACGGCTGCACCGAACATGCTACCACTACTTGACGCTCCTTGGAGCACTAGTCGAAAGTTAATACCTGATCGTACTGTAATTGATTTTATTTCATTGATTTGCACAAAAAATACTTCGTAATCCTTCCAAATTTGACAAAAAGCAGGTCAGATTTTTAAAGTTACTTTTGTCAGTATATTATTTTTTATGAAAGATAATTTTGATACGTCATTCTGTTGAAGCTAAATAATATTATTCATATTCTATTAGATCACTAAGAAATTAGATAACTCACACCAACAAGAGATAGCGGACTATTAAAAACTGAAAAACCAAAAAATGAAAAAAATTATAACCCAGTTTAAAATAATTATTCTGCCCATATTAATTAAATATCAATTAGAAGTTACGCATTACAATTAATAGGAAATTGCGATTCACTGTACTTATTTGTACTCAAGTAATTAGAGAGCTGCAAGGTTTCTGAAATAAGAACTGGGCCACTGAACATCTTCCCTTATGCTCTAGCAAACGCTTCTGATCATGTGACTATGGTTCCATATCTACTGAACTCCTTAAATGCCAATATTTTTGTCCATCAAATGATTGCAAATCAAAAAACGCGACCTCTAACCGGCCTACTCAGTGTGGTGATTAGAACACACGTTTCGTAAACTACACCTAGCTTATACTGAGCACTGCTAGGTGTGTCGCAGTAATTATGAGAGTTAAGTAATATAACAAAAAGTATCAATTTTTTTTACTGAAATTATAAAAGAAATAAGGATAATATATGTACGTTTACATCTTTTAGGCTGGACAATCGGGCATAATTTATTAAAGGGAGAAATTTCACTTTTTCTGCTCTTCGTCATTTTAATATTTGTTTTAATTTAATTTAATAAATTTCAATACCCATGGAAGTGCACACAATCGATATTTTCCAACGAAAAAAATTCTAATATAATCATTTAGAGTCTCTGTTATGATTTTGATCAATGTTCTTTTATTACACTTAAGGAAAATAGCGACTATTTAATTGTACCAATAATTAAGAATCGATGTTTTGAATAGTAATTTTATAACAATTCATATTGCCCGTTGAAAGCTGACGACAAACTGCAGCAGTGTCATGCAAAATGTGTTAATAACTGATTATAGTTTTCTTATATTTTCTTATTATCGTGTCTAGTAAGTATACTTTTGTACGAATAATCAATAGAAATATGAGAGCTGCAGCATCAATCAATAACGCTATTTAAATAGATTCAAAAAGTTTAAGCGGCATCTTAAAGAAATCACAATTTTAATTTAAATACCAAACGTTCACGTATAAAAATACGGCTTTCGTATCCGGCCCGGCGTCGCAGCGTATCATTGGCTTTTAGACAAAATACTTTTCGATAGTAATTGCAATTCTGTTCACGAGACAATGTTCAAAGTCACCGCAGGCTTTGATCGCCCACTGTCGGGACACCTGAACATTTTTTATTTCAGATTGCACAATGATGTCTCGATGTTGGTGGCTCACTGTTCAAGGATGTCACCTTCAAACTATAAGTTGACTGCTTCGAGGGTGAACGGCGAATCGACCGGTAAGTTCTTAATAACTTAAGTCAAACTTAGCCGTTCGTCGCGTGCCTCGAAGAGCACGCCAAGTCATCGCTACGGCACTATCGACGCTCTGGTAATCCCCAACCATCATTGAACGAGCACGAAAAGTTTCAGATACAAATTACGCATGCGATAATAAAATGATTTTAATACTTTATTTACACGAACAACAAACATTATAAATGCGATGGGGACGACCCGACGTCCGATGTAAAGATATAAATCTTGCCAAATACAATTATATATGTACTAATGTTTTAAAACGACTTGGATTGTCCAAGTGATATTAAGGCTTCGATTGAGTTAATGCTATGGCTTTGTTCAACTAAATGAAATAATAATACGTGTTACCACAAACACAATACTTAATCGACACCACCACACTGCCTAGGTGACTATTTTAAACAAAACTCCTGCGCCATCTCATTCACGCCTATATGCTATTGGATCTGTGCGTCCCACCTGTTCTTTGCAGATGTGACTTCTCTTCCCCTCGTCTTCGTCTTGTGTGTAGTAGAGTGGCCGTAGCCTTATTGGCTCGGATTATAGTCTACGATAAAAAAAAAAAACCATACCTTGTCTGTTAATCGATTGAAGTACATAATTGTCTAAAGACGCATTGAAGTATAACGAATTTAAGAATACGAAAGTTGCCAGAAAAATTCTACCCCCATTCAATTTAGTTATTTCATTTTTCCAAAGCATTTTAATTTTTTTTAATATTACGTTTTTTTTAATATTATATGTATGTAATATTACGTATAATATTACATACATATAATATTTTCCAGAGCTTGTAGAGTATTGTGAAGTTATTATCAATTGACTGCGAACTTTATATCTACTAAAAGTTATATATGATATTAATTAAAATCTTTAAAAAATACTTTCATTTCGTAACTCCAATTCCAATTTTCGTAATTCCAAAAGTTTCAACTTTTTTTTATATTGCAGTCGCAATAGCATTTTTTTTCAAACATTCACTTTTTTAACCAAACACAACGGACGCTTCAGCACTGAACTGTACATCACCATATTCAAAAAAGTTTTGTTTTTATTTTACAAAAAAAAAATGAATTTCAGAGCCCGAAGTAAAAATATTCCAAACGGGAATTTTATTGACAACTTTCTTATTCTTATATACCTTATATTCAAATAAACCCTTAGAACATTTTTATGTTCAATTAATAGTCTGAATAACGCTTTCAAACCATTAGACCCGACGACATCGCGTCGTTTGAGGTCAATTTAATCCAATAGCGGACCGACGGTCTCTGCCACCGCCGATCGCATTTGCGGTCGCCGTGCAACTCTGACTTAATTAACACTCCACAGTGCATCGCATTCCCACGTTCAACCAATGTATGCACAGATAGATCTACTATCGTCTAATACGCTTATCATCTCATGAACATTTGACATGCCGTCGGGTCGGAACCTTAGCGAGTCAGAATTCAATTGTCCCACTACTGAAATCGCCCTTGTCCTACTTTTATTTCACATTCCAGGGTTCGTTTAGCCCTCCGCACTGGCTCGTGACGTCATTGACATCCGTTACGGACTGCTTAATACGACCTTCCAAACGCGGAATGATACTTACTTTAATTTCGCTAAAATTAAAAAAAAAGCGTCGATAGACATACGTTTATTTTATGAGGAACCCTTATAAGTTTCAACTTTTTTTTTATTTTTATTGTTTTTTCTTACAGCGACTGTAGTAATACGCCCTGTGTGAATATTTCAAGCATCCACCTCAATAGGTAGATGTTTGGATTTTTTTTTATTTACAAATAAATATTTTATATCGAACAAATAAAAATGCCAAAAAACATGTTACTTGTTTGAGGGGACCTTTACATTTTAATTTAGTTTTGTTTTTAGAATTGGTTGCTACAGCAGCTGCAATAGAAATATACACGGATACGGAACCCTAAAAATACATTGGTCAGTTCACTCGTGGTCAACCTCGGTATTATTTATAACATTTATTTCTCTATATGTAAAATCAAAACCGTATTACGCGAAACTTTTCAATTATACCCACCCACACATGTGTACAGTAAGTAACACGAACTACATACAATTTAAATGTTTGACTTGTTGATTGGTTTGGCTTCATAAAAGAAATTAAGTTCATTATTTTCATATGTACAAGGCTAAAAACTTAGAACGAAAATTAATGAGACATGAATAAATTCAAACCTATTTGTGTTTGGGACGCGCATGTTATTCTATTTTAATTTTTTTATTCGCATTTAACAAATTCATCGTAATACAGTTTATTTCGTTCCTAGGGAGTAAGGTAGGTACTTTTTTCATGCGGCCAATACATTGCTGGCGGCATTGTAATGATGTTGTCTATTTAAAGTATGTTACAACTTCAATTTCATTAGGAAGTCCCTACCCTAGGAAGAAATAATGAAATTGAAATTGATGAATGAAATTATCCTGATTGGTGGAACTACATTACACATATGATACAATTACAATTCGCGAATCAATACACATAGCGAAGTGCGACATCTGTGGAGCGTCTTTGAAAGAATTACAAACATTAATACAAATTCGACGAACAGTATCAAATTAGTGCCATTAGATAGCGCGTACAAATTAATGGATAATTTATTTTACAATATTCATTTAAGAAAATAGAAAAAAAACCTAAATATCATGCTTAGGATATTTTTACATACGTATTTTTACATAATTAAACAATAGTATTGTATAACATTTTTCATATCAATTTCGCTATTCACCAATAGATGGCAGGAGAATAGGGTAAAGTATAAAATCGGAGATCCAGAAATAAAGGTGTTATTTACTACAGGAAAGGAGGAAGGAGATTTAAAAAAAAGAAGGGGTTTGGTAAAATTTATTTGGAAAAACAAAATGTACGACAGCAAATAAAAACAACGCTGTGGCGTTAATTAAATACATTGAACAATAGAATTAAAAAAAAAATATGTTTGCGCATGCGCGCAATATATACATTTAGTATAGCATTTAATTTAGCATTTAATTTATATCCATATTAACGTCATAAGCAATTTCATAGAGTTATTCTACAATTCGTATTTGCAAAACTGAATAACTTTGGCAATCGGACCACCGTTTAAGTTCAGTCCAGTTTAGTCATTGCACGTCCATTGCTGGACGTCAGCCTCCCGTCTAGATATCTACGCCGTATGACCCTGGGCCACCTCCATTCGATGTGGTGGCCCGTGATCTTCGCCAGGTCGTCAGTCCACCCGATGGCAGGCCGTCCCACGCTGGCATGTCCAGTTGGTGGTTCCCGCTCGATAACATATCTCCCCCGGCAGTTGTCGGTTCTACAAGCGATGTGGCCTGCCCATCGCCACTTCAATTTCTGATTCTGTGAGCTCTGTCGGTTAGTCGTGTTCTTCCGCAGATATCTCCTTTTTGGACTTTATTTCGCGGAGGAAGTTTGAGCGTACCTAGCTCTTTCTATCACATGTTCTATAACTGAGCTTATTGATGAGACCGACAGTAAGGGTCCGCATGAGGTATCCATGTCATCACCGGTAACAGGCACTGTTTAGATACTATCTTCTTTAGGCATTCAGGTATACCAGGCGTGTGCGACTGGTAGATGCGAATAAGCTGAGCATACCTTGTACTTCCATGCATATGTGACCCCTAAATTATACATAAATGTAACTCATATAAAATCATGCTGTTCAGCCGAGCTGAATTCTTCGTGTAACTTCTTTAGCTAAGTCTGATCTACCTAATCGGATGGCCTGTCTCAAGTAGACATTTTCGTCTACAACTTTGATTGAAGAGTCCTCAACTTGAGACAGTTTATTTTTAGGCCATTTTTAGGAAAATCTATTGAGTTCTGCAAATATGATGCTGAGGTCGTTCATGTATTCTGTCACTATGATTATAATCTCGACAAAACGTACGTGAATGATGTGTTCGCCGAATGTCGAGTTATCAAACCTCTACAAAGTCGAATGAACAAGATCACCCATCTCCTGAAATCTATTTGGCCTGCGCAAATAAATGAGGCCATAACATTTTACGACATAAAAGTCACGTCACTAAGCAACTTAAAGTCGGATCGAAGACTTTGTATTATTAAAATTTACAAGATGCAGTTAGGAAGTTCTACGGATCCCGTAGATAATAGTGTCGTTCGATAATAGATTTTCGATTTCTATCGACGAATTGATTTGACATAATGGATCACGGCGCGACTCGCGGCGCGGAGTGTCAAATAGAGCGCGACGGTTAGTTTTGGCAAATTTCGCTTACGTAAGCGTAAAGTTGCAAGTTAAATAACGTTCTGTGGCAAGCACAACACTAATCGAAGTTGGACCTCGAAATTGGCGAAGCTCGAAAACGGACGCTTTAAAATTTAAAATTTTGTTTAATTGCAATTTGTTTGCATAATGAGACATAGTTTTTGTTGAATCCAAGACATATTTTCTTTGGTTTTTCGGATTGTCACCACAGCGCCGACTCCGCGTTCCCATATAGGATGTTTCAGATTTTGTGCACACAATATCACAACACTGTAAATAAGAGATGGAAAATAAACAAAGGTTTCAGCTAAGTTGTCCGCACAGCAGTATGTGGGCTTGCCAACCCCTGAACAGATTGTATTTTCCGCGTTTGACATTGTTATTACTTTAACCAATACAACCTTCTATAATTAGTTACCTTCTATAAAGGTTCTATAATTGAAACAGAATTTTGTTAATGTACATGAAAAGTTCAGAAATCTTCAAACATTTCGAAAACACAAACAAGTAAAATAATAAGATCGAAGGGAGATAGTTGAATAGGTTAATAACATTTTCATTAATAAAATCCACATATTAAGTATACATACGCATTAAATGGTGAACATATGTACTATATTTATTATTAATTCTAAGGTATAGTTTAAAACACCGAACAATCAGAACCAATAAAATACTTTTAAAACAGAAGCATCAAAATCCACATATTACCTTGATTGCGTTTGAATGCACTTAACGCGATAAGTGGTGATTCGAGCGAAGATCGTTACTTTTCTTAGATAATATGCAGTAGCAATGCCACCTGCACGAAATGGAAAGAAACAACTTGCACTTTCAAAAGATGCAACGGACATCTCCATGGGACTTGGTAGTTCAAGTATCAGGTTTTCGGGCCAGTAAACTGCAGGTTGACAATTAAATCCAGTTCATGGCTAACTTTTTAGTGACGCGCATTGAGTTCATGGACTCTGATAGCTATAATCAAACATCTCTTCTTCGTGCCTTAAATGCGGACTTTAGGCGAGCGCGTATATATAACTTTTTTCAGGGACAAGGATCAGGTTCTTAATACCTCACTGTAGTAGGCTTGCCTTTTTAGAATATTTTCATTTCAGCTTTATAGGTTCAACCTCGTCGCTCTGATGTTGCTCTGGTGTTGCCTGGGTAACGTGAGAGCGATTATCTGTTTGATAACCAACTTCATTGGTTATCAAATATACCTTTGTCATGATGGCGGTAACAACGTTTAGTACCGATAACGTCTCCGGAACTCAGAAGGAGTGGTTTAATGTGACTCATGTTAAACAGTAATTAGAACCAGGTACCTTCCGGTTGAAAAGTAACGCTTTTGGGCGGAACCGCTTTTCGTACATCTAACACCTCACGCCTATTTCCGAAAAGAGTAGATGGAAACTGTAGGTTTCCACATTGCATCATGTTTCTATATTTCTCTTGTTTCATTGACTTAATCTTTTCATGGAAGTTCATCGCTTTAGGATGTTTAAAATTTGGCCCTTTTCTAATGTATCACCGATTTGGTGTGAGTGTGTGTATGTGTGTGTGTGTGATGATTTAAGTTTGAGATACGAGACGGTTACCGCGGATGTGAAGCCCTGCTATTTTTCCTTTTTATCAAACAGATAACGTTAACCATAATGTTAGCGCGGGTGAACAACTTCTCAGTGGAAATTGCACTCGGAGTGCGTTGACAGCTCGAAACGCGGGCGATGCATTTTTATCGGTCGATGCAATTCTTTTTTTTGTTATCGTGCACCGATCTCGGTCAGTTTACACTTTTTTTTTCCTTCGCGAGCGCAAACAGAAATGTTATTGCGTCTGCTCGTTATTTATTCTAACTGCGGCTGTTTGCGTTACGCACGGCTCACTTTATTCCTTGAATCGTCTCAAAGTTGTGTATCTGAAAGAAAGGAAAAATATGAGTTATTCTAAATCACGGCAAAGGTCACCGCTTCAACTACAACCTTAATAAGGCTATATCTTCTTAGGCTAATTATATCAATTAGGCTATAATTCTTAACCATAATAACGAGCATTAGAAAAGCGGTTGATCGTCCGTTTTTTTTTTTTGGGGCATTGACTACGCCTCACACCGTAGGTGATCCCGAAAAGTTAGCTTTTCAAAACCTATCTTGTCTATCTTAGGTTTTTATTGGTGAAGTGCTAGTGGTGCATGAGATATTCGTATATAATTGAGTAACTTAGACTGTCAACTAAATTCCTTGTATTGGTTAAATGTAAGTGTTCATTGAAAATTCATATAGCATTAGATAATTCAGGATATGAACTAAATTCCCCCACAACGCACTTATGCACTATTGTGAATCCCGACCGCGGAGAAGCTATAATTAGCAAATAGTACTTTTGCCAGAAAAACATGCAATCGTTCACTACAATTAAGCGTATGATGAATCGAATAAAATAGATTGATGCGATGAACGATTAAGAATCCTGGTATCATTACGTTCAAAAATAGACAATATCTCAAATACAAATCCTATAATAGTGAATATATAAAAAGTATTTGCTAATAAGCTAAAAAAATTTAAAAATCTGAAAAAAGGTTTTTTAATATCTTCTTAAATTACCAACTCTAGAGCACTCGTCTTTCAAATTATGCATCAGCTTTAGTCCGCTGTCCCACCCGCTTGGAAATAGAATGAAATGTTTCAGTTTCTACATCCACGTTGTCGACCACGATCCCGACCTCGGTCCTGCTCTCGATTACGATACTGGTCTCTATGTAGGTACCGCTTCCGCTTTTGATTCAATTATGAGTTAATTATTGCAAAGCTATCCACCCCATACTCTTTCACCGAAAACACACATATTACCGATCTCGCTAATGCTCCTGATTTGGATCGTTGTCCTGATTACTATTGCAATCCCGAAGCGATGCTGAAGTTAGTCCACTCTTAGACACTGCTGTTACCACTAACCAATCGGCATTAATAAAGAATTCGTTCTACATTCGCGCGAGTGAAACCAAAAGCAAAAGAGAGTATCTCCATATTTCATAACCTGTATTTTATTCCGATCTATATGTTGTAACACTGTGAAGTTTCATCAAAATCCGTCGCATAGGTTTTACGTGAAATAATAACAAACATCCATCTATATATCATCACAAACTCTCGCGTTTACAATGTCAGTACGATATTAGATGTAATATCAAACGAATGGCTGTGAAATATAATGGTCATTACCTTCGCTGTCGGTGTAGGCAGATATTGTCAAGCTCAAAACGCACTCGATCCTACAATGTCACAGTCTACACAGTTGTTTTTTTTACTAAAAATCTTATTTAATTTGTTTTTTATGTCATTTGTAATCTCACATCAAGCTTTTTCCTGCTATTTAACCTACAGGGTTGTTTTCGAAAACTCTATAAGTTTCACCATTATGTATTTCACATAAACAAATGAAAAAATATAGATCTATGGGACCTGTCTTAATGTATGTTGTGATTAACAAACATGTAATATATTTTCTATATATGCAGTTCTGAGAGTTAAAAATATCGTCAGTCCCCTTAAGAACTATCTCAATCGACTACATTCTCGCCGAAAGCATGTCATCGCGCAATTTACAAGCACGGACCTCGTGCATCTCTTAGAAATAATTTTAAGGAAATTGGAATTTTAACCCTGGCATCTCAATTCATTTATGAAAATTTATTATATTTAAAAGAAAATTAGAAATGTTTAAAAGAAATAGTAGTCGACATAAACTCAATACCAGAAATAAAAAGAAACTGATTTCACATGTTAGTTGACTAAGTAAAGTCACAAATTCATTTAGAGCGCTCTGTGTGCGCCTATTCAATAAGGTTCCTGTAGATATACAAGTTTTACCCCTATATAAATTTAAGAGTGTTATTGAAAAATCATTCAGTAAAAAAGGGTACTATGCAATTTCTGAATATTTAGAAGACAAATATCCATGGGCAAAAGCGGCTCGACTTCTTGCCGGGCTGTTTCATTCTTAATGGTTTCGTATTTGTTTTGGCTATGTATGTTAAAATTAGAAAAGAGTTACCTTTGAGTATCTCGCTCGTTCTTCTTGAGGGAAAATTGCCTTCCGAACTAGCGGTGAAGGGTAAATTCGCAAAAAAATATGACGTAAAATTTCAAGTGTTATTTGTTACCTATGAAATAAAGATATTTTGAATTTGAATTTGAATTTGAATTCGACAAAAGGAACGAAAACGTCTTTTAATTAGATTTTTCATTCAACCATCTTAAACGAGACAAAGGTGGCAGAGATCTTGAACAGTTAAAAATACTGGACGTCTTAGAACTTTCGGCTCTCGAAGCCCGAATACTTGTGGGCTTCATCAACATGACCTCCCTGAGCCAGAGAACATCTGAAAGCTTTGTAGTCTAAAAATTCGATGGCCAATACGATCGCTGTTGGTTGATACAGGCTGACGCTATTTTTCGAACGTGCGATTGAGGCTTGCAATTTAGATGGTTGAATAACAATATTTACGTGCAATTGAGGTTTGTGGTTTTGATGGGCAGATAACAATATTTGAATAAACATATTACACAGATTTATCGAAAATCGTTAATGATAAACCATTGTTGTCCATCGTTGTCGCGTTAACAACGTGGCTAGTCAGCGAATGGACGGTCTTCACGTAGATCGTTACGTGAATGGCGATTTTTATCGGGCCGGTAACGACATCTTGGCCGAGGTGAACGAAAATAATATTTAATTTTCTATGGCGGGCGCCTGACCGCGGTCGTGATTTTTCTAGAAAACCCTTGCGAGATTACGAACCTCCAGTGTGGTGTGATACAACAATAAAAAATTGATAGATAAATAAGTTTATGCTTAAAAAAATAAAAAAGAAATATTGACAAAGATATGACAATAAAAAAAAAATAGAAAGTATGAGTTGCAAGAATTCCATTTCAATGATTCTGATATACTGAATAATAAATTTATTGTGTATTCTATGAATTTATCACTACCAAACTACACGTAATATTTTTCTAAATATTGGTTTACACACACCACACGTATCAAAATGTTTATTTACTGAAACCACAAATTTCAAAACTTTTATTTATTTACACTACAGGTTTTTAAATGTTTATTTATTCACACCACACGTTTGAAAATGTTTATTATTCACACAAAACTTTTTCAAAATGTTTATTCATACATATAATACGTTTCAAAATGTTTATTTCTTTGTACCACACATTTCAAAAGGTTTATTTGTTTACACCATACGTTTTAAAATGTTTATTTATTCATACCGCACGTCTGACAATGTTAATTATTCACATCAAAACATTTAAATTTATCTATTCATTAACGCCATACGTTTTAAAATGCTTATTTACTCACACAACACGTTTCAAAATGTTTATTTATTTAGACTACACTTTCAAAATTTCTATTTAATCGCACCGCACGTTTCATCCCCATACACCATATTGCACACAGGCACATATGAATTCTGGACAGGCTAAGTATGCCTTAATAAAAAGCCATCAAAATTCGCTTGTTCGGAGCGAGGGTGGGAAGACCTGGTCTTCTGTAAGCAGTGGTCCGCATCGGTTGAAAGCCACCAGCAAAACGACAATTTTCAAAAACAATGGTCTTATGTATTTTCCGAGAAACGCCATGAACAGCTTATTTGCTTTAGTTGATTTGATTGGCAAAATCGCATGGAGGGGGCGTTATGTTATATTGATTTCTACCGGGCAACTCCTACAGCAAGCGGAGCTAAGGAACTCCGTTCCAATAATACTGGTACTTGAAAACTGACATTTCAGCCGAAGTTGTTTTATTCACCTAAAATCATTAACTTATCTAAGTCGAATTCTTTCTGAGTTGTGATTAAAATGACTTTTAATATCGGGTGTGTGCGTTACATGAATACATTGTATGGTCGTGTGTTACGACACATTTATACACCATCAAGTTTTGACGCAGGCCATCTGCGTAGTCAGATCGCGATCTTTAAAACGAATTTTTTCCTTCTCGTCCAGGCATTTCTCGGAGGTCGATACTGGGAGAAAGATCAGTGCAAAAACTCGGAGATAAGTCAACTTCATTACGCTATTCAGATATTTATGAGCATTCAGCTTGTGCGAGCGGCCGAGGGCCGGACCGAGATCATCGTGAGCGATCGCCTTCGGCGGGAAAATTCCAACGATGCATTCGTCACCGACGAAATAGATTAGCAAGTGTTTGACACGAATACGTGTGTAACCATTGCCCGCCCGACTGACCCGGCTGCGGCCATGAAACTTAGAATTGGGGCGATGGACTCACTGCGATCGGTATGTTATGCGTGCAGACGTTCAGACAGACCAGCTCTATAAGCTCATCGCTCCTTCTCCGAGTTTATGTTAGATCCGTGTGAGGAGCTATTTCCGAGTATTCAATCGCATTGTCTAAAGTTCACCTGTGTTTTTGAAGGGCATCCCATCTCGTGCCGGTAGCCTATCCCAACCTGTTTTGGTAATCTTCTGTCTGGTCTTATAGAAAAGTTATTAAAATCTGTCCAATGTTATTAATTTATCACGAGTGACCTGCGCTATTTATATTGTGTATTCTCCTCGTTCCAAACTATTTCTATGCTAAATTTCATTTAAATCGCTTCAGTCGTTACAGCAAGTTACGAACATACAATCTCTCATAAAATTAGATTTATTATACACCCTGGAACCACATAACAATTGCTGAACTTGGTTTTCCAATATTTTTTATGATTAGCGTGTACGTTTTGATTACGAAGGAATCATTTTGATTATGTTGAACGATGTATGTATGTATAATATTATTTTATTATAAATTATATTACAAAACAGATATCTTCTTCTTGGAAACTTTTCTAATAATAGAAAAAATAAGTATGAATAGGGTATAAATAAAAGTGGTAGTGCAAATTAAAATAATGAGATGTAAAGACTGTGTTACTGTCTGGGCAAATATTTTTTAATTACAAATTAACTCATTACGTTACTGAATTTATTTAGATATTCGAAAATTTGTTACATACGCATATTATTGAATTAATAAAAAACTTGTTTCTTTGCAAATGTATATTTTTAAGGTTCTATAATTCTAAATGAAAATAAAACCTTATAGCGTCACTTCGTTGTTTTCTCAGTAACTCGTGAAGATATTAAGTTGAAGTCAATAATCAGTAATCAAAAAATACGGCAAATTATACCACATATTTTGAACCTCGTAAATAAAACAAAACCTATGAGGTACTCCCTATAGGTTTTGATTTCCAGAATCCTGAAATTTGGAAAAGAGAAAGATCTCTCACAGGATAAACTCAGAAAATCATGCCTTAATTGTTATATGAACAAATGTTTTTTGTGATTACAAACTAACTAACCAATATATGGAATAATATTTTTTACTCTTCGTTATGGAAAACAAAGATTTTCAAAAATTCGGATATTTTGATATAATTCTTCATTTAAAACGATTTTATTTTAAAGAAAGCAATTCAGAATTCCGGGACCAATATCTCACCAGTATCATTATTAAAAACAGACAAAAATCATGGAGAATCTTAATATATCAGCAAACTTAATGAATTTTGCACGGAACCCTCAGTGTGCGAGTTTTATTCCAACTTGTGCAGTTTTCCTTATGTATAAAGCACAATAGCAATATTTTTTCTCGTCACTTATATGTTTCGCGTGGTATAAGAAATATGAGATTGACAATAGAGGTATTCTTCATTACGTTTATAGTCCTGTTAATCTCTGAGAAATATAACTCAATTCAATATTTTATATTTCTCTTATTAATTATTCACTCACAGATGTACATATTATACGTTTGTTCACTACGCCTATATTACTATTACGTCGTTTTTTCTAAATAAAATTTATTATACTCAATAACAATAAATAGTATACAACTATTATTCATTTAAATCCACAAAACTTCAATTCTATCCAAAACAATACAGGCATATAATCATTACAACCAGTTTCGATAATTTTACATGACTTTTTATGTAATAGAAATATATCGTCACCGTTAGACGCATTTTGAATACATAGAAAAAATTAAGACGACGTATTAAAATGAGAAAGGCTTACTATTCGCCCACACATTTCAACGACAGACTGGAATCGCGACAGGTATTAGCATCGGCACGACGATAAAGACAGAGAGGGAGTAGACGGAACACGATCACGAAAGCTAAATAGGCGTATTTGGTAACGTACTTATCGGAATGCATCGAAAAGAGGGGGTGGCCAAAAATGCAACGTGCGCAATTTCATCTCTAATAAAAGGATACACAAAGTCACAATATAATAAACTGCCGAGCGAAGTCGCTAGCATTTGTAGTTGTAATTACCCGCTCGAAGGTATTTACGACGCAACCGAGGATCAGAGTTCAATACGTAATTTGCATTAGAGGTACTTGGAAAATAAAATTCTAGAAAACGTTCGCTTAATCTAGAAAACTAAACAACACTTCAGGTATTACGTATTAAGGAATTAGGTTTAAAAACATTCTGTATCGGAGCTAATAGTGAATATTATATGCATACATTGTATGGTTCTAATATATTTATATTAAAAATAATATTAAAGCAGCCCCCATAAATTCAATTCGAATACAATGAAGTTAAATGCTTATGCTTGCAAGGTGTTGTTTCAGCTAAGTCCTAATTTTATGAAAAACGTATTTAGTAAAAGAAGTATTTACTATTTGGTTTTTTTTCAGGTAGATCTAATTAGGTAAATATATTCTGGTAGATATATCGTGGGAAAACTATATTAAAAAAAAAAAGAGATATTCAATAATTGTTGAAACTTTAATTATAATTCAATAGGAAACATATAAATAACGAGACGTTGAATAGATATGATTATGAATAGATTATTTTTACAATAGACATTGCGACATTTTCAAAATATTTTTTAATATGGTGAATTTTTATTCACACAATAAACGTTTTGCCGCCAAAACAGTGTAGCCAATCTGTTGTCTACCACATCCGCTCACTGGAGCGCCGTGTTGGCGGTTGACGTCGGTGTCCGGAGATAATTTTGTCTATGCTCAAGAAAATGCTTTTATTAAAAAAAATAATAAGATACTCTGATTGACGTACAGACTCAATCGCTTAAAAAATCATCCGCCGATATCCTAAAAATTCTATCGGTAGTCCAGCGTCCTTCCGATTTTCTCTCTTCGTCTTCTCTTCTTCAGCCATTTGCCCGGTCATTACTGCACCGGAATGGAAGGCTAAATGTGCTAAAGCCTACAATCTCAAACGAAAATTTTGAGGAACATGTAACGCACCGGTGACGTGATTAACATTCGTCGTTCATCATCGACGGTCCTCGGCTACTACTCGACGACCTGATTCATCAGTTCATCAATCCACGCAATAGTGAGCCGAATCAAAATATGAATTCCAGTTCGCGGTCTCTACCAGTGAACATTTCTTTCCCTACAACTATTATCTACAAGCGATATGAGCTGTTCGCTACCACTCCAATTTATCCTATGACATATACTGGATAATAAGGTTCTATTCGTGCCTTCTTTGACTCGTTGCCGACAACCCACGGACGGATTGAATGCTGCTCAACCATTTGGAGCTATGTCTATGTTTTCGGAATTTTTTAAGTCATCCTTTTGCTTGCGGCCAAATCGTTACGTGATCATCACATTTCGACGGCATTTCAAAAAGAATATCCTCATTGTTAGGAAATAAAATCGGACATGTTTATTTTTTATCGGTTAAGGGTCATAAAAAAATATACTTACAAAATCACTAGGTAAAACTGTATTTTCCACCAATTCGTCCAGAATATGCAATGTTATTGATTGTAAAACAATGTTTATCAATGTTAGTCATAAAACTGTTGATAGTAAAATACAAACAAAAATGAAAATCAAAACTGAATTTTCTCATCGGTTACTTGTTATCACAATTCGATTATTTTAATATTGGAAGAATGAGTGTCCACCGAGAGGAGTCAGATAAGAAAAGATATAAAATCAGTTTTCTAATCTTTATAGATATAGAAAAGAAGCTAATAGCACGCCGCCCTTTCTGCGATAGGCGTCAATATGGAGTCGCCGGCCGCCTGACCTAAAATACATTTGAAAGATGCAAACAAATGTTTAAATTTTTATACAGGGCCGGAGTAAGGACCCTATTTTTATATCACAATTTATTATAAATGCATAAACCGATACTTTCATGGATCATCTTTTAAATATAAAAGTGTTTTTTAACAATAAATTGAAATTTAAGGAAAAGGTTTAATTATTCTTTTGATTATCCTTAATCGAAGATCATGCATTACACTAGGTATTATTACACAATTATTACCTAGATTCATAACGGATAGGTTTATATATATATAACTGTTTCATATAGAACAGCTTTTAGTAAAATCGACCGTCGTACACTAACGCTATCTCGACCTTAAGCCGTCCACTCCGGCCTCCTGCCGGTCGGCGCGATGATGGCGACTCAGCGTGCTCCGGACGTACGAAGTATACTGTTTAATTTGACTCAATCACTCATCTCAAGACCTCATCGGTCGATTCGCCTGTGATGGGATTCAGAACCACTCCCTTTTGATCCGAAGTCGATATTCCAAACTAGCGATCTAATACCGCTCGATATAAAACCAGGTGTCCATGGTGGTAGGCGATTCTCGAGCTACGTGGGAATTGTCATATGAGACATTTTCAGATAGATATATATATTAGACGGGCAGTCACCCGCCCGCTTCGCTGGGCTTAATTTAAATTTAGCAATTTTATTTTATTATTCAAATGTGCCCCCGACGTTAGTACACGCTAACTCTTTAAGGTAATGAAGTAATGAAAGCAGTTTATATCGAATTTTAGAAAGATTAAAGGAAAATAAACTTATGTTTTATTACTTTCTACGTGAATTATCTAAAGCAAAATTTATTGATTTGATTTTTTGGGTCATATGCATCGGAAGAGATGAAAACCAGTTAATGTAGAATAAAATTCAGTTTAAAAGTAACTTTTTAATGGTAAATATAGAGTTACAGTAATTCTTACAAAAATATTGGTGGGCAAATAAAAACACGCTTTTAACCATACGATGCCAAAACTGTCAAAATTTAACTTTGGATTCTACTTTTGAATTAGGGAAAAGACATTCTTTAATTATTGAAGAGTGTAACAACTTTGATTTGAGACAATTTCAAACGCAAAATTATAAAGCAACAAATCTACCAAATACACGCAAATCATTTTATAATTCCTTTTGGTGTGGTTATTTGTACTTCTTCATTATTCAGTTCCAGCATCAAATCAGAGCTGGATGGTGGTTGATAGAATTCAACTAAATAAAAACATAACAAATGACAAAAAATATTTTAATGCATTTTTTTAATGAAAAATCGTCTGACATATTTAGAGGCATACTTACAAATTGATTTGCATTATTCTAATCGTTGATATGGCATAATTAATATATACTTCATACGCAATGTTTTATATTGCGTGGAGAAGAAAAAAGTGTATTTTTACCATTTTTTAAATAAATAAATTTAAATACAAATGATAAAGGAACACACACTACGGCCCTGTCGTGTCTATTAATGTCTAGCCGCGACCTATTTAAGGGATTTCGACATAGGGCTACGCGCACAGACACAATTCGACGTAGGGCACGCCGCGTATGCGCCTGAGTGTGCGTGTCCGATATGAATTACACACATAAATATTCTATAATCATGTAAAGAATGAAATGTATATACATTCCACATACACGAAGTTAGCGCACGCAACAACTTTTATAATACAAATATTTTCATTTGTTTTTATGAAGAAATAACTTCAATATCTACGAGACATTCAATATAAATAAATTGTTTTATTGTATTGTGATAGTGTATGTAAAAATTGAACACCAGTTATGTGATATATAATGCGTTAAACTAAAAAAACATTAAGCGAACGCCGTATCCAGTGGCGACGGAACCAGATATTTTCAGAATGTAAACACGGCGTAGTATAGGTTTAAGGGCCGAAGACCATCGATTAAATAACAAAGAAATAGAGTCATCAAAGCTCCTATAAACTGTATGGGCTTATACGAAATCACTAACTACTTTCTCCTTTATATCCCTTGAACTTAAAAAGTGCCCGTTAATTATCTAACGACTAAGAAATCTATCTCTAACTTTTAATGACACACAACGCAACGAGGTTAGGAAAAATTCAATTATTATTGTTGAAAAATTGATATATCGGTAATGTTGTTTACGTATTTCAATTCTAGTGTCATTTTCGTTCCGATTAAAGCACCTATTGAAAGTGTGACCACGAGCATAAAAAATGTAGATCTCATATTTGGATATTGACCAATTGAAGCATGCTATTAAGTCCATTTTCAATTTTATAAAAAGAAATTTGGAAGAAATGTACGCTCACTGGATCATTTCAATGTCCGACTGTATGTCTGCAGTGAATTCCATAATGTAAAACTCATAGAAACAACGGAAAAATTCGTATTTGGACTTAGTTAAAATGTTATTCTTTGTAAAGAAATTTCTGCAGTGTCTGCGTTATAGTTAGTTTCGGTCGCGTTGCCTTTTATTTATATATAAACAGGCCTTAATAGGTGAACAATCCGTTCGTTATTTCTTTTCCTACCATCCACACGTGGGGCGCACTATAAGTTTCTGGAACTGGCCACTTATGTAAATAGTATTTAAATTCTTAATAAAAAATTTAAATAAAAAAAAATGTAATTCCTACATTTGAAAATGAAACGCTTTGGATATAGAATACAGTTTGTTTCATCAAACAAACGTTGATAAAATAAACTGTGTACTATAGGCATAAACTGTCAAATGTTTTTACATTGTGACATCATATGGATTTAAGTCGTGACAATTTTCATGTTTTATAATTTAAAGTGTAATTTGACAGCTCAGCAGAACCTCACTCGGATTCGAACTGCTTTTGGCGATGAAGCATCATGCAAGACGACTATTTAGAACTGGTTTGCGCGGTCGTGTCAATTTCAATGACGAATTTCGTGATGATCGCCCGTCCACCGCTGTGAATAACAAAAACGCCGATGCTTTGCGCCATATGATTGAAACAGATAGGTATGTGACCACCTGCCATGACGTTCGGGCATCTTTAGGTATAGGCACGAGTTATATACTGTCAATCTTACACAGATATTTGAGGATGAAAAACTATGGCCACATAATTTGACTGAAATGCAAAAAACGGACCGCATCACTTGTCGCAATGCCATGCTTGCCAGATTGAATAAAGAAGCGTCAAATTTGGTGTGGGACATAGTAACAGGTGGTGAAACATGGATTTATTACTGCTACCCCAAAACAAAGCAGCAATCAATCTTATAGGTATATGATAAGCAGAAAACAACCAAAGTAGCGCGGAGCGAAGTGCTCCTAAACGGATGATTGCTTTTTTTTTTAACAAAACTGGACACATAGTTACTGTTTCTTTGAAAAATTATCGTACCATGAATAATAATTGGTATACAACCATTTGTTTGCTAGAACTTATTGACGAACTCCGTAAAATTAACTGTAAAAGTCGTATCATCTTGCACCACGACAATGCCCATACGGCCGATACGGACAAATATACAAATAAATTTTTGAAGGAGAAAAACGTAAAACTTACGAGCAATTCTGCATACAGTCCTAACCTGGCCACTTTGTGGTTCCTTATGTTCTACCTTTTTTTTGTTCACAAAAATTAAGAACCAATTATGCGGTCAACGACTTTCATCACGAGAAGAAGCTATTGAAGCATATTAAAAACATATTTCCGACGTCACCAAGGAGGAATTATATAATTTCTTTCATAATCAGTTTATTCGTATGAAAAAGTGTATTTATGCTGACGAAGAATACTTTGAGAAACAATAAATTCATTTTTGACCATTTATAGTATTTTTTTCTCATTCATTCCAGAAATTCTCAGTGCGTCCTACGTATCACATTATGCCGCCGGGCCAGATAAGGCCGTGATTCTGTTACCGGTCAAGCTTTTCAGTAACGTCACATCACGTATTGGAAGTTTCTGGTTCAATGTGTTCAGTGTGTAAGTCTTTTAGTGATTGCCTTTTTTAACATGTAAACCATTCGATAAATGCTTTTTGAATACACGCCGCTATTTGTATGCAATTTACGTTTTGAAAAACAATGAACTTCATCATCGTCGGGGCTCGCGGCCTTTCGCCTTCTGTGCCATGCAGGTGAGCGCGTTAGCTGCTGGCCTATCATTAATGCCACTTTGATAAATTGATTCTTTTCTTGAAATTAAGAAAATCATTTTAAAAGGTCAATAGATCTGTCAAAAAAAAATGAAAGATTGCTTTCGGGCGAAATATCATGCGACACAGAACGTGACAACGATTTCGTAAACTATCATATTGTGCATAACAGAGTATAAATTAATAACAATTAATTAATTGTTATCTCTCCAAAGTCGTTGTTCTAAGTTAACCTTATATTGTTGTAAATATAGTGAGACTCTCGTTTCGTGGAGAAGTATTGTAAAAAAAAATCTTTACGGTATGGCGGTGTCAAACGGTGTCATTGTAAATAAAAACCGGATGTATCGATTAAGACAGAAAATGATGAGATAATGTACTATTACAATAAATAGAACAAAGTGTTCACAAAACGTGGACGGATATATTAAAAAATTTGGTAAATCCAGAAGTTATTTTTTTATATTAATAAAACGTAAAAATTATAGAATAATAAAACATGGACAAATCAGAGCGAATTGAAAAAGTAAAATAGAAAATTCACAATTGAAAATTATCGCTCAATTTACTTGCAACGACGCCTGAGATAACTAAAGCAAAACAGAAAAGAAAAACTAAAGAAATATTCTTAAATACTAGGCTAAGTTTACTGATACGGTTTAGGGCACTCAGACACTCTTGTCTAAAACTCCTCGTTTCTCTCGATAAATTACATTTCTTGACTTTAAATTTGTTATAAAAAAAAATTGACCAACGTAAAAGACTTCATATTGAATAGACTTCTATTCGTCATGAATCCGATTATATTAAAAAACAAATCAAGTGATTTAATAAATCCAATCGAGCTTAATCATGATTACACCTTACGGACCAACTACAGCCCCATTGACGATCCGAGCAATATTTTATCAATAGATTTCTTGTTATATTTATATCATGTGAGAGACTTGAAATGATATGAAGTCGGAAGAATAAATATTTATTTTTATAATAGTATATTTTTTACACCAAACAAATACATTATATTATTAATGAGAATGAGTGAAATTGAGTAGGTTTCACGTTTTTTGTTGGACGACAGTAATGCACAGCCGCATTGCGGCGTGCAATATTTGAAGACGATGAGACACTTCCGACCGGTATTGTAAACGAAAAATCAGAACAATATTTTCTGTCGGTTGCAGGACCGACTCCAAGTCTTTCAGCTATTTTCAAGCTTATAGATTTCAAATTCGTTTTTTCCTTTGGCGAGGAAACGATTTTAGCATTATACGATTGAATGATTTCAAAATTATTGAAACAGAGTAAAGCATTTTTTGAGAACATTCTCTATTTACTTCATTTCTAATAAAATTATTATTAATATTAAGTTGTTTCAAATGACACAAAAACTATTCAAATCGATTAATCTACATTCAAAACTCATAAAATACCACATATGTATACATTCCTACATTCGAACTCACTTTGAAATTGGTTACAATAGTTCACTCAGGTCTCTAAAACTTCGACATATGATAAAAATTAGATTCTTGAAAATCGTACTCAAACCTATGATTCCCTGAAATCTTAAAAATGTCTTCTTCAATGCTAGAACAGTTCGGGCAGAAAAATATTACGTACAACAATTATTAAGTATTACAATGTGTTATGACAATCAATTTTGGAAATAAAACTAAGCCAATGTTTTGTTTTCAACATTAAACTTTTCTAATTCGACAAGTAGATATCGACTAGTCTCATATGAAACATTGGCGTTTTTTTGCACATGTACTTTTTAAAAATGCAAAATTGTTAACGCTATTAGAACGAAACAATAGTGCAAAGAAAAACTATGCACATCGACGCGTCAGGTGTTAGGCTTTCGATATTATTGTTGTTTAGAACCTATCAGATTCGTACAAAAATGTTGGTCTGTCCGTCAAAGACCATTTTCTTACTATATACCTGTGCCGCTGGCTGGCTGCGCCCCCAAAACGGGCTGGCTTGACCGCTGTGATGATAGCACAATCTCGCAGAATACATTGAAGTAACAATACCTTCCGCTGTCCGTGGTGACGCTGACCACCTAGTTTTTGATGCCTCGTATGCTCGTGTGCTCCTCGAAATTGTTATTTAAAAATTTAAATAAATATAAAAAAAAATAATTAAACTTCAGGTTACGTACAGTATTACATTCAGTAAGCATTGTTTTTTATTTCAGAATTAAAAGCCTCAATTATAGAGGCAATTTCACTTACATTAATTTGCTAACTACTTTTCTCCAATGTGCTACCAAGAAAAATATTTATGTTAGTGTCCACGTTTTAATATTTAATTTTTAAATTATAAAATCACTTATGGAAGGGTGGAGTAGGTGGAAGATTATTCCGGCCCTAGGACTATCAATAAACGGACAGTGGTATTTTAACATGAATTCATCATGACTTAGAATGACTCGTTATTGATAATAATTATAGACTTAAAGCACGTGCAATAATTATTGCGCGTGCTTCGAGCCGTTTAACTATCGAACCGATTTCGATGCAGGTTTCAAAATACTGTTTTATGAATATGTTTTTTTTTATCGAAAATGTGATTTTTATAGAAATGTATTATCTCTCTGATAATTTATTGTAATTTTGTTACCAAATATCTGTCAAGTCATTTAGTAACAAAATTACATCCATACTGGTATTTTATTTCAAGTTAATAAATATTTTTCATTACTGAAAGAAGCATATGATATTTATAGTTAAACGGAAGAAATACTGGTGGAATCATTAGTTCGTTTAGGAGACGCGCCAAATATTATAGAATGTAGGTTTATATAAGGGCATAAATCCTTCAAAGGATAGCAGTTCATGTGACTTAAGTATATTGAAAGGTTAAGTTACGTCACAGTAGGCTTTAAATGTGGGCGGCTGACACACTTTCACACTTCACCGTCGTCTGCGCACCCGTTTATTCGAATATTTTGCTGAATATCTCGATATTCAAATATGTACGGACTAACACAACAAAGACTTACGCTGTGCCCACATGAGTACCTCAATTTCGTTAATCCCAAATTAGCGAATTTAACAATCGCAAGAAGCCGCTACACTCTATTCTCTATGACAAAGAAATCCCCGCCGGCTCCGCGTGAATATTACAAAGATTTTACTCTATCGGGATTCGAATTTGGTACTTCTCCTATGTAAACAGATTGTCTTCCAAACTGTCGAGATCATCAAGACATCGCGTGGATGACATTTCACACTAAACGCTCTCAACGTCTTTATTAAAATTAAATTTTAAATATAATTTTTTTGGGGAAAATTACTTTTTTTTTCTAAAAAATGCATTGAATGGTTTTCAATATTATAAAATTGAAAATAATAACAACTTCGCCACAATTCTATGTTCAAAATTCTATAGAAATAGTCTTATCATTAGGAAAAAGCCAGGAACGACAGGCCCGCTTCCCGCCCCCCTTGTTGAGAGTTTGGGGATCAATTCTTGTGCATCGAGATTTATTTGAAATAAATTTATCTTTTCCAAATATGTATACAAAACTATATACAAAAACAATACAAACGTTTTTTCAAGTTTGACTACTTGTGTCTCATTTACGACACCGGTAAAATTAATAATTGTGAATTATGTATAGATTATCCTCCTTTGAGATTAGAGTTGATTGTGTCGGTTAAAACAGAAATTTATTTAATTTATGTGAACAGTAGATTCCATTAGTTATTTGTAAAAGAAAATTTAAGAAAAAAGTCGAATCTGGTCCATATCTTAAAAATAAAATATAAGACAAAACAGCTCGTTTCTTAGTTTTGTACTACGGAAGTGTTCGATGATTTAAACCAAATTGGAAACCTTAAATATTAATTGCGTATACGCGCATTCCTTGGAGCAAATAATACTGACAAGTTGGTCGTGAAAAGTGTCTGATACAATTAATATTTAATTAATTTTAAAAAACCTCCATTAGCATAGTTCACTCATTATCTCATTCTCAGTATCGAATTTTATTATTTTTCTGATATTCTCGAAAGATAATATTTGGCAGGCAACCACGAGCGGTGATGACTCTGTGGTCAAATGCTTTGCTTTCAAACCGTGCAGGGGCTGGGTTCGATCCCGACTTGAGTTTGTGATGAGTATTTAATCATAACAAACTCAAGTCTTATGAGTTTGTGACGGATGAAAATTGACTGTAACTTTATGTATTAGAATGTGCTAACACTTTATCTGTTAGAACATTCTAACACATAAAGTCGTCTAATCCGCTCAGTCTTAAATGAAAACGGCTTCCCGTAGCAGTGGAGTAATGAGGACATGGAAACAAATAATAATCAGCTGTGTTCGGTAATTTTAAATTTAAGGGCTTGGATCAGAACTCCCTTCGTTGGGGGTTGAGGAGCGACTAAGACTGTCGTCTCCACCGCGATGTCAAAGTCCGGATCCGGTGGCTTAACTTAGTTTACAAAGCGCGGAGAGAGCGGTTTAATATAACTTAAAAACACATCGAACGATTCTCTCATGGTCAGGATCGAACCCTGTCTTCTGATTTGAAAGCCATTTTCTTAACCAGTCGACCGTACCAGATACCACCGCTCTTTTGTCATAACCGCCTACCGCTGAATTTTCTAAAATTATTTAAATATAGTAGAACTTCCTGTATGCATTTTATTGCATCTTTTAGGCACAAATTATAATATTCGTTATGTTAGCGCCTTGATTTCTCTGAATTATCTCACATAAATTAAAATCGAAATGACTTCCTAGAAGATGCGTTTGGGCTATCGGTGAACACCAAAAATGGAGAACTAGTCAGACTTAAAAGACTTTATAATACAAAACAACAAATATTGTCAACATAACAAAAGTTTATTTATTACCGTTTAAAAACTCCCGTCTTAATCAAACGCTTCTATTTTTTATGCGACTGCGCAAAAAATGATAAGTAACGTTTTCAGGGTTCAAGTATGTATGTATTTAAGTACGTGAGTTTCTTTATTCTTCCATAACTTTTAAATGCTTGAACAGATTTGGATGAATAATGTAGAATCCATACATCATTCCCAATGAAACCGACTATTTTTTTTTTAAATAACAGTTCTATGAAATACTTTTTGATCGAAGAGATCTCTCGACTGCAATATCAATTTTATTTAATTGTTGTAATAAATGAGTTACCTTTTGCTTTTTATGTACAGATTAACAACAACAAAAACAACTGTCTTTTATTTTTTAGTTAGTTTTTAGCAGGAAATATTGTTTATTAATTTTTTGCTAGTGATGTTAGCTTAGAAATATCACATATATTAGAAATATATATTATAAATAATATTTGTTGTTGTAATGTTGAAGAGTTACAAATCAGTGAATTATTTTAGTGTACAGTCGAAATGCATTGTAGTGCAATGAATTTCGTAAAATATAACAACATTGCTAATAAAAAATTTAATTTTTTTTATATATAAATAAGTCACTTTTAATTGAAATAACTTATTAAGATTACATCTGTTTTATGATCATTATTTATTATAAACTTACCTTTATTTATCAGAAGGGTAGGTTTTTTCATATCTCTCTAGCTTCACTAATATCCATATATCGTACAAGCTCTTTGGTTTCTGGTGTTTAATTTTTCTTGTTTAGGCTTAGCATTTATATTTTTAATAGGGTAAAACTCTGTGATTATAAATTGTAACCCAGTTACAAAAAGAATTATTACAAAAATATTTAGAATGGTTTCATTTTCATTTATTAAATTTCAGTGATAACCATTTGCAATTTATTTGTAAAGACCAGGAGAAAATATTTCTTGTATACGAATATCCAGTAAAATTTCGTCCTTATTTACGAAAGAATAAATTATTTATTGTTTATAAACATCAAGAGAACATCGCCTTTTGTTGTAAAAATTCACTGGAATACTCCATTCCAGTGAATTAGCCGTGACGATATTTATTGAACGTTGATGGCGTTCAATAAATATCGTCAAGAATAAATAACAACCGTTGTGTTGATTCCACATGTTGAATATTATGCAGTTCGCCGTCCGTCGTAGCACGCTACAACGGCGCAGCGTGAAAGCGAGAGTGGGTCGCTTGCGCAACCGGCCGCGCCGGCGCGGGCGCCGCGCGCCGCCCGGCCGACTTACGGATACGACTCGAGAATCACTTTACACGCGTAAGTTTTCAAGGTTTCGCCGATGAAGGGTAGCACGCCCTACGTAAGCGGCGCGTCGACGGAATAGCGACGGCGGCTCAGAGGTGGAGAGTGTCGACATCGAACCGGAAGGAAACCAGGTTCGGTTTCACCGCGAACGAACCGATCGAGGTGTTCAACTCGGGCGCAACCGTCCGCCGTGTGCTTCGGCGATCAGGTCTGTATGTGGCCCCGGATGTTGTAAACTTAGTGATCGCGATGATCGTTAGCAGTCCTCGAGTGGCCCAGGCTGTCAAGGAGGTGATGTCTCCTCCGGCGGGCCCAGCATGACGCATTAGAAAACAGTCTCTCTATAAGACTGTCTTTTTCATTTGATAGGTTGCGCGAGAAGAACGGTCTTACAGAGAGAAGCTTCTCTAGGGCGTCGTACCGGGCCCGCTGAAGTGTAAGTATCGCGGAAGTGTGTGAGCCAACGATGGGGTGAGACAAAAGCCTTTAATGAAATCACGACGTTGTGGTGAATCATTGGAAATAAAAGAATACAATAAAAAAGCCCATTTCATCTCCTGAACTTGAGATCTAATATCTATTTACAAGATATTTGCATTATTCAATCTTCGAATAAATATAATTCAAGAAAATAGAAGTCGCGGATCTTGATTCAGACAAGGAAAAACCCAGCCTTATAAATTTCAAAGACTAATCTTTTTGCGAAATTCTTACTTTGTTGAATTTCTTATTTCAAACTAAAGTAAGATATTAATGAAATAAGAGTAAAATAGTATATATTTATATTATAATATAGTAAAGCAGTTAAAAACAGAAGCGACGATTCATAAGTATACTTATTGTGGCCAAAATAATAATAAAAAAATGTATGAAATGAAACTGACAAAAATGCGTGTTTATTTACTATTTAAAACTTCAGTAAAAAAGGCTTGGGCAACACTTTTTTTCCGTTTGAAATTGTTTTATAATTTTCTAAACTAGAATTTTTTTTGCAACATCTATTCCAACAAACACATTTTTATTTCTAATTGAACATACAATATTTTAGGATTAGTACTGTGATTAACTAACGGTTGTGTAACTTACTAACTAACTCCACTCTAATTTAGACGCGAGACAAGATCGAACCACGTAACGATGGTTTTGAGAGCGTGCATTATAACTAACCGGTTCTATGGTTCATAATAATATTGAACCAATTTCGTGGCGTAAAACCTACTTTCGTTCAAACCATCGCGATGTCTTCGTACTGCCGCACGTTCGCGACCTTCTGAGTGCTACTACTGACGGAGCTTTTAAAAGTATTTTCAAGAGTGAATTAAAAATTTCAAAAAGCTTCCAAGATTTCCCATCTCATGATTTATGCAATTCTTACTATTGATCTTTGTTTTAATCTTCTGATATTAAGTGGGCAGTTTTTAAATATGCATACGATGCCTTATCCGTGAGGCGCACTATAGGTTTCTGGAACTAACGGCTTATATAAACAATATTCAAAAAGTAATCACTTCATTTGAAAATGGAACTCTTTGGCTGTAGAATACAGTTTTTTTTCATCTAACTGTCAATTGTTTTTAAAATATGGCGTTATTTTACAAATTGCTTGTCTTCATCACTAGAATTTAAGTTGAGAAAATTTCTGTTGTATGATTTTTTATGATTGAAGTGCGATTTGACAGCTCAGCAGAGCTTTGCTCGGCTTTGAAATGCTTTTGGCGATGAAGCACCGTGCAAAAGTACTATTAATAACTGGTTTTCAGAATTCAAACGCGATCATGTCAATCTAATTGACGAACTTCGTGGTGATCGCCCTTCCTCCACTGTGAACAACAAAAATATCGATGCTGTGCGCCGTATGATCGAATAGACCGACATTTGACCTACAATGAGATTCGAGCATCTTTAGGCGTAGGCATGATTTATATACAATCAATCCTACACAAATATTTAGGTATGAAATAGCTGTGCTCGCGGTGGATACCACACAATTTGACTGAGGCTCAAAAAACGGACCGCGTCACTTGGTACAATGCCATGCTTACCAAATTCAAGGAAGAGGCATCAAATTTGGTGTGGTACATAGTAACAGGTAACGAAACATGGATTTATTGTTGCGACGCCAAAGCAAAATAGTAATTAACCGTATGGGTCTATCCAGATGAGCCGAAACTAACCAAAGTAGAAGTGCCTCAAAGCGGATGACTCCCTCTTTTTTTATGATACGTTGTTACTGACACGTTGCTACTGTTGCTTTAGCGAATTGTCGTACCGTAAATAGTGATTGGTACATAACCATTTGTTTGCCAGAAGTTATTAACGAACTCGTAAAAATAACCGTAAACGTCGTATCATCTTGCACCACAACAATGCAAGTTCTCACACTGCCAATCAAACAAACGAATTTTTGATGGAGAAAAATGTTGAACTTATGAGCAATCCTATATACAGTCCCGATTTGGCACTTTGTGACTTTTTTGTTCACAGAAATTAAGAATCAATCACGAGGTCAATGATTTTCATCACCTGAAGAGTCTGTGGAAGAGTATGAAAAACATGTTTCTGAGGTCACCAGGGAGGAGTGACATAAATGTTTTCAGAATTGGATTATTCGTATTCAAAAAATGTATTTAAGCTGACGAAGAATATTTTGAAAAACAATAAATTTATTTTTGACCATTCATAGCAATTTTTTCTAATTCATTCCAGAAATTTTCAGTGTGCCCTACGTATGCGTTGAAAAGTACGTCTAGAAAATAGCGACACCCAGCAATCTGTCAGTCATTTTTTAATAATTTTTCATTTGTCGTTAAGTCCAAAACAGAAGGAAATACTAGACTTGCTTTATATTTCCATAACACTGTTCTGTTGCTTGACAACTGCTTATCAGAAAACCGGGGACAAGTTACATTATCGATCATAATGTATCATAATATAACCGGGTATACTTTGAAAATATTTCCAAACAACGTGCTTTAATATCAAGGATCTTAGCAACTTCTCAGCTAATGGAATGAAACGGGATCAACTTAGTACATTGTTGAACGTGTTTCGTCTTTGAAAACACTATTTATCACAACAATAACGACAGGGGGGCAGCAAATTCTCCAATGGTAGTCATAATCTTGGGCAAGTAGTAGATGTACTTAGTAAATTCAATTCATAATTAACTTTAAACAATAAAAAGTCTCATAGCTAATGAAAAGTTTTTTTTTTCACCACAAATCCGGACAGTAACCAATATGGTGAGAATGTCTGTAAGTAGTCTCGGTTTTCATAACTTTAATTCATAAGCTTTTTTTTATATACATATGTACAAGTTGTATTGTGTGAGGTGTCAATTCGCGGAAATTCATAATAGACGCTTGCCTGCAACATGCATTAACATGCAGCGTGCAACCCACCGCTGACCCTGCAATCTGCCCCTTCGCTACGAATCTCTATTCAAAGAATTGAATATTGATTCGAGAGGATTGATAGATATCGAACACCTAAGCAAGTGTTCATTTTATTTTTTATAATCATCTTAGTCCTCTAACCGTTATAATGATAATTTTTACGTACATTTCATGCCAACTAGGCACATCCTCAGGAAATTGCAGACAGTCACATTCACCAGGGTGTAAGGAGTGTTAAAAACAACTGACATAACAATCGTAACGATTAGTGTTATAAATAGTAACTTGTGATTACTACCATTAATCAGCAAAAGAGGACCGAAATCGGTATCGAGATCGGCAT
>BGZK01001206.1:0-190599 GCA_005406025.1 Eumeta japonica
TGCAACCTCAGAGGAGTCACCGGTGCGTTGCCGGCCTCTTGGAAAGGAATAGGATATCTAATAGATATTTAATCGCTATCTTATTAATGAACATAATATTGTAGCATCATTATCACCAAGTCTATTGTAATTTTGCGATTTATGTAATCGTAAGAATGTATTTCTGAGAAATACTATACGTATACGAGTATATCTTTTATATTCCTACCCACTATAAGGGGCGAAATATTTGTGCCATGTTTTAATCAGTGTTAAATACCGAGACGAAATATCTCGAATTCGACCGAAGCTCTCGTCGGCCGGCGAAGGGCGCGCGCCCGATTTGACAGTCATCTGACCTTTCTTGATGTATCGAAAAGGTATGATTGGGGTTACATTTCGGCGTCCAATACGACCCGAACGTCATATTGAACAATAGTTCCTTGAAATCTGATCGCTGCTCAGATATCGTTTTGTTATATTGGATTTTGGGCAACGACGTTAGTCATTGATTAGTTTCTGATGCGACGCTCAGATACCAATTTTACGTGGAACCGGATGAATTGAGACTGTGAAATTAAATACGTGGGCGGAATGACAACACGACGAGGACCCTGGATCGTTTGTTGTAAAACATTTATTTAGTTAACCTTGAAACCAGACTTCACTTTTAAATTTAAAGTGATTTCTAAATCGTATGATACAAAGTTACTTTAATGAAACTACAACGGGTCAAAGTATATGTATTAAATCTAATTTCAAAATTTCTATTGTTACTGAATTCATTCTACGTCAGAAGCTCTAAAAGGTAAGTTGCCGGTCCAGGACGTCTTCGTTTCGGTGACCGCGGTCGTTAGCCGCGGCGCGCATCGAGCCAGCGCGGAGGGCTTAAGGTTCAAAGGTCGTATGACTAAGGCAGTAAGGAACACTTAAGTGTGGCGTTCCATCTTAAAAGTGGAAAGAGCGAGACAGTTACAGTCCTTCGCTATGGAAAATAACATATGTCTCCCTCCCGCGTTACTTCTTGAGATGGATCACGATTTGAGTAACTTTTATTAATATACGACACCAAGTCTCTCAGTGTGAAATGAAAAAGATCTTAAAATACATTTGTTTTGTGTATTAAACGGTACACTATTATTTATTTTATTTCACTACTACGTTAAACAACAATACGTGTGCATCCTTTTTTCAATGAGAGTTTTAATATTTTAAGATTATTAATTTCACACATCCACAAATTATGATTTCTTTCTGAGAGTATAGACGACTGTTTGTTATTGTACACACTAAGATAAAACGAGCTACAGGATAAATCATTTAGAAATCCGCAAGCTGACGACTGATAATGATGTAGTAATTCTATGTAAGATCTGATATGTTACACTAGTCTTAAAATATTTACCTGACATAGTCCTCAGTAGAGATTTATAAAATTAACAAAACGTTCTTTTCGTGTCACTACTGAATTAGGCGTTTCGTGTAAAATATAGAATATTTGTATAAATATATTATTTTTTGGCAACAACAACGCTCGCGCAACACCAATTTAAACAAAACAGAAGCCAGAAGTCCAAGGCTAACAAGCAATTATTCAATATCAAATGAAATGGAGCAATTTAACTCCGGCGACCGATGGAGCGTCTCGTCTATTCACTAGTCCACGCCTAGAAGAGTATGGGTAATTACGGTTTGGTCCGTAAACATGTTTATATCTGACGTTTGTATGACGCCAATCTAGTCGTGACATCAGATATGAACATGTTTTCGAACTAATGTCATTAATGACACACAGAATGGTAAATTCAATTCTTTTGACGTCACGACGCGTCCCCTGAGGCCCGTGCGTATGCGTTATGAAAGTGCCTTTCCACCATCGGCTATCCAGTCAAGCTGTAAGCGGTACACGCATATATATCTTCTTGTTCGTGATTTCTGGCCGGAGGGACGTGTATGGAAATCGCGTGTAAACAACGCGACATCTGAGGCAATTCTAGAATTTATTGAAATAAAAAAAAAAAAACCGGTCAAGAGCATGTCAGACCACGCTCAATGTAAGGTTCTAAATCAATTACTACAAAGAAATGCACTACAGATGAAAAAACTACGTAGTTACACTTTTTTACACGTTTCCCGCACGCAATAGTTACAAGCGCTTAGTCGCCTATAACTAGAGAAACAAGTAGGTATGGCGACTATTACTCTTAAAATAGTGTAAATTAAAGTACACCAGTTAAAAGAGCATATCTTCACGGCACTTTCGTCCTTTCGTTAAGAGGCACAATTTTTCGGAAATAACTGAGAAACGGTATATCCGATGATCTTTAAAATAATTTTTGTTGAAAGTATTTATTACGAGTTAACTTTGCAATATTTTTCATAATTTTTGAACGTAAAATTTAAAAAATAAAGGAGGGGGACACACTTTCTGTTACTTTCGAAGCAATTATTTCTGAAAATTTTCATTTAATCAAAAAAATTGTTTAGAAATTTCAAATTTTTTTTAAAGAACTAACAAAATGTGTACATATCGCTGTTTGCTAAAAAAAGTTTTCCGCTTCTATTAAGTGTATGGAGTGCCCCTTAGAAATGTTTATTTTTGTTATTTAACTACTAATCTAAGTAGCGGCTTATACAAGACACCAACATTATACCATACATGTTGTAGTTTTTGAGTAAAATGCCTGTGACGGACGGACAGATGGACAGACGAACGGATTCGACGAAACTATAAGGGTTTCATTTTTTGCCATTTTGGCTCTGAAACCTAAAAAATTAAAACAATATATGAAATGCAAAATTATTTTTATTTATTTCAATTAAGAAGATATATCCTCGGTCAATATCATGATTACGGGCGAACTGACCAATGAGGTTTCAAATTCAGTTCAATTGTATCAATGTCTTCGCGCCACGAAGAATATACCACGCCGTGGCTTCAGACGCGGTGACGTATTGGTGACTAAATTGCTAGCCGCTTGCTATCCGCGCTCAAGCTTGAGTAGAGATTTATACCTCCCAATTTTAATAAAAAGATTGTGAGGGGATATGGGTGTGGGGTGATTAAGAACATCATCGGACAATAACGTTTTTAATGTACACGTTTCGTCGCAGCCGACTTCGTCCAGTTGTAATGACGTTTTTATGCGAAAATGTTTTGGTTTTTAAGGGTAAAGAGACGAGTGTAAATCTTAACAATTACTGTATCGCGATTATACTCACGATGATTCGCGTGGGCGTCTGTAAGATACGTAAAGCGATCGCTGCGAGGCGCTGCTCTCGGCCCCGCTTTCGACCCCCTGCGTGTTCATTACCGGATCACGTGTCTGCCAGGTGTTAACCTGCCAACTTGCATCAAATATCGCATGCGAATTCTACTAATACATTATTCACGAGCGCCGCACGCCCCACGGGTACGTTCTGAAAAACGTCACCCTATCCACGTAACGACGCCTGCCGTAATTGACGCCGTCGTGGCGTGACATCTGACACGTTTTAACCGAATGGGCCGCCAATAACGCCGCCCGAGGCGCTCGCCTCGAAACGACACCTGCATGATGACGTATGTGGAATGTCTGCGAACGACGCGCCATCGTCAGGTAACCAGAGTGCTGTCGACTCCTAAAAAACACTTATGCGACTCAGACCAATGAAAATGGATTATATGTGAACTTAAGCTTAAATATATTTTTTTCTAATATAATTGTCTGGAATATATTCAAGTAACTTTTTTTATATTATCTTTGGAAACACGTTTGTTGTAATCTACACATAAAATAAAGCAGTGGAACGTGCTATATTTCTATACTGAAGGTACATATAAAAAAAAAAATGAAAAGGGGACCATAAGAGAAAGCTTATTTACGAGAAAACAACGATTTTGAAAGTTTTGTCTGTCTGTTTGTTCGCACACGTCTCTAAAATTACTAATGACAGCTTAGTTTGGAGCAGAATATAGACTTTATTTAATTTCAATCAAATGTCAGAAGAAAAAGTTATAATTGGGAGGGGGATAACGGACTTGTATAATGTGTGTGATGATTGCATAATGAATTCTTTCATATGTGGAAACTTGTACTATCCCAAAGAAGTATAGCTTATATTTTATTTATATATTCCCATTTGTTTTGGCTCCGTACAAAGTGGAACCGTGAGAGGTAACGGAATAGAAAGCGGCTCGGGGAGCAGAATCCGGAGCCAGGACCGGGACTAAAATTGAGAACAAGACCCGGCTTCGAAACCGAGTGTCGGATCGGAATTAGAATGAAGAGCGTGACCGCGATCGTGATCGAAATCAAGAACGGTACCGAAACCAGAATTGAAAGCGGAAACGAGATTCGGACCGACAGAAAGTTCTTTCTATACAGAAGATGAAGCAACACATTCTATAGGCCAAGCTGCGGGCGGAAAATTAACTTTTTACATGATACAAAAAATAAAGGAAAAACCGATGACACGCAGAAAACAATTAAATTTCAATTTTCTTTTGTAATCCTTCTAAAATAAACATAGGTTTGAATTATCAGTATTTGAAATGCTATATCTAATAAGAGTTACTTTTATTTAAGATATGTATTATGGTATATCGATGTAATCTAAAATATAAAAACATATTTCCCTTAGAAAAATTGTTCAAAAACACACCACCCTTCTACAGGTGTTGTCTGAGAACACACCGCAATCATTTATTCGAAATCGTTTGGCTGTGATTGGCTCGCAGAAGTATGAGCGATACGTTCTGTTATTGATATTTGTCTGTGACCGATTTCGTTGAGCAAGAGTGTATTCCATACAAGAAATCAGCTCTAAGCCGAGGCGTGTACGCCGATCATAGGTTTTGGGCTTGTATCAAGCGCTAAGTTATTTTACTGAGCGCTAGCATATCACAAACACCGATTGCAATTGTACTAGAATTGTAGTACGACGAGGTATTTCATGTTATCGGGGTCATAATTTTTGATGCGCGGTCGCGTTTTAATTAAAAGTGACGTATATACATTTCCCGCCGCTTTCGTCGATAAATCTCTCCTGCACGAGAACTAATATCATCGGAGTATATATTTACGACAATTGGAACTTTTTTCTTTAGGAAATAAGAAATAGGAAAAGCCCTGAAATAGGAAAAGTAAGGTAATAGCACACTTTGACGTCTCACTGTATACATTTACACTATCGCTTCTATTTGCATGTTTAAAGAGTCGACAGGAACTGTTATGATGATGATCCTGCGGAACCTTAGAACTTTGTTGTGTAAATATTATGCACTTAGTGTTACAAGTATATATTAGTGCATGTAATACAACTTTCTGCTGAAGCGTACTTTCCCAGCTTGGACTATAAGCCCTCCACCGGCCAAGTGCCCTACACCAATGGCTTAACGTGCTTTCTAAAGTACAATACCAGCGGTTTTAATTCGTGTTAATTTAAAAACCCACTGGTCAATTCGTTCGTGGTCGGGATCGAACTTGGACCTTCTGCAAATACCTTAGGCGACATTTATAACCATTAAGTGCCCACCGCCCGAAGCTTTATATATACATATATGGATTTCTTCAAATACGTACAGCTTTTAAAATGAGATGCGTGCATTAACTTTAGCGCAGTGAAGCGCCAAGTGCTGTTTAATTGCGCTCGCGGCCCGGAGTGGTCACTGGCCACTGCGGAATTGCAATCGAGCTCAAACCGCTGCCACGCGAGGTCCTCATTTGATACAGAAAAGTAACTGCTGCGACTTCTGCAATACCTGGATCGATTTATTCATTTTTTTGATAATGAAATCCGCGCCTAAATAAGAAATTGAAGCCAACGGTTGTATGCGCGATAATATAAAATGAATAATTGTCATACTTGAAATATTGAAATGATGTAGATCATTGGTTAGAACAATACATATATTAAATAAAACAATAACAACAAAAATGTGTAATATGTAATACAAAATCAGATAAGAAAATAACGAAGAAGAAGGTTTCTTATTTAGCACTATTAAAATATTAAGTTATTAACATTCCCAAGGAATCAATGGATTTCAGAATTAAGCAGTTTGAACATAAAAAATATTATTGTGTTAATAAACAATTAAATGATAATCATAGTCGCTCAACATTTTCAAGTGATTAAATTTGAGGAGATAAATAATTTTTTAAGCGTTAAGAGCTGAATGAATCTTTTGTCGTTTTATCTCCTTTTTATTTCCAGGGTTAAAATATACATAATTAAAATATATAGTCCTTTTAAATTAAGAAACCATATGCTGCTCATATACACACACATATTCAAATCTCTTGGTTTTAGAGTAATTTTAATAAAAATGTTAATTCTATTTTTAATTTAAATTACATTTATTCAACTAATGCATAGAAAATTGTGAACTATAATTTATATGCAAGCTTAAAGCTTAATAATTTTAGTTTTAACGAAAGCTGGCATTATCTGTGATACCCTAAAACCTTATTAAAATATCAGATAGCGAAATTATTAATAAGGGCATAAAGACACGATCTTAATGAAGCCGTAATACAAGAGCGAATCTGTGGGCGAACGTTAATGTACAATATCTTCGGAATCCTCAACTTTCGTGGCCCTCGTGCTTAGACGCTACGTCATAGTGTTGTGCGGGTCCTGGGTTCGGTAGCGGTCTGTGTAGTTTTAAAAAGAATTCCTCTACTATATTTTAAAAATATGCGTATTGTCATTATGGATCATAAGTGCGAGTTGATATACCCTATCTTTCTCTAAGGGCATTCTTCAAAGGTCTTCTAAAGGACTTTCGCTCATTTTTTGTTTATAATATCGTTGATTTGCTACTCGAACAATTAAATCGGTGGAATGTAAATAGATTTGTCGTGGGATTATGCGAGTACTCTTTTACTACAAGATGCTATACTGTCTGCTCAGCGTGGTCATTAGACCCGGTGAAAGAATACACCGATTGAATGTTAGGTTTATTCATTGCGTGATGATGACTCAAGTATACCTATGTCTACGAAGGGCTATTAGGGCTCCTATAGTTCAGTATTATATACCTACTGATTTGGGATAATTATATTTTTTATTATTACTTGTTAAATGTAATCAAGTAGGGAGGTTATCAAATAATTAATATAATGTACTGCAACGGTGTAGTTAAGTTTGTTTATAGAAAGCTTTAATAACTTAAGTTGGTTCATAAAGCAGCCGTTATAGCTCGTGTAATGACCCAAACGGGTAATGGTATTCAATAACGGGCTATCAATGTCTTATCTGGCACTTAAGTGTATCTTGATTAAACTACGAAATAGATATTTTTTTGAGAGTAAGACATTTGTCACAGGTCGAGTCTAAGCTAGGAATTTGTATTGTGTTTAGTAAATATGCAGTAAATATTTGAAAACTGTTTTAATTAAAACATAAATAATGTACTAGTATTGCACTTTGAGATAATTAATATTAGTGTGTTACTTTAACTGTGCCCGAAAGTAATACATAGAGAGCATTTTTATCATATTTACAATCGTTAGGCACTCATAATTCATTAGTATTTTCCCTTCTATAACATATGCGTTTTATCAGTGTAAATAGAAAAAACGAGACATTTTTTTAAACGTCGCTCTGTAGCTCCATCTCGTAGAATTTTAATGTAATTACATTGTTGCCATGTTATCGGTTCTCAACAACAAATGGCGTCACATAAATTAAATAGACGGTGTTACGCGTATAAAACACGGAGGTAAACTTTGCATGTTATTCAGTGTATGTGTATCACACATATCAACTTTTGTCGTTGGAAAGGAACATAAGATACTTTTTCGGTAACGAGTTATCAAATTCCCGCGGGAAACTCGAAATATATCGACTCGGTCGCTCAACTACAATTAACTATAATATGAAATAAAGAAAAAAACAAATTCCGATATCGCCACGCCTCTCACGGCCCACCCCCGGTGCGTACGCGAGGTGTACTGACGAGTGTGCCGTTTGTTTTTTATTGATTACTATTGATTTATAGGTGTTTTTCGTTCCGCTCGATGACCGACGACGGCTATTTGTAAACAAGGAAGTTGTTTACAAAACATGAAGATCTCAATCCTGAATATTTTTTTCTTTATGCAGATCCGTTTTCTGCGCGTGAGAGATCATGTCGGAGATTTTACTAGGCGAACGTTACTGAGACAACGGATAGACGTGCGAGGGAGGCATTTGAAACGTTTGCAAGCATCGGATCCGGCGTAAGGTCACAGTCGCATTCGGTCTCTTCCACGTTTAATGCAATAGAAAGACATATTAAAATTATTCATTGTCTTCGGACTGTCTGTCTGTGTCAGGTTTCCTAGTCGCTGCATTTGACTTAAGTTAAAAACTAATCCATCAATTCGTTCAACATCGTATCCATCGGTATTTCTTCTTTCTAAGGCGGCGTTCGAAATCACTGAGCCTCCACAGCCCGGGGGCCTTATTACGTAAAAGTAGAAATCGATTGCGATTCCGGAATCGATTTGCGAGTCTAAATTGTTGGATATAAAAAATGTTATTCTTATACGCAATTTCGAGCGACTTTAAAGCGTTAGATTAAATTAAGACTTTGCACACTAATCGAGGACCGATGACTGTACAATAATACGGTATAATTGAACTGATCTGATGATGGAGCCAGAAGGTAGTCACAGGAACTCTATAACGGAATAACATATCCAAGTCGTGTTTGAGCTTGTTAAAGTTGTCTTGAAATGTACTCCCACCATTAGTGATTTTCAGGGTTTGATGATGTAGCCGGAAGGTAAGGACTAGCGCTGTATAATAGAACAACGTAACCTTGTCGTATGTGTTCTTAATAGAATTTTTTAAGTGCACTTTGGCCATAATTGGATTTCAGGGTCTGATGATGGAACCCGACGGTTGGCACCGGAATTAACATATCATAACGGAACAATATATCATAACCGCATTTGAGCTTGTTGGAATTGCCCTGAAATGTATTTTGACCACGATTAATTTTCAGGATCTGATGATGGAGCTTCCAAACTTCCAGCTCCGTTATCAGACCCTGAAACCAATCATGGTCAAAGTGTATTCCATGAGAATATCAACAAGTCCAAACACGGCTAGGCTGCTTTGTTTCATTATGGAGTACTAGCGTCTACATTCAGACTCCATCATCAGACCCTGGAAACCAATCACGGTTAAAGTGCATTTGAAGACAATTCCAACAATCGCGAACACCGCTCAGATACGTTGTTCTATTACAGAGTACTAGTGCCTATCTTCCTATGCTGTATAATCAGACCTTGAAAATCGTTCATGGTGAAAGTACATCTCAAGACAATTTCTACAAGACCAAACACGGCTAGGATACGTTGTTTCATTATAAAGTTCCTGTGTTTACCTTCTGGCTCTATCATCAGACCCTGAAAGCCAATTATAGCCAAAGTGCACTTAAAAAAATTCCATTAAGCCCAAAAAAAAGCCAGGATACGTTGTTCTATTATGAAGTACTAGTGCTTACCTTCCGGCTCCATCATCAGATCCTGAAAATCACTCATGGTGAGAGTACATTTTAAGACAACTCTGACAAGTTCAAACGCGACTAGGATATGTTATTCCGTTATGGAATTCTTGTGCCTACCTTCTGGCTCCATCATCAGATCAGTACAATTATACCACATTATTGCAGTGTCATAGATACTCGATAAATGTGCAAAGATTTTATTTAATCTAACGACTTACATAAAAAAAAATCACTTTACACGAAATGTGAATGACGAAAATCGATTGTAAATCTCTTGAGAATCGCTATAGATCAGTCTTCGGTTTGAGAGCGCGATTTTCGAATAATGGCGAAATCGCGATCCTAACGATTTTTGAATTCAAATGTGCGATTAAATTTCATTTTGAGAATTTGGTGATTTCATTGTAGAGGCAACACTGTTAATAGGAAGACGATTAGCATTTCGAAATATCAACTTGGGAATTACTAAAATAATTTTAAAATCATGCGAAATCAGAAATCAATTTCTTTTAGATAATAAAGCCCCGGATCGTTAGCGTCTAATTATAGTTTCGTTTCTTTTATTTAATATGGTCTGTGCGCCCATCCACTGACACTTCGTCGCAGTAGAACCATATAAAACAGCACAGAATATACGCACGAATGTACAAACATAGAGCACGAATGTATAAACAGAGACTTTCGTCATAGATTAAGCGCCTCCTCGCAGTAAGAACATACTCTGCGCCTACCTGCGGCTGCGACTATTCTATGCAATTTTGACGACACAATTTCGTGACGAAAAGCAAAATTATTTCTAAGAAAACGCTAATCAAAAGCTGAACATTTTTATAAGCTACGTCATTCGGTAATAGTTTGGAAAATGTCCAGATGCGGCCGATTAGTCGTATTCAACGATGTGAATGCGTCACGATTTTTACCTCTATCTTTAGTGTACTTTAATTAATTTTTGAAAATTTGATCATTTTCAAAAGCGTGTATTATTTAAAATTAAATAGATATACGTAAGCAGATAATAAATCGTAAGCTTCCTATTCAGATGCCATTTGAATAGTAAGCTTACGATTTGATAATGATTCAGAAGAATAATGTTTTATAATTAGATATCGCACGATCTTCTTGAAATATTAAGTTTGTTATTATAATTTTAAAGTAATATATGTTAGAAAACAACCAAAAATATATTATAGTGTATGGTATGCAATTTCTTAAAAGTATATTACGATGCCTTGTGTGACACAATAATTTCAACTGTTTCTAAATTTATCAGCTTTCGGGTTGGCTTCATAGACATCCATCGTTCGGAGAAAATAAATTTCACCGCCTTCGGTGTACCTCCTTAACACAGCACAAGTCCGGGCATCCCCTTAAAATGTCCAATAACTTGAGTGGGTGTGCAACGCCACGTCACAAGTGCCGGTATCCACATTTTGCAGCGAATGCAAACATTGACGTAATCATAGATACGGCATAATATAAAGTACGGTATGCAAAACGAATGAAAGAGAGAAAAATATAAAAGAATTTCTTATGAAAAGTTGGTGCTTATAATGAATTTTAAATCTCATAGTGAAATTAAAATCAAATGTAATATATACCTGGAGAAAAAAAATTGATGCAATTGGAATAAAATAATTTTCAAATGAACTTGAAACTGAATCGTCTAGAAATGATAGAATGTAAAATATTTTTTATAGGGTTCACGATTAGCCGAGCTATCGTGTAACAAACCTCAAAAAGAAATATTATTAGTTTCTTCTTTCTTTAATTAGGTTAATACCTTCTAAAAACTAAAATATAAAAATGTACCGAAAAGTATAAACAAGTTTAAATTAAACTAATTAATAGACGTCTAGCGACGTGATTTATTTGCACTCCTTTCATTTAATTTATTTTGTACGTTGATTAATTGCTTATATGTAAGCACGTTAGTAAGAGTTATCGCATTGATTTAGTCAGTTCTTACATTTTTGCTGGTGTTAAGTGACATTTCCATCACCTCGCACCAGGCTGAGGCACTCCCCTCCCCCATATTTTAAGTTTAGATCGAGAGACCTTGACCTCGCCCCCGCGGCGGCCCGGCCTGGTCGGGGCTGCTGACGATCACCGTCACCCATGCGACGACGTCTGAGACCATGGCTTAACGTGTTCTACGAAGCACGGAGCGAGTGTCTTAATCCGACTTATAAATTCGATAATCTCTTCACCCGTGGTCGAGATCTAACTCGTTACTTTCTGGTTTCAACGCTCTTGACCACTGACCGACCGCCGCTCAAAGTGATAGCAGGCAATTAGAGATGGTGGGAATAGCACTAAGTTGGTGATTCAGAAATCACTATTTGTAACAAGTTAGAGAATTATCGTCTTATAATAACATGCTTAGCAACTTTACTTCTGTAGTACGTCACCAAATTCACGTACACCCATTTGTTTTGTAGGAAAATATTTATTTAGTGACTGTAAAAGAAATAATTATTCACGAAATGAACAGTCACGAAAGGGCGAATTGATTAGGTGGTTAATTTTTTTGCTGACGGTAGCGAGTGTAAGCCCGAAGTTACTTTTTTCTTTGTAAATAATAAGACCTACATTCGGAGTGATCGCAAGGGACTCGAATAAATATTTGCGTCAAATAATGACTTGTCGTGTGTCGAGGCGGTCTGGAGACGAAGTTTATTGTCGGGCACTACTTTATGCTAGACGACGGCTACCTGACATTCAATTGATCACCACAATTCAAGAGAAAATATTTAAAATGTCTGCCGCAATGTTTTGTACGTATCGAATTCCGCTTAAATTATTCGATTCGCCAGTTTGGAGGTAAACCTTTTCGGTTCCACATTAACTCTCCTGTCTTTCGGCATTAAAGTGTTGTAACGGGAGCCGCTCACTGAGGTCCTTTAATAACAGGATTATGAAATACGAGGATATTACAGCTCCGAGCCGGAGTGCGCCGATTCGACTAGGGGCTCGTTAAGAAATCACACTCGGTTAAGGCGCATCGACTGAAGGAGTTCTGATTGTGACGAGCTTATGTATTTCAAGTTTTTTATTTGCAAATGTTAACACTAAATCATTCATAAAGAAGGCTAAATATTTTCATATCAATTTAATCATATCTGTTGAGGGTCCTGTAGCTAATGATGACAAATAAAAAAAATTGTTTCCAACAATTATCCAAGAAATCCCGAAATAATATTTGTAAGCTAATGCATGTTCCTTAGTGACAACGTCGGTATTTTATCCGGATTCTTTTAGAATATAGAGGAACAGGTTTAAGACAGATTTTTTCTTTATTTTTTGCATGTAAAAACACGTAGGTAGATAAATAGTGTTCATTTTTGATTTATCATGATAAATAATGTATAATGTGCATATTTTAATCAATAAATTTTGAAACAAGTATTAAACTATTTTTGTTAACAAATCATTGTAAGTTAAATTGTTAATACCATGAGTAGTTTCTGTCCAATGTTGAATATCGGCATATGCGTCATGACGTCACTGGAGAATGTCATAGCACATTACCACACCTATTTAAAAAGCTATACATCATTTCAAGTAATATTTATCTAAAGCAGATGCGATATTTAAATTTCAATTACGTATACCATTTAAAATGGCACATTTGAAATGTATGCAAATATGTATACTTAAGTGCGATTTCAGTATCGAGCTCGAAAAAGTAAAGGCTGAAGTGTAATTAAAAATAATTGCAATAAGAAAGGCAAGTTTGTTGGAGTGATCCCGTTCTTTTGCTCATCAATCACTTCGTGTTTTGACTTCCGCAGTAAGAGCACTCAATACATTAAGGCGATACCCCGATGAGAGGAGGGGGGTGTCCCCGCGCGTGCTCGTCACAAATGACGGGCGTCTGAAGGACGAGGAGACGAGCGAGACTATTGATACGCTTATGTAAATTGGAATAGTGGTAGTGCGCGTGAACGCAAAGCAAAAGACGTAAGCGCCGAAAGTGAAAAAACAACGCATTAGCGTTGCCGAATCACATGTTCTTCTTTCAAATTCTCAGTTTTCGTTTATTAAAACGAAAACTGAGAAATCGTTTACCAATTCCGAATGACAGCTAAAGAGGCAAATTATCAGGGTCTGTTTTGATATTTAATTCCATCGAGAAATTTTTTTACAGTCGTTTTATTTTACAGCACACTAATGTAAATGATTTAAAAACTGGCCGAGAGCATGTCGGACCATGCTCATTGTAGGGTTCCGAAACCATTATTACAAAGAAGTGTTCTACATATGCAAGAAGTTCGTTGTTGTACTTTTTACATGTTTCCCTCACAGAATAGTTTTAAGCACTTTAATCGCTATGAGTAAAAAAAACAAGTAGGTATGTCGACTTATTAATCTAGTGTAAACTAAGATGCATCATCAAAAGAGCGTATCTTTATGAGATTTACGTCCTTTTGTTGAGAAGAGCAATTTTTTAGCAATAACTTAAAAACAGTATATCTGACCATGTTCAAAACAATTTTCTTTGAAAGTATTTATTAAGTGTTACCTTCTTTATTTTTTTCATATTTTTAGAGGAACGGTTTAGTAAATAGAGAGGGGGACACAATTTCTGCGTTCTGATTATTTCCGAAGTTTACGCACATAATCAGAAAAGTTGCTTAGAAACCTTAAAATGATTTTAAAAGAACTGTCGAAGTATGTGTTACTCTTTGATGTTCGTTGGAAAAAAATTTATTTAGCTCCTGTTACATGTATAGTATGCCCCCCTTAAAATATTTATTTTTTGTTATTTAACCACCAAACTAAGTAGCGTCTTATACAAGACACCTACACTATAAATGTTATCAATATATATGTATCATAGTTTTCGAATGAAATGCCTGTGACATACGGACGGACGGGCGGACATGACAAAAATATAAGGGTTCCGTTTTTGTCATTTTGGCTTGGAACTCAAAAACATATACTTAAAAATCAATTTTGTTATTCATGCATTAATGATAACGAGGAAAAATACAAAACTCTCTTTCCATCAATGGACCTTTCCATCAATATCACCTTAAGGCACGCAAATTGTTAATAATATTCACGATGAAGCAACGAGAGAGAGATAATTCATAAAATGTAAGTAGAAAGGAAAATAAAGCAAAAACCAAAACAAAAACGTCGTTCAAAAGGCATCGGAACGTGTCCTCTGAATGTTTTATTCGCCCGCGAGCTCTTCACCGGGGCTGACAACTTCGAAATTAGACAGCCGTCGGTCGATTTTTTTTTATGAAATTGTATTATGCAATTTCTTCATTATACCGCTCATGAATTGATTTGAATTAATTGCAATGCACGTTTCGCAACACCCTAAGTACTCCATCGTAAGGACTGCGGCTTAAAGCCCCAGGAATCCCTTATACGGTGTTCTATAGTTACGTCTTCTTGGGGCCCTCCGCAATGGAGATGGTGTCGTGGGAGTGCTAGTCACGCGAGACTGACAATTATGACAATTCACTTAATTCAATTCTCAAAATTGGCTGTTGTTTTGTTTCGCGCGTTTGTAAAAGCATTGATTCATGTATGCTTCAAATTTGGTACGATTGCAGTGCAAACTTCAAAATGTTAAGCTTACTCTGAATTTTAATCCAATCAAAACGTTTTGCCTAGACGCGCGCGATTTCAAATCGATCGTATAAGATCATTCGTCGCTCGTCGAGGGCAGTTCGACGCCTTAAGGATTTCTCGACACAAAACCTTATTCATCCTTTATCCTCCCATGTATGACAAGCGACAGCTGCAACTTAAGTGTCGCAGAAGTAAATCGATACAGCCAATTACGCGGCGTGATGGAGGAGTTGTCGAAGCGGCGCGATGACGTCACAGGTTAAACGAACTCATTTTTCTTTGTTTCATTTTTATCCCGTCAATTTATAGGCCTTTAACCTCTGGTCGGTGATACATCGGCTTTAGTTGCTCCACGACAGCCGTAACGATACTTCATCAATTCTCAGAAATTGGCTACGTGTGGCGGTGTCAATTTGGTAGATTTTAATAAATCTATATATGTGTATATATATATATATATATATATAACCTAAAAAGCGGAGCTTTTTTAAACGATTCATCCATCAATATATTTTTTTAAAAGTACTAAGTAAATTTAAGAAAATTGACTTTGAAAACTTGAATTTGTAAGTTTGGTCCGCAATACCAAACCTTAAATTAAACCACTCGGTTTTTGCGTTGTCAGCTCTCACCTGCATGATATTATTTTACAAAGGAAGTCTTCGCTTCGTAGACAATAAACGGTTTTAATTTTTCAAAGATATAAATGCATACATTTTATATCGTTCTTGTGAAACCATACGCAGAAATTAAAAACGCCTTCATTACTATAAAAACTAGATAATAAATGATTATCTAATAATGTCCATCAAATAATAATAATAATAAAAAAAATAGAAACTAAAGAAAAGAAAACGCGCCTGTTTTACTTTTTTACTACGGTTCCCAAAATTAAATGAAATAAAAGGAGTAAGTAACAATAATCATATAAATATTATGAATACTTACTATACATGAAATCAAACATAAAGTATAAAATATGCTATAAATGAAATAGAAAATATAAAAACGTAACTCTTGGAATTTGATTTTTTAGAACAAATAAACAGAAATATTTTTCCATACACTAATTTTTTAGTTCATCATTTTGCTAACATTTATAAAAAAAATTAAAAAAACGGTTTACCTTGCAAGCCATTCATAAAATTTTTCGCTGTGATGTTTATCGCTGTATCTATGAGCACCTTCATTGAAAAATATAGTTGTCTATAAGTTTTTGAAGTTTGGAGCTAAAAAGTTGAATGATGGTTGACCCTGCAGGCCATCTCTGAAATTTATTACTATTCTCGGGCTCAAAACGTTCAAAAATAGACTAGCAGTAAATTATTGAGCTCATCCAGTTAAAAAAAATCGATTTTGGAGCTTTTTCGAGATCTCCGAGCCTAAAAGTACAGTTGTAATACGTTTCCAGGTCTTCGAGTTCAAAAATATATACGTATATCTAAAAATTAATTCTTTTTTTTTAAATATCAACTACAATATTTATCGAACGCGTCATTTAGTTTTGATGAAAAAGATGACCGAGAGCAAAATATCAATTTTAATAGGACTTTCGAATATTATGTTGTAAAAACATGCAGTTTGAAAAGATGCACGTTGTTTTAAAGGAGAAGAGCTGGATAGATTTTGAAGAATAGCGGTAGAATATAAAAAAAAATGTAAAAAAACGCTTTTGCAATTTATTTTCTAATAATATCTCTTGAACAAAGCATTGATTTACAGTGGCGACTTTTATACGATACGATACGGAAATCGATGCGATTGTTTAGGTAAAATAGCTGATTAAATATTTGATAGAGTAGCTTAAAAGATGTTTCACAAAAACCTTGTCCGAAAATTTTATTTCAAGATTCCTCGAAATTTTCCAGGCTGAATTAGTTCAAATTTTCAGGAAGGCGAAGTTGATTCGACTAATTTCATATTTCGTAAACTTGCGTTTCCACGGCTAATTTCTTCAAAGTTATGAAAGGTGGACCTACACATACATACAGACAGACATCACTCGGAAAATGGTCAAGATAGAGTCGCAAGATCCTAAAACATAAGATCTGATGAAAACCCGACTAGAAAATCGGATCGGAAATAATATTTTTCCGATTTACGAAAACTTATGAATTTTCATAACGGAAATTTAAAAATACATATTTCGTTTCTTAATTTATAACCTGTCTTACTCTACTAATATTCAAAGTAAAGCAAAAAGTTGTAAATACCACTTTTATTTTAAATTTAATATCCATAAGTTTAAATTTTAATAATTTTTTTATTACTTATCCATTTTTAATGACATTAACAACCAGATTATTATTTTTTTTTTACTCTTTCCACGAGTTCAAAACAAATTTGACTACTTTCACCGGTATTTATGTCAAGATCCTCAACGAAGCTTACATCAAAAATTTTGCCTTCTATTCAATATTTTGATATATGAATGTTTTAATAACTGAAATTAGTGATTGTTAGTTATGTACTCTCATTGCAGAGAGAAAGTAAACGTGAAGAGTAGATTCCACGCGAGCGCCACTACAATTTAAGCCTCTAATCTTCATTTCAGTTAACATGAACAATCTGTTCAGTGAGGCGCAAATGGCTTGTTTGTGCGCCTCTTTATCCGGCTGTTCGTTTTTTACGAGGCGAGGACTCTTTGCATTCACATAAACCACTAAACTTACACGTAGCAATATTTTACGGAAATGCAGAAGCAGACTGAAGGATACCCACCGATGTCAATATCGATGGAATGTTTGAGGAGTGACAAAACTTTTTCAAGAGATCAAGAACATTTCCGCAGGTAAGGACGCGTTTTCCCCGTGAAAATAATAACCCGCAGCTGAATTGTGAGACGGCGCGCATGGTCAGGTGCTGATTGCGGTCGTTTTGTCCGGCTAACGGACGAGTTTTTCATACTTAGCGGGGAGCGAAGACGAATAACTCTTGTAAAGGGTATACGTGACCGTCACGCTGACCAGATCTCTCGAGCTAGAGCTCTGCGAATGGCTTTGCCTCGAGCTGATAGTCCCTTATACGTAATACGATCATGGTATAGAGCGTGATAACAAGTTTATACTTTTAGTTGTACTGGGAGAATCTATAGTTTGTTTTAAAATCGAGTACAGAAAAAAAGTTCCGTGATAACTTCGGTTAGAATGGGTTTGTGGAAGTGAAGTAGAACTTTGTGAAGTGAAGTAGAAGTGAACAACACGTGAAAGAGCGACTAAAGTGAAAAAAAACGTGTGCGTAGTATTAAACAGGTGTGTCAGGTCGTTTTGTTACGGTACTTTATCACTCTGTTGTGTGTCGTTCTGTACGTTTTTGTAAACTAACATTTATTTTAGTAAACTCTACGTCCTCAATTATATATTATTATTATCGTTATGAATATAAACACATGCCATGTGCAAAAGATATTTGCATATATTTTTCGCCCCACTGACACGCATCAACCTTTTCAAGCAAGCTTGTTAGTTTTGGGTGCTTAAAATTTGGCCCCTTCTCAATATTCAACTCATTATCTACACTATTAAATAAAAAAAATATTAATAAATTAACAAGTGGCATCATTAATAGTAAACATACTCATGCACTAAAATGTGCGATTGTTTTATATAAAACATGTGAGAAATTTTGTTACCATCGCGCATTTCGATCCAGCAATCCGTTGTTTTTATTTAATCATATTCGCATCGGAAGTTTACTACAATCCGTTACAGGACGTGACCCTTTCAAGAGGTGGACCCAGACTCGATCTCAAGACTGATCTCAAAACCTGGTGCCATTCGTCGGCAACGCGCGACATACTCGTGTCTGGGCTTAAGCTCACGACTCGGGACCTAGGGTCAATTATGTTAACTTAGAACGATCGAGTCCGTGTCGCTGTGGAGTCAAAATTACGTCAGCCGAGTGCAAAGAGTGACAAAGCCTTCGCCCTGACGTAATTTTGTCGTCACAACGATAAAGACTGGATCGTTTTACGTTAACGTAATTGACCATCTGAAGGTATACCGTTGCCGTTAGTGGTTTCCGGTCCTTTGCCAGTTACTCGCCGCTGTCGGTCGACTGTCAGAATGTTGTATTGCGGCGCATGCGTGGTCACATACGTCTCCTTTGTTGTGAGTCTATGTACACTCCGTTAATAAAATACTAACGATATAGATACCTATGGTGTTCAGAAAACACATAGGATAAACTTTGTTTTTTACTCGATGCTTGCCTGCAACATGTATTAACATGCAACATGAAACCCACCGCTGACCATCAAATCTGTCTCTCCACTATGAATCTACGCACAAAGAATTGAATATTGATTCGAGAGGAGTGACAGATATCGAATACCTAAGCAAGTGTTAATTTTATAATTATCTTAGTCTGCTAATCGTTGTATTGTTAATTTCTAAGTACGTAATTTTTATTCCTTCATTCATTTTATATTTTGTAAACTATTATATAACATTGCATATAGAAACAAAAGTAACTTTTGACATAGTATCGGGAATCTTTGTAGTACAAATTTATAATAAAACGTTCGACGGACAGTTTGCTAGTCACAACGTAATGCTGTCCTGTCTACTTGTTTGTATACAATGACTTGTAACATTACTATATAGAGGTGAACAATGTTATTTATGTTTGATGTATCACACGCTATTTATGTTATATAGTATACTTTAAAATTATAGGGCTTTGATTTAATTTTCTACATTTATAAATATTTAAAACAATAGAACATGTGATGAACTGACATAGTACGAGTAATATAAAGTTTGATGTTTGACTAAAAGATTGTTTGAATGAGAGATAGAAGGCTACCTAAGATATTTAATTCCGACATGCAGCAATATGCAGCATGCAGTGCCATGCAAGCTCTAATTAATTGGCGGTTAAGATAAATAGACAATTAACACTCGCTTAGGTGTTCGATATCTGTCAATCTTCTCGAATCAATATTCAATTCGTTGAATGAGGATTCGTAGTGGAAGAACAAATTCCAGGGTCAGCGGTGAGTTGTGTGCTGCATGTTAATGCATATCGCAGGCGAGCGGGTATCTAAGAAACGTGGTTTTAATAATTCTCAAACAAAAACCACGGACGAGTAAGCTAAGGATCGAGTCTACAATTTTTATGAGTAACCATCGAGTTGGCGGTCGTTCGACACTTCAAACTGATTGTTAATAAATTTTAGTGAAATAGGTTACGGAAGTAACCCGAAATAGAGTCCGTACCTTCTGTAGTTCGTATTTCATTTGTTAACTAAATATAAACGACAGTAGACATGTGACACGTAGAGTTGAATTTGTTTGCAGAAGTCTATGAATGAAGGTTAGAAAATGTAATTAAAAAAAAAATGGTGAGACAGCTCATGTAACCCATTTTTTAGGCCAGTTACAAACAGTAGTAGACGAGTTAATCAAGCCAATCATGATATTACTACTTATAAATAGTTTGTGCAGTTAACATGTACATTATTTTTCTGTCTGTAAGCCACGTAGACTTCCGTATAACTCTTAATCAACGGGAATCCTGTACGGGCCCGCTTATCAAAATTATGACCCTCTTACTTCTAATTAGGCGCCACGTAAATCGAGCCTAGATTGATACAAATCTGTGGGCCTATACTCAGAAACATTGGGGTTAACTTTGCTAATTTAGGTCATATCTTTGCTTAATTATTAATATAATTATCAATTTTTTTAGATTATTTTTATAATGTCCTGCAGAAAATACGGAATCGGATAATTTTATTTTAAAATCGGACGTCTATTGTGTTTTAAGCTTAAATGATGATTATCTAAAAACGATGTAATTATAAACATCCTTTTAAATTACAACAACAAAGCTCTAAATCACACTATAATATTATGTGTATCGAAGTCCGTGATAACGTTGTTGAGCGATTGGTAAAACAACCGGTCAAGTGTACGTAGAGCTCCGTGTAGTGTAAGGTTCCTTAGTTGTCCGTTACAATATACTGACTTAGAAGGAGGCTTTTTTTGAAACATTTGATACCATGAACTTATTGATTGAGTTTACGGTTTAACGGCTATTAACTTCTAAAATCGAGCCCACATACGATGAGTGTTAAGAATGCTATGATTTTATACTTCCACAATTTTAATTAGTTCATAAACTTATGTTAATTACCTATTTTGCATGATCAATAACGTCATAAATAACTTTTAATGGAATTCGTAGGAAATTTTGTTTTTTACTTTTCCAAGCTCGAAGTATAATTTCATAAGTTGATCGTCTATTACATGTTAACTTGTTAAGCCGACATAGCTGTGATAGTATTCTTTTTAACCTCCTTATATTCATTAATGTCTTAAATTTATTCACATATCCAAGAATTATCATTTAGCTGGCAGGAGGGTGAGAAAATTGACTTTAACAAATATTTTGCAAATGGATATCAAATCGAAAAACGGTTTTCACGGATCTGCAATGTTTATCGATGAGCTCACATTCACTTTACATGTACTAAAGGTATCTAAAATTCTTTCTTTTCAAAATTGTATCCTATACCTAGTCCACGTATTAATATATATATCCATGCCAAATTACAGCTTTCTAGTGTTAAAAGTTTCTGAGATAATACGCAAACCGACAGATAGAAGGAAAGACGGGCGTGGCGAAACTATAAGGGTTCGTTGTTAGCTACGGAATCCTAAAAAGATGTGAAATTTTCGAATATTTGGATTATACATATCTATGGGCATAACTATCTCGACTTTTTATCGGGTCGTTTCGTAGTTTTATAATAGTTATATATTTGATTGGGTTTATCTATAATTGTATTAGAGAAGAGCTGTCCTCAAGATTCTTGTCCGTTTTTCTCGAGGAAAATGATCTTTGGAATCAGTTTTATAAAACGTAATCAAATTTATTATTTGTTATGTAATGAAATGACGAAGAAAAAGCAATATAAAATTACAATATCAGATTCTTTTTAATTAATTGCAATAATGATAATTTAATTAAATATAGTTCTGTGGTGTTGCATAGAAAATCAAAAATTGGACAAGCGCACCTTGGATTCTAGTAACGTGCATCTATCTCAGTCTTCTCCATTTTTTAAAAATAAATCTAGCTATTGAAATAGTGGTAGAGTATAGGCAAGAATAAATTAAAAACATTTGTGATTGTCTAGATGTTGAATACGTTTTGTGAAATTGGATGTCAGTCTATTTTTAAAATACAGCCATTTTTAGAATTTCTTATCTACGAGATCAAAACGGCAGCCTCATCAGACGAGACTTAGTTGTCGCCTGTCCGCAGTAGCTAATGCTGTTGCTGTAGTCTAGACACTCAGCGGAATTATAAAAATGATTATTAAAAAAAAACACATTTTTATAGCATAGTTATAATTATGTTGTCATTGCAAAAGAATTTTAGTTTCATTTTTATTGAGGTCTTCCTTAAAAAGTATGCTTTCACACTAATGAAATTAAAAATGAAACTTCAGGAGAAGCGCTTCGTATTATAAATCTTATATGATCAGCCAATAAAATTATGTATTTACTCTGGGTATTGCTTCTCTAATATCCTGTTATTCTAAATTCTGTTACGTGGTGGGGTACGGGAAAAATGACTTACATCGATTAATGTCAAACGCCGAAACGATTGAGTTTCAAAGAGAAATTAATTACGCACTGCTACGATTTGAACGTTACGTATAATTTAACGGCGGCGGCCGACTAGTTGTGTCGGTGCGGAGGTACTGGGCTCAGGCGCTGATCACGGGAGAATTCACCAATGTGTTTTTAACTTGAGTCAAATTAAAACACTACGTTAAGCCGCCGGTCCCGGACGTTGCGACCCATCACCCAGACGATGATTCGCATGGGTGATGGTGATCATCATCAGTAGCCTCCGACCTGCACTGGGCCAGCATAGAGGGCTTAAGCCCAAAATAATGAAGGTCTGAAATAAAAATGTCTCGAAATAAACATCACAGCGATGGGGTGATTGAAAGCCCACACGGGAATTATTATTTGTTCAGAATTCGCTGATTGCAATAGTCCGTATGTTTCCATTTAGTATTTATTATATATAAATAGTCTATATTTTATCTATAATTGTAAATTACAATACGAATAATAAACGAAAAAAAGAAAAATTTGATAAGTCTTCCCAATGAAGCTTTAATTAAAGATTTTTTTATTTATATTATCAGATTAGGAAAATATTTGAGTTCAGATACAGTTTTTTTTTATACTACACGGCGCTTGTCAATTCAAGGTATTGAAAATACAAAAAAAAAGGTTCATTCCAATTATAAAGAAAACACGAAAAGCAAAAAATAATAAAATATTATTGTATGACAGCATAAACTGAAATACTTTTCTTGGTGCCGAGAATTCCGTGTTGTAAATAAAATATTTAACGGTTCACCGGTCTAACAGAGAATTTACTGAATTACGTATTTACCCAGGGTATGGCTGTGGTCACCGCTGGGGTTAATATTCACGTCAGTTGGTAGTCCCAAGGCATAGTGAATGAATCGAAGCAAATACGAAACATTGCATTTGAGAAAAGTATAATAGTGCCCGAGGCAACAACTTACATATATACATGGCCAGTGCACTTAATAACCCATCTTGTCGTAGAAAGTATTGCGATTGTGAAGTTTAGACGAAAAGTTTATGATCTTTGAAGTTCCGTACGCCGATGAAAATGGAACCCTCATGGGATTAAACTTGTGTCCGTCGGTACGTCTGTCATAGCTATTTTCTTCGAATCTACTGGACGAAAATAAGGCGCGATTTGGTAAATATACAGAGTAAGTTAAACTATGAAGCCACAATTTTGAAAAAAAAATACGAAATATGAGACTTCATTCGTAGTTTATAGGACAATCTAAATGAAACTCGAAGATAACTAATTTATCACGGGAAATGTTTATCGTAAAGGGATAATGTGTATAAGATCTGTTGCTTAATTTTACCGAAGACCGACGCGTAACTAATGCGATACTGCGGAAACCTTCCATACCAGCACGACTCTCACTTAGCTGGTTTTTCACTGTGATCTGATGCTTAAACCTAGTTTACATTTCTAGAAATGGACTCCGCTTACTTTTAATTGGCATTATTGCAGAGAACTTTCTGTGTCAATCAATGTCAAGTCAAGTCAATGTATTGTTTGTATCCGATTTCACTGCATATATAAATGAGTAATTGAATATCTGCGATATTAATAATTAAATAGCTTAATAATAATGATAATGTGCTTAATTACAGATGTTAAGCTCAATATCGTCCCTTTTTTGCGTATTTTAGCTACTGCACACAGAAAACAGCGGCTTACTTGAGTCAAGAAATTATTTTGAAAGATTGTGAATATTTTGAATAAAACAGGTTTTGATTTAATTAAAATCTTCTTGAGCCAGGAGAATGTTGTTAGGTTTAAGAAGATTTCTGCTTCATCGAAAATAATGACGGCCTCCAAAGCATTTTTTTTTGCCTCAAAATAATTATCTTTAATTTTTTCTTCTCGGTGTAGAGCATTCAAAATAATGTGAACGAGTAAATTTTACGAAATGCTGTCCTTTAAAAAGCGATAGCCACCCGCTAACGTTCTCCGTATAAGCATTCGTTCGTCAGCGAAGGAAAAGTTTTAATTTGACTCACAAATTATTTCCTGATGTTTCTCGAACAGAACATGTTTGCGTAATTTAATTTAAACTTAGATAATTAAAAGAAAAAACGAAACTTGATTTAATTTGAGGTAAATCCGTGACCGACTTCAAACGGGGTCAGTTCAAACAAGTCCAGCCGTTCATCTTTTGGCTCCTCGCTCAGGCGGTGACAGCGGCATTGAGTGAGTCCATTCATTCTTGTCGAAACTGCTCTGTAAGCAAATTACTTGATTCTCTTTTTTCGCTCTCCTACAATTTTATTTTGCTACATTTGAAGATAAGCGGAGTTTATGAGAAAAAAATATGATAGACGCGCCGCAGCAGGAAGACAGCGCATAAAGCGCTTTCAAAAAGTCACTTAATTTTATACGCAGATTCAGCACATCATCACAGACGGTCTAAACCTATACTACAGTAAATGCGTAGAACATTTTGCGTTTAAACGTTTACGGGCATGGATTTCCACAATGGTAGAACCGATTAACGTTTTATTTTCAATCTGGCAGTGAAATAAATTTGAATTGTTATTTAATTTTGTTAAATCAAATTGGATGATACGTAAAGAAAGCGCGTCTCGCAAGCGCCCGTCGTGCACAAGTCGAAAGAAAAGACCATACACCTATAATCGGCTGTTTTATCGGCGCGCGCTTGAGCGATTATGATAGCATTACTCCCGGCTTTGCTTGCTCGTCGTAGGCTCTACTTCATATGTAATAACAAGACGTGTACAGTCTGTTTGTATTTAAATATTGTTATAACACACTAAAACAATCAGATTAGACGGCGGGGAGAGAACGAGCACGGAACAGTAGCGAGAGCTGTCCAAATAATCCTACAACGCATTCTTATGACTACGAAGGCGGAACCGCGGTTAGAAGCTATATATTAAGGATTTATATTATTGTAGCTTCGGCGAAATTGTATTCACCTATGTATCTGTCTTACAGTCTTTGTTTTTTAATTTTCGTAAAACTTAATTTAATAATATAACAATATTTTGACTCAAATCTCGCTTAAATCCTTAGACGACCGAGAAATGATTACGTGATATATATTTAACGTAGTATCAAGCCTGAATATGAATAATTCATAAAGCAAATAATGTAATATAAAACAACCTCTTCTAAAGGATATCTCATTAAAATATAAATACAAAAATATTTATTTGGTAAAAAACACGTTTCAGCAAAATATATTGCGGTGGCGTCCTTAAAAGTACTTTCTCATAGAACTACTTAGACATTACTTCTAATTTGGTAAAATGTAGTTATTAAAATAACAACCTTCTAATCTAGTAAGTAGCATGTGTTTCGAAAGGAGATTCCACAATTTCATTTTGAAGCGTACGTTAATAAATTATGTATGACAATTTTTTCAACTTTTTACTATACAAAAATGCTTTGTGATATAAAGATGCCACGGTCACTTTTAAAAAGTTCTTTTACAAAAATGCAGACACTATTTGATTAACACAATATTTAATTGAATATGATTACATGAAATATGATGAAATCATAGAATCGCGCTGTAATCTGTTTTCGCGTTCAACAAGTGCGTTGTCACTTCGGGCTTAACCACGTCCTTGGCGAAAGTTCGAGTGGTACGCGTACTGGTTCCTAGCGGTCGCCTGCTCGCTAAGATCGGCGTAGGCTTTATAAAAGTCACAAAAAAGGGTGTAGGACATACAGAATAAAAAAAAATAGCCTAAAATCATCTACAAATGATTCCGCGTTGAATGATCGAGTCCCTTGATGATACGTTTAGTGGTTTTAACTGTTGCCCAAGTTGAGAAAAATCTTTTCCATTGTACGTGCACATAGATTAGTTATTTGTGTGTGCGTGTGTCTGTGGCTCGTTTGATTATAACCAGATGACTCATTTTGGGTGCATCAACTGTTGCTCGGTATGCATCAATTGTCGGCTTACTTTTAATGTCCATAGCAATCATCAAAATTTTATGAGAGTTTAGGTGTTCTATTACATTATATTGTTAATGAATTGTTCATATCCTGACTTGATGTTAGTTTAAAACTATTTCCTAAAATAACATCGAGTTTCTCTACAGACATAGCTTGAATTTTTTTTGTGTCAAGTTTAATTTCTAATCAACTATCCGTTTTTTTCGTCATCTTTTAAACTCTGATATTTATGTAGATTATATAGTTTAAGACTTCAGTTAAACTGTCAAATATGACCTTCTGAAAAAGTATTATTAAATATATTCACTTTCATTGAAACGGTTCGGAAAGGTTATTCACATGTACTATGGGGTAATAGGTTATCTCACAAATGGTTGCTAAAGGACGGCAGATGACCCTTCGGCACCGCCCCTTGTTAATCCATTACGCAAAGATTACGGCACCAATCAGCTAAAGGCATCCATTTGTAACAGAATAACGGGAATTAATAAAAAAAAAAAACAACCAAGTGCGAGTCGAACTCTTGTGCGGCGGGTTCCTTACCAAGATTTTATATTTTTTCATGTAATTACCAAAGAAATCATGATTTTCTTTGTTCATTTCAGGATCTTTGACGCAAACTCGATTCACTCTTGACCGGTTTTTATTTAGAGTTGTTTTACTTTAGAGTTGATCCCGTAACGTTGCTATTTTTTTGGGTATGGAACCTTAAGATAGCCTAACAAACGTATCTCGTGAAACAACGAGAAACTAAAGGAAGCACACTTGACCTACGGTACAATCTATACATGGGCTTAGATCACTCAGTAAAAGATTAATCTACTCGCAAAGGCGTGTCTAAGATAAGACTGTAAATAGCTTCTTAAAAATGAGTTAGCTCGAGAACTTTTAAAACTGCTTTCGTGTTCACTAAAATAGCCTTTTAATATTAAGGAAAATTAAAGTTCTAGAATCTGACGACCGTGAACGATAGCGAGAGAGTTCTCGGGACCGGAGCTGTCATAGGTTGCTCAAGGCTTAGGCACTCAGGATAAGGGACTTTTAGAAAGCGAAATAAAACGCGAATCAATCCCATCGGAATGAGATTTTACGTGCATGTGGATCCACTCCCGGCTGGAGTTCGGGGCCTCGTCGAGGTTTAATTCACATAAACACTTATACACAAAACATAAATATATTAAACATGTATTCATATATTTATAAACTAAATATATTATTGTCTATTATATATGTTTCCTTGCCTACTTCCTTTTTCTTGTTGGCGGGACGATAAGTGTCTCTTTTCTCTAACTACCTACAAGACAAATAGTAACTTGCACCGTATGCGACGTGTAAAACGCTTGTTCGGTAGAAATAATAAAAAAATCAAATTGTGCGGTGCCGCGTGTGTGATTCAGGATGTGACAAGGGTGTGCATTTTACTTATTGTATTTATTTTGACAATATACGTATGCAGAATCTGGAAGTAGGCATGCCGGCCTACTTCCTAACTACTTATTAAGTTTCGAGGAAACTGTGGATTGGAACTGGATACACTAATTTGAGGTTTTTTGTTGGGCTAGAACTTGAAATTAACAACAACGACTCCTCTGTAACTCTCAATTAGGAGAGATCCTGGCTCGCTTATCAGAATTATGACCGTCTTATTTATAATCAGTGCTCCATCTAATTCGGATCTAAAATGACCTAGATTGATATAGATCTATACTCAGCGACGGGGTGTTCAGTAGATCTGAACATTTAGGGTTGTCTTTCGATACTCTCGTACATTTAGATGAATTATTTGCTAATTTAGGATTTTTAATTAATTTGTGTAATTTTTCAAGATATTGCGTGACAAAATAAAAACAAATAGCTGTACTTTAAAATCGGCCACCGCGCGATTACTGTGCATTTGAAAAATACGTCACTATAAAGATCCTTTCAAACAAGACAGAAAAACTCAAAATTTGTTAAATTATTGTATAATATTTATTGAAGCCCTTGAAAATACTTTTTCGATCGCTTCAGTAAGGTACCTATTTAAATAAAAGAGCAACAGGTGTCCACAGACCTCAACTATTAAGATAGAAGAATGAACATGCTATGCAAAGATGCATTATTGATGTTCATGTCATAATGTCATGTCACGGTCATGATGCTATAAATAATTGATAATAAAAAAAAAAAAACACAAATGGTCAATCATCAAATTTCTCAAAAATGAAAAAAGTTATTAAAATTTTAACAAAAAAAGCACTGGAGTATTAACTTATCTATCGTTTGGGCATATAATCATAAAAATCGGTGTATATTTAATGGTACTTCTGTCGTATGAAGGTACTTTTTGCAGCATTTTTTAAACTTGCGTACAATTTAACAAACGGATATTTGATATATACTAGAGAACTGTATGGTATGAATAATTTTCATTTTGAGCTTAATCAAAAACTGACATTTTTGAGAATTCTTTTACGGCTCGTATGATACGTAACGGTTAGTGCGTTGCCTCTGGGGCCAGTGAGGTATGCTGTGTACTATAGATACTATCAAATACTATTGTAAAAACACTAATATTTTTAAGATTGAAATTTTGTCTTCGATCGTCTCGGTAGAGCTCTCTATTACTGCGAAAATGCGAATTCGCTCTGGTGTCGTGAGTTCTAGGTCTAGGCAAATGATTGAGGTGTCAAAAAATATTTATGGTCGAGGACTACATGACGGTGAAAAAAAATTGAAAAAGTTTGATAAGGTTTTGAGAAAAGCACCAAAGATCACTAAAATTGGTTGTTTTTAGAGGCTTTCTAAAAGACATTTCAAATATATTTAAATATCTTTCTTTTTTGAATTTCTCATTTATGTATTGAAACTGATTTCACATCTGAAGGTTTTTTCATTTGTGAAAACAATGAAAATTTATGGAACTTTTTTTAATCTTTACGACGTCACGACTTTGACTTGGCGAATATAAACGGGAGTACTGCTTATGGTCAATAATCACTAAAACTCTCAATTTTTACATATCATCAGTTTTATTCCTTTTGTTTTTGAGTTCAGTGTTTCCAAAAGGAGTGTAGATCACGAGTTCTGTCAATTTCAAGTCCAATAACGGAATATTTGAAAAGCGTGTTTTTCTTTGCAAAAAATGAATATTTTTCTTAAGAACTATAGAAGAACTTGATTTAAAATAAGTATACATTTGCTTGAGTGGTTTTGAGAATATCTAAGTAATGTACATATATATAACTCTATTATTTTAAGTAATTTTAAAATTTTGAAAATACTAATAAAATGCTTGGATTTCAATGCACATTAAATTCGACTGATAGTGCACTCGCCGGCCGCCCCGCGGTGCGCTCGCTTATTCTTTTATTCTATTACTTCAATCATTTTTTAAAATTTCATTAATAATTATTTTACTAACCACAATATTATTACAGTAGATATTGTCGATCTCAGTCGATCCGCAAGGAAGTTAGAAATCTTTGATGTACATTGAACAAATAAATTGTTTTGTTAGAAATGGTAACTCGTAAGTCCTATGCGAAAATGATTACGAATGGAAAGTCATAGAGCTGTCTTTATTCCACCGTTTGAATGTTCGTAAAATGCACAGATACCTATAGGATCTCAATACGCTTTATGGTGTTATTTTTATTGACTAAAAGTTAAAAACATTTTTGTTAATGTGTCACACAGTACCTCTTTACAAAATTCATCCAGTGTGATTGGTAGCGATTGTTGAATCTATTTTTATATCATTATTTTCTCTTTTTTAATTTGAATACAAACTCATAAGCAGCCTAAGTATGGGATCTAGAAATAATATTAAATTAGTGTTATTATAAAATATAATAAGTAAAAATAAAAATTAGATCATAACGATGTAAGACGATACATGCAGTAAGAAATACTTTTGGATCATACAGGAATTAAGTTATAGTTTTAATAAGAGTATACCAAATACGTCTTCTTTGATATAGTTAGTCATGAGGGCATACGAGGTGAAAAATAAATCGAATAGGCATCTACTTAAAATTAAATATACCATCAATTATTTACGTAAAAGACAAATAAATGGGGGATGGAAACACAAATTACATTTTTAGCCTGGGATTTACCTCGAAACGTATACACGGCGTAAATACAATTAGATTGAGGCGTAGCAGAAGGCTAGCTCCTGCCCAAGGCTGTAGCGATTTAGCTGTTTTAATTTCCCGTGAAATGTGTGTCAAAAGCGGGTGACTCGGCGAATTCGCGCAAGGAGCTCGCCGGGCGGTTTTGTCCGCCGCGTGGGCGGCTACAAAAATATCTTAATGCATTTGACGAACACATGTTCGAAACATCGCTATTGTTTTGTGTGAAAAAGATGTACATTTATCTTTCACGTCCCTTGTAGAGTAAAAGAAGAATTAGTTAGACGAAATATTGTCATTTTTTGATTTAAAGTTAAACGTGAAAGTTATTAATTTATTTCCACTATTTGATAAATTTCAATTAAATTTTTTTTATAAATAAAAAGAGACTTAATAAAGTCATCGTGTAACGAACTTACGATTGCAGCAATTTTTGGAAAAATATGTGAATTCCGTTTTTGTTGAATATCAGTGACAAAAACCATAAAAAAATGAAATTAGAATAATGAAGTGATTTGCCTCATCAACATCGGTTAGCAGACGTCGTATAATGTTTTTGTGATGACAAATAAAATAAAAGGATATGCAATGCATTTTTAGAGTTCTGTGAGAATTCTTTAATTATGGTGATTTTCATAAAAAAAACCGGCCAAGTGCGAGTCGGACTCGCGCACCGAGGGTTCCGTACAAACCTGCAAGGTTTACAAAGTTCGTTTTACCAAATTTCGAGATTCTATGTCAACGGGAAGTGGTCTTTAGGTTTTAATTCCTTGCGTGTAGTTGCGAGTTTCAAAATATGCGGTATCAATGGTTGTACTTTGCGTTTTTTTTGCGTTGACTTAGAATTTTTTTCACGGGTTAAAGGCAATTAGATCTAAGTATTTGATATGAATTTCAACTTGATAGCTCTACGCGTTCATGAGGAAAAAAGTAATAAGTTTATATTTATTAAAAATATATATTTTGTAATGTAACTAAAAATTTAAGGTTTTCGAATTTTTCCTTTATGTGTGCTATAAAACGTTGCTTCATGCCAAATTTCAAGATTCTAGGTCGACTGGAAGTACCCTTTAGGTTTTGATTCCCTTGCGAGTACTTGCGAGTTTCAAAATATGCAGCTTAAATTGCTGTTTCTTTGATTGCGTTGACATAGAAGTTTGATTTTGTTACAGCTTAAAGGTATTATAGACCTGAGTATTTGGTATGAATATCAATTTAATACCTCTACGCGTTTATGAGGAAATGGGTAGTAAGTTTAAAATTATTAAAAAAATATATATTATGTGATGTAACTAAAATTTTATGGTTTTCGTAATTTTTCCTTTATCTATGCTATAAGACGTTGCTTCGTACCAAATTTCAAGATTCTGAGTTCACGGGAAGCACCCTGTAGGTTTTGATTCCCTGCAAGTGTCGAAAATTTGCGGCATAAACGGCTGTATCTTTTGATTGCGTTGGCTTAGAAGTTTGATTTTTTCACAACTTCAAGGGACAGTAGACCTGAGTAATTGATATAAATTTCAGCTTCATACCTCCACGCGTTCCTGAGAAAAAGGGTCTTGACAGACGGACGGACGGACGGACAGACGGACAACAAAGTGATCCTATAAGGGTTCCGTTTTTTCCTTTTGAGGTACGGAACCCTAAAATGATGCGAATTAAGCGCTTAGCGAATGAAACGAAGCTTTATAAAAAATTAAATTAATCCGAAATCAGTTCGTTATATGCTTAAAATTAAATTATTATGATATATCATATTATAATACGTTCACATGGCTATCGATACTGCACAGTTACTTGATTCGAAAGTTATATTGACGAGTTAAAACCTTTGAAGGTCTTCTTATTTGTAACTCTGCCGGTTAACATACCAAAGCTACATTACATTTCATTGAAATGCGATTCAATTAAAAAAATATGAAACGAATGAGCTTTGGTCGTACACAAAAATTTGATTAGCTTAACTAAAGAAACTGTTATATCCTATTCGCATGCAATCTTTGTGTTCCTTAATTACGTCTTAATGCAACCAATTTTTAACTTCAATGACCACCACTTTTACAAAGCGGTTTAGGTAGATTTACGGATTTACCATTTATTAAAACGTAATATAATATAAAATTTATTATATGATATAGAAATTAATATTTGAACAAAATATTTTTTTCAGTCAAGTAAAGTGTTGACAATACCGACTTGACGTATGCTTCCTTATCACTAATATTGCAGCTGACGTATTTAATTCGCTATGACATTATTAGGCAATAAATAATGTCCTCACTTTTCTGACTCGAAAGAAGTTAGCGTATTCATCGACAGACGAAATTGTACGGCTGACCAAAATCACATTAGATATTGAGATTTAACAATGACAAAAACTCAAATCACACACGGTCAAACACGTCCTATTAAATTACATTGTAAAACATATTAAATTAAATAACATTCTAAAATATGATTTAATTTATCTTTGTATTTAAAAAATAATTCATACTATAAAATCTCTACTTCATTCTAAAACGCTGACGTAAGTAATATATTTTTCGAAGACAAAGTGTTTTTTATTTAAAAACGTGACAACGACTTTGACAAATGTGAATATTCATTCGTATAATTAACACATTTAATTCATTAATTATACAACTCGCACTGAATTTCATGTACATACGTTTTATATATATTATATTGAGTGATGAAAGTCTGTTTTACGACACTTCTGTTAAAATTTAATATCAGTGTGAAGTACTTAATTAAAAATTGATTACTCTTTTCACATGAATTGCGGAATTGGATATGTTGAGAACAGTCTTATAACGTGTTTATAAAATACAGTTGCGAATCCCCCGCTAAGAAGAAATAAAACATAGTATTTTATGTTATACATTAAACATTTCAATATGATGACGGATTTCCGTATATATCATCATCAAAATATCATATTATTTATCTTTTAAAAACCATTTAGGCCCTGAATATATACTGAAAAAGACCTTTAATACATTACTTAGAATTCGAAAGTTAATAAAAAGAAAGATTAAGTTTAAATAAAAAAATTGCGATGTTATAAAAAGTTTTGCAAACTTTTAAAAACTTTTTTAAATATAAATAATCAACTTATTTTCAAATCGATTCGTCGTAAATCAAAATCATTGAATATAAAAATAGTTTCGTATATGTAATGAGGGACGTACCTGCCAGGAGCAGCACGAGGAGTAGGGCGGGCGGCGACATGCTGGCGAGTGGCCGCGCCCGCCCCGGCGCGGGCCTATATACGGCCGCCCTACGGGAATTGACCTATACTGTTGCCGCCGGCGCGGCCGCCCCGGCCCGCACCGGAGCACGGGTGACGACGTGGGCGCGCGTGGCCCGCTGTCCGTGACGGTCGGCGTGTGATGGGCTTAAATGAATCGTTTGGACATTGCTGTTTTTCGTTTTCGACTTTTTTTTTTGGGATGAAAAGCGTCTTTTATGGTTTTTGAGGAAGTAATTCATCTCTATGAAAATTTTATTACCACGGATAAGCAGATAGTGAGATATTAAATATTTATTTATATGTGTTTATTGTAAATGAATTTTTAACAGACTTGAAGAATATCGAGCTCATGAAGAATATGAAGTATTTACTACATCGTCTGTTAGCCATCTCATCATGGAAAAATGTTGTACACGATTCAGATTAGGTATACATTACTGGTATAGTATAGGGTCGAGAAAAGTGAATCAAATCTGTGTCTAAGGTAAGACGGTGTGTTGTACGCGTATCATAGAGGCGGAGGATCGGCGGGTGCCAGGTGATCAACCTTAGACTTTTCTACCTATCGAGTTGGAATCTTTACCACGAGCGAATTGACGAATGCGTTTTTACCTTGGCTTTTGGCAAATCACTCGCCCTGTGCCCCAGAGAACACGCTAAGCTGTAGGCCTCGGACGCAATGGTCCCGTCGGCAGCGTTTAGGTCAGACCAGGCTCATGCAATTCGATTGTTTTCTTTTCGGTTTTTTGAGATTGCAAAAAAAATCTCCTCGGGTGTACTACGTTATGCGTGATGGTCGGAGGCGCATATGTTCGCAGCTTCTATATTCGTAGCACGCCGGAGGATGGGACCGTTCGGCTTTCTCTGAAGATGTGTGTAGCCACAAAATTTGTATGTGGTGATACGTATGTAGAAATCGTAGCGAATTAATGGGCGGTTAAGATAAATATAGATATTAACACTTGCGTCAAATGTCTATCGACCCTCTCGGATTGATATTGAATGGATTGGACAGGGAATTTGCAATGTAAGAACAGTTTCTTTGCTGCGTGACGCGCTCAAAAGTCGAAAAATCGTACATCACGCTGCGTAGTATTGTTTTTCACGGAGATCGAGCGCTCAATGTAGAAAGTTCAACAATTTTTCTCATGCGAAATTTATTTTTCCTCACGGACTAGAAAAAAAACCAAAACAATTTTTTTTCCTGCGAACGATTTCATCTATTTCCACTTAAATAAGCTATTCCACACTGAGCTACAATCTTCCTTCGAAAACAAGAGGAATTTTTTATATCAGCGAAAAACACCACGTTTCCGAGAAAGGAAATTAAACGGTGAGCAAATTCCTCCGAAACAGGAATTCTTCGAAAGTGCAGGGCGAGCGTGAGGAGAAATGACAGCGCGACGATGGCGGCGCCGCACGCCGCGGGCGCCGCACGCGAAACTCAGTGGATGTCATTTATTATAATAAATGAATATTTTAAACTATCTAACTTGTAGTACTCTTGTTGGCTGTCCATTCGTGCGTAATAAAAATATTTTGATAAAAGATGACGATAATACAAGATATTAGTGTAGGTATTAGTTTTCTAAAGAAACGTAGTGGTAATAGAAAATTTACAGGAAACTGTTTATTTCTGCTTCTATGGCACTTATACGTATTTGTTGCATAACGCAGTGACAAGCCTCGAGTGGGTCAGAGCTAACTGCGACTTAAAACATTAGTATATCACTTAATTTCTTAATTATTATAAATATATTATAGTAACAGCTATTACATAAATTTGAAAAGTATAAGAAACATATTATTTCTATATTTTTTATTATAATTTCATTTTATAAAAGTAGAAAATAACCACGTAAAATATTATCATAGCAAACGGGAAATAATGAAAGTTTGATTAGTCACATAATTACTTGGAAACTCGACGCTTGGAAAATTGTTAGTTGCCGCATTCTCCAGCCGCACGCCCGCGCTCGGGATGGATGTGTTCCAATTAATGAAACGCAAAAAGTTCAACATTCTGATATATTTATTCGACGAGTATTGATCTATATCGGCATGACACGGGCCTGCGAATTTTGTTGTGTTTAATAATGACATGATTGTGTCAGAGATACGCAATTCATCTCGAGCTAAATATTATTACATTTAGTGTAGATGATGGTTATTAGGATTTTGATGCTATAAACTTCATCAAAAATCATTCAATAAATCAATCATTGTTAAATAGAGGTGAATTTGGAACTATAGACATTTATTACTTTTATAACTCTGAGATGTGTGGGTTCCTTTAATTTTTTGATATAAAGACCCTTCCAGTAGAGCCGCTTTCTTTCAGCCGGGGCACAGTCTCCGTCAATGCATGAAGACTTTGTGATGACGATAAAACCTTGAAGATGTGGCACAGGTCTACAGCGTAGGGCATGCGACAGATCAAAAGACATGCTTTAAATCCGGCCTGCACTTTGTACTCTTTTTATAATATCTAGGAATAAACTAAGGAATAACAGAAAAACATAAGCAGATAAAAATCTATTAGTGTCTTTTTTGTACGAAGCAATATTTTATTTATTGGAAAAATAAGGTGGCGAATATGCCATTACGAGATCGTTCCTGTGAATCGCAAATGAAATTAATTGGTCATACATACACTAGCTGACCGGGCAAACTTCGTTCCGCCTTGGCATCAATTTATGTTGTTACCTCATTAGCTGTATACTTTTTTTTTTATTATTACAAGAAATAAAGTCAAGCAATTTCAATAAACGTACGAATATCATTATGAAAGCTATTTTAACTACATCACATTGACGTTAAACATTAATGCAAATCGCAATCTCTGGGTGTTTTGTACTCGAGTCAAGGGAATCGACCCTTGTATATGCGACACCTTGAGATGTACGACATGTTTCGTTTTGTTGTGTGGTACTAGAACGAACAGAGTCGATGGTTTGCCCATTCGTGAACATGCTCCATATAATTGACTGCGAAAGAAGCATTAAGTTTCTAGATTTAGGCTACAAAAACATAAGGAATGGCCTTGTGACTTGTTCATCGTCACGAAGAAGGCGAGACGTATCGGAAATCGAATCCGTTTAAATTCGACTGGTATGTCGGAAGGGATCATCGGAATGAGAACTCCTTCATCTTTCAACTTACCTTTGAGTATCGTCGCTTGAATGAAATTCCGTGAGTTTTCACCACAAATCACGTTCCGTTACATGGTTTTGGTTGATACAGATTTAAAAGCATAATAAAAAGTGCGCCAACCTTCAGTTGTAAATTGAGCGGTGGCACGCCAGGCGGATGCAATGAGTGTGAAAATTCAGTTGGATAGATATGATATGGATAGGTCGCTTCGTCTTCATTTGTTACACAGTCGATAGATTTGAAGAAATACAGTGGACCGACGATTTCATTTTAAATTGTGAAGTTTAACCGATCCACATCTTTGTTCTTTGCCGCAACAAATGCTCGTGCACACAATCGATTCTGATATTTGTGGTTATCGAATATCTTCGGGAACACTTTGTTGATGAGCTGGTCGTTTATTGTGACGAAGTTGCAAAAATTTGGCGGAAACGAAATCCATCTCTCATCAGTCATCGACAGTCAATTACTTTTTACTATGTAGCGTTGTTTTAAAAAAATGTACACAATTTTTAAACGTTTAAGTGCATAGTGACGAAGACGTATCTTCGTCACTATGCACTTAAGTCGTAAAAATTTTCTCTCAGCACGGTTCTCTACGATTTTAAGCGTAACTTGGCAGCTCATCAGAGCTTTGCTTAGCTTTGAACTGCTTTTGGCGCCGAAGGACCATGCAAGAGGACTATTTATAACTGGTTTGCTGAATTCAAGAATGGTCATTTCGGATTTCGTGATCGTCACCAGTTCACAACTATAAACAACAAATACATCGATGCTGTGAACCGTATGATTGAGATAGACAGGTAAGTAATCTACCATGAGATGCGGTCATCTTTAGGTATAGGTGTAAATCAAATACAATCAATCCTGCACAAACATTTGGGTACGAAAAAGCTGCGCTCGCGGTGGATCCCATACAATTTGGCTGAGGCTTAAAAAATAGACCGCGCTACCTGGTGCAATGTCATGTTTACTAGATTCAAGGAAGGACTGTCAAATTTGGTGTGAAACGTAGTAACAGGTGACGAAATACGGATTTACTTCTACAACCCCAAAACGAAGTAGCAATCGACCGTATGGGTTTATTGAGATGAGCCGAAATAAACTAAAGTGGCGCGCGAGCGAAGTAACTCTAAGAGGATGATTGCTCCTTTTACTAATAAAACCGGACACTTGGCTACTGTTGCTTTGGAGAATTTTCCTGCCGTGAATAGCGATCCGTACACGACCATTTGTTTGCCGGAAATTATTGACGAACTCCGTAAAAATAACCGTAAACGCCGTATCCGATAATGCCAGTTATCACAAGACCAAACAAACAAATAAACTTTGAAAGAGAAAAACGTAGAACTTATGAGCAATCCTGCATAAAGCCTCGACTTGGCACTTTGTGCTTTTTTTTGTTCCCAAAAATTAAAAACCAATTACGCGGTCAAGCATTTTTATCAGAAGAGTATGAAAGGCATGTTTCCGAAGTCACCAGGGACGAATGGTATCGATGTTTTCAAAATTGGTTTATTCGTATGAAAAAGTGCATTTATGCTAATGGAGAATATTTTGAGAAACAAATATGAATTTTTGACCATTATAGTAATTTTTTCTCATTAATTCTAGAAATTTTTAGTGGGCTCTACGGTATATAAAAAAGTAAAGTAACTGACTGATATATCAATGTACAGCCCAAATTACGAGGTTTAGAGATTCCTGTTATAACGTAGGAGGCGAGCATCAAGAAAGTACTTTAAAAAATCAACCCCTTAGGAGGTGAAAAGGGTGAAAAAGTGTTGTATAGAAAATGGAAACCGTTGAAGCTATAGATGTCAAACTTAACGCTTTAGTTATTTATAGAAATGGAGAAAAAACAAAACCATTTTTTTTAATATTAACTTTGAAGGGGGTAAAATAGGGGATGACATGTTTTATAGGAAATCGTAACCGCTGAAGTTATTAATATCAAAATTTATATTATAGCTAATCATTACTAATAAAAAATAATGATATGCATCATTCTTAAGAATAACCTTAAAAGGGGTCAAATCGAGGTTGAAGTTTCATATGAAAAAACGAAAATGCTGAAGCTATTGACAACAAAACGTGTATTTTATCTGCTTATTACAAATGGAAGATAACGACAACATGTATCATTTTTGAATGCCGTAAGAGAGTGAAATAAGAGATGAAGTGTTTTATAGAAAATCGAAACCGTTATATGTATTTTTCACGTTTTTTTTCTTTCGCTTGATTGAACCATCTATTAGGTTAGTATGAAATTAGCTGTGTGTTGCATGCGCAAACAAGAAGTTTTCGCGGTTTCATCTTAATTTCTCTTCTACTAAAGATTCTAAAAATTCTTTCACTCATAGACACTATTCCCGAGTAGCACTGCCCAAATTTTATTTTGACCTTACTATCATTTGATACGTCTTCGTTCGCAAAATAAAAATTGCATGCAGGCGAGAAATACAATTAGGTTAAAATTGATCGTGGAATAAAAATAAAAAAAAAGAAGTACTGAAATCAAAATTTAAATCAGGACCAGTATCGAGACTATTCTCGATACTGGTCCTGATTTAAATTTTGATTCTAAGATTCAATAATCTTAATCTTTCTAAATCAAGACCGGAGTCAGAATCAAAGGCGGGACTGCGATCGGAATTGAGAACGAAAGATATCGACATTGGGAGCGGGCGGGGGTCAGGACCAGAATCGAGAAAGCGATAAGTTCGGGATCTTAATTTCGCGATGGGGCTATGCATATACAAAACGAGAGCGTGGGTGGAGCCGCGGGCAAAAGCCAGCTTAAAATAAAATACCATGATTAACGAATGATGACGAGCGGAAAAGGCTAATGGTAATATGTCATCGATGCCGTCTTCATTTTTAAGTTCAAATATTTGCCTGTAATACATGTGTCTGATGCTTGTCTACAAGAAACTAAGTTAAAATACGACAAAACGATAGTTCAAACACTTCCGTTTAAATTAGAAGTGTACAAGTCGAGCGCCGCGGCCTCTTACAATCGTGAAAAGCCTCCGTTACATTTTAAAAATTGTAATTATACAACTGAAAGTAACCTGAAAATGTAGGCCGATAGGGATAATTCGTCTGGGTTGTTTCGGGCCGGAGTACGCAATTTTTGTTATTCTGAGCGGAAGCGAACGATTGTCGATAAAAATGAGCGATCGGGCAAAGATAAATGATTTTCGTAACATATTGTCAATGTTTTACAAATGGATCGATTTTTCGTGTTTTATTAGCTTTTGGATTTGTATAAATGCTTATAAAAAACTCATTAAATAATTTGCATCGCAAAGTGGAGCGTGTTCTAATGAATTAATTATATCTTGTTTAATCCCCTTGGTTTCGTAAGGGTTCTATTTGTTTTTGTAATGTTAATTAATCATGAACATTTTCTTTATTTTTATAAAAATCTTCTTAATGCAAATTTTAGAATGATGGGAGAAATAGAAAAGTCTCTCTTTTATAGAAAATAAGGAAAGAAAAATGTTTCACTCTCTTCCTTTAAGGATATTTAAATAAAATAGAATAACTAAATATTTAAACAATAATTATCACAAACTGTCGACCTTATGATATTAATATTTAAGTAATAATTTTCGTGCGTAAATGTAAATCAAGTTAATAGTTTTTAATGAGATGTATAGTTTTGTAAATAAATAATTAATCTCAACATACAGCTTCATAGCTAGCTAGTTGTCAGCACTAATGAGAAATGGTAATTCCCTCCTAATATAATGAAAAAATTATAAGTAAAATAAATATGCGTTGTCCTAAAATACAATTTAAAAAAGTGGTGTGTATACACAGTTTCCAAAATACATGTCATGACAGCTCATCAAATGCTTAAAATCGTTGTTGGGTTGGGTAGTAATTACATAAAAACGGTATTGGTATTAAACGATATTCGACACTGGCATTCAAACGGATTCGCAAGAGAAATTAATATGAAAAATCGGACAAAATTCCACTTTTTGCTTTCATGATGAAACGTAAACCACTTTCTGCAAAGTAAGTGTGTGATTGTCCGTCGTCCGATTCTATACAATAGTGAGCAGGTGGCGCGTGCAAAGATGTGCATACAAACGCATTGAAAATGCGTGCAACGGGCTCACTCGCATTTATACTATTCTTATCTCCACCCACTGCCGAGTTCCGTTTAAGAAGAAGGTATCATCGGGTTGTAGCCTCTGCGCTGGCGCAGTGCATGTAATTTATTTGAAGGTGTTTTCCGGCAAGCAAATCTTTTTACGGTTCGGAGATTCTATCATTAAGTATTCTTTCACCATTACAATTAAGGTACTTCAATCCTGAATAATCTTATCAAATGTTTGTTGGAAGTTTTTACTGCTGTGAACAGCGATCGACCGAACACCGGCCACCTCAAGGTGCTGCGTCATCACGACAATGCGTCTGCGCACTTCGGCCTTCAACGGGGACAGCACACCGGTCAAACTTCTAAATCACCCGCCCTATAGTCCCGATTTGGCACCGTGTAACTTTTTTGTTTGTCAAAATAAAAAAAATAAACTCAAGGGAAAAGAGTTTTCATTACTGAAAAATGCACAGGCTGAATTTAAGAAGGCGTTTCATGATATATTTTATGCGGATGGATAATTTGAAGTATAAAACTTTATATAGACGACGATGCAGAAGAATTCTTCGAAAAGATATTATAAAACAATGCTAACCTTTTTTTGTATCGTAAACGTATCTGGGTTCCGTAAGCGTAAAAGTTATCTGTTTTCGTTGTTAAAACTGTAATATACGTCTGGCATATTCTCCAATTTCTGGGATCGTTTGACATGGCGCAAAATAATTAACCGAGCTCGCCTGTACGGGGCCATTTGACTGCAAAGCTGATCATTTTTACAGAGCTTTGTATAGCTCTAGAATCGTGAGAAAACCGATATCTATTATAATAAAATCTTTAAAATGGTGTTCATTTTACATTGGGACATCGAACTTTTGACAAAATTATTAACTAGAATTTGGTAAAAACAACAATAGCAAAGCTGTTGTACAATATTTAATAATAAAATTATGTATTGCTATAACCAGAAAAAAATTAAGTTCAGCAACAAACAAAACCTTATTTTTTTTCAAATCACACTTACAGGTGTAGCTGGCCAGTGTGCTACGAGAATACAGTGATATTCAATCTTTTTGTGGCTTTCCTTAAACACGTCCATGAGCAATATTTTAAATTGTTGCTATTTTTAGATCCGTACTGTAGTGTAATAGAATAAACTAATTTAGTATTCAAATGTGAATGTCCCGGCGATTTAGTGGCCAAATACTGGACACTTTGATTTGGTTATTTCTGGTTTGAAGCTAAATTCAAAATATAAGTGCTGAAATTGCGTAAATTTATATAAAAAAATGAATGCTATTCGTTGATAAGCGTATCCCTTAAAAGCGGCTTGTTTGATTTGGCTAACGTATTTTTAAAAATATCTTTAATATTCTACCGAATAAAGTTATTCTGGAAAGAAAAATTGGAAAAGTTGAGTGGAAAATTAGAGAATCCGGGAAAAAATGAAAATGCAATTTTGTAAGAGTTTTTTGTGTGAACTCATGACCCACGATTCGAAGGATAAACATAAGCAATTATTTTTTTTGTTTCATTCGTTAAAGTCTTGGAAAATTGTAAGGAATAAAATTTGGAACAATTACTGAGGGATCGATTGATTGTCCTCGGTTTTGTCCAAAACGGAACTGTCATTCACAGCCAAATCAAAATTAAAAGCGGAAAGGGGAGCAAAATTGAGAACTAAGCCAGGATAAAAATTGAAAATGAATACCGGGACTAAAATTGGGAATCGGACCGGGCTCGGAAACGAATGTGGGGTTGGGATCAGAATCAAAATCGGGGCAGGAATCGAAAGCGAGACCAGGATTGAGATTCAGATAGAGCGATACAAAACATAAAGGAATTCGGATATACAGGGGAAACACGAATGCAACAGTTTTGATATATTAGAAAGATGTGGTGGTATTTTGTTTACTGCCATCTCGAGGGTCACGTCGCTGGTAGTGGCTGTAAACAAAAGGGACATACAGACGCACGCGCGGTTCGGAGAAAGGGCATTTCAATATTCTGTGTTTTTGATGCAATTTTTTAAGTAAATATAACTTAATGTAGCTGCATTTCCATCAAAAATAGTAATATAAATTTACATTGTTGAATGATCATATATTAACGAATCTAATGTGCATAATGCTTAATTGCAATAATAACAACCTAAAATAATTCTGTCATTTTGATTGTTTCGAGCTTGCGAAGCAATGGCGAACAGACCTCCCGAAATAGCTGAGCGCTACATTGGAAAAAAAACCACCGATTATTTTAACAAGTACACCTATTAAAGAGCCATTGCAAGATAAGAAAAATAAAAAGAGAGCAAAAGAAAAAGGAATCAAAAGAAATGCCGGAAAATTACCTGAAATGAACAAACGGAAACGTGACAGTAGCAAATCCAAAAATGAATAATCTAGAAGAGTATTAAAAAAATTCAAGAATGTTAAGGAGTTTAGTGAGTCTACTCAAGAAAAGAAAGAAAAAAAGGACGAAACTGTTGACTACTATTGTATTTTTTTTAAGACAAGTATATAAATCCCTCCGACGAAGACTGGATTAAGTGTTCCGTTTGTAAAAACTGGGCTCATTAGAAGCATACAGACGGATGGTTAACATCGGAGGGTTATAAATGTGATCTCGGCCGTATAGTTGAAGTTGTAGTTGGTTGTTTTATATGTTATAAATGTTTATTCGTAATTACCCCATTTAGGGTTCGGTTATTCGTTTCAATATCAGATTTGTTTGTTTTTGTTTATTCTTTTTAATATTACGTTTTATATAAAAAAAAGAATTGACTACTTAATAACTTATAAATATAATTCAAATTGAATATAAAACAGTAAAAGAAAGCTCATGTTTGAATATTGCTGTTTTCGCTTAGCTGTTCGTGTTTCCCCCATTTTCCTATAATGATGAATGTTTGTATATTTGTCTCCTATGCACGCTTGAATGATTGATTCGATAACGATGAAAATTTGGTGTTACGATGTATGTATGCTCAGGAAGATTTTGAAAAAAATGTATCCCATAGCTAGTATTTATCCCATGTTCATCCCATGTATCAGTGTTTGTAAAATTACTACATACAACGAATTTTCAATAACTGAAAACATGCTTTAGTGAAATAATTTACTACAGCAAAAGTAAAATTATATTTCACTATAACAAAAATAAATAATTTTAAATTCTAACAATTTAAAAAGATAAAATTCAGAGTATAAAAATGTGTAAATTTCGGGCATTAGACACACGCGAACAGGCTACATATAGTTGACCGTGAGAGAATGACTTCTCAATGCTGCCTGTAATGTCGCCCTTGTGTTTGTGCAGGAAAGCTGAGCTTGACGGGAAACTGCACCCTTTTGAATTGGAATGAAAGGTCAGTGGGAATAATTGAAATTCGAGTTATGATAACACTTTCTCTCTTAGCGTCACCTGTTAAAATAGTGGCGCAAAATGCCACTTGGTGGCACAACAAAGTAACAACAGCTGACACGGGATGAGTTAGCCGAATTATAAAGCGGGGTCGCTCGGTATTTGTGCGAGTGCCTTGCATAAATAATAAAAGAGTAATACAAAAACTTGACACTATTATTTATTGTTTAATCAATTCTTAATAAGAAATATGTACCTTAATCAAATCAAATCAAATCAAATGAAAAGTAGCTTTATTTCGTAGGTAATAGAAATTGCATTTGAAATGCTATGCCGCATTGTTTTCGACCTTAACATCACTACACATTTCAAACGCTAATTCACCTTGACGAGAATGGGCAAGAAACTTAAGGTTCGCTCTTTTTTTCTAATCGATACAAAATATTGAATAATTAATAATTTAGTACAACACTTAGTAATAGCATGAAGTAACCTGATGGCCGAGCAGTTCAATACCATGGGTTTTTTTCATTAAGATATTCAGACACGGTATAATAACCCTTACCGAATATCTTTGTCTTAATGAAACGTTTAAATACATAAAATGGCAAATTTTCAATTCAAGCCAGGATGTTATTATAAAAGCGCACACATTGTCCCGAAGTGATTTGTTAACTTTGCTTAGACGCGTAAAACATGGCAACAAATTTGAGATTTTTTGTTATATTATGATACGTATCCCATAGGCCATCCGGGGTTGACAGCTGCGACAGTATATATTCCATTTGATTTATTATTATTATTCAATTAAATATTATTCTAGTTAAAACTAGTTTAAAATAGAATTTATGTCCTATTTTTGAAAATACGCATGATGGTATGATTTTACATAAGTAAATACTATTTTCAAAATAATTAGAATAGGTTCTTAGGACCTTAAGACGTCGATATTCGCTAAGATTTTGATTTTCAAATATAGGAATCAAAATGACGATTTAAATTTTACGTTTTTAAATTTTTCTTAGTGGGGAGCGAAAACTACTGGAAGCAGTAGTTGGACCTAATCTATAGAATAGTCCTCATTGGTTATGTAACTCAAAAAATACGTATATGATGGAATATAAAAAGGAAAATCAAAAAACTCATCCCGCTGACGACAAACTTTTTATTTAGTGACGCGGGAGCGAAATCGACTTTCCATTCTTCTTCGAGAATAATAAATGCGCAATTAACTTAACTGCGCAGTAAAGTAATACAGCGGCCGGCGCGCGGGCACACGGGGAGGAAAAATCACCACAATTCCATTTGTTCCGTCTGAAGTTCTGTATGAGCAGTCGTGAATACGAGATTTGATTAAACGCAAGTAGGTACGCTGGAAGGCCGAAAGTTTTTTACAGTAAACAATTTCGCGTTTGCGTGTATATTTCGTACATTATTCTGCGCTAACGTGTTCAGTGTGAAATGAAACAATTAAAAAGAAACGCGTCTCAAAAAATTGGCTAAAAGTAATAAAAATTAGTAATATTTTGACAGTAAGATTGTTAACTATGTAAAACTCATAGCTTTTATTATACATAAGTAGATGATTGGCATATTTATCATGAGGCATTCACAGTGAAGTCATTTGCTTTATTCTACGTTGACTTCTATAAATGTTTTTATTAAAATATTTCTTTATAAACAAAGAGGACTGGCAACACTGCCGCCAAAGAACGCGAAAGTGTTTTTGTATTGCTGTTCAAATATTATTATTAATTTTACATAATTATTATTGTTAGCAAAACAGTGAAATAAGATTAGTTAGTACATGAAAACATACATTGTAACTATTTCACTGCACATTACATAGTATAAAAGTGCTGCGCGAGAGCATGCAGGCGGCTGCGACGCCATTTGTTGTGTTTGGGTTGTTTTGTAAATCTGTGTTGTGCTCAGGCGCACGTCGTCGATGTCAAGGAAATACCGGTTAGATCGCTCCATTTATACCTACATTGCATGAATATAACAACTAGACAAACTACACTTCAAAGCGTTCAATAATAATCACTAACAACTAAGTATACCACATTCAAAAGTAATGACCAAGTGAACAATAAACGGGTTATTCGACATTATAGATATATTCTCGCTATACCATTCTTTAACCACAAAAACTATTCAGGTATATAGCCCTGTGTTCTGAGTTGTATATAAGTCACTCTTGAAGTAAAGACAATCAAACTAATATTAAACATAGATCAAAAGGACAATTATTGCATTGTTTTTACTGTATCAAAATCGAGACCTAAATAAAATCTAATTTTTTAAGCAAAATCTTAATCAAAATCAAATAGGACCCATCAATTGTTAATAAAGATCATATTGATGATAATCACATATACTTAACCACAATTCACAACACAACAAGGGCTAAAGATACAAAACACAATGTACTTATACCAATTTCGGATATCATACGAGTATAGATCTGTCTCTATTGAAGTAGGTATTGATAATCCAAGAGAACCGATACACTTAACACGATGAAACAGGAATAATAAAACAATATTATTATTAGCATATTCTATAAGCTGTGACAAGCTACTAGACTAACAATAATCACACATGGAGGGAAGAAAGACCATTACAAAAGAATAAATTCACAACGCCTTTTATCTCAATCTAAATACGAACCTGGGCACCAAATATAATAATAAAAAAAAAAATTAAATAAAAATAATCTCTGGATCAGATTTCTTTTTTATAGATCATTTTCATATAGAGCTTGATCGGCCTGAACTAAGGAATAAATGCATTAATCCTTTAATACACATTAACAGTGAGTGCCTATAAATATAGGTTTGTATATACATGTGTTTGTGTATATGTATGTTGTGTGTTTGTGTATGCAAGTGTGTGTGTGTATGTACATAGAATACAATAAAAATACTGAATGCACCATCATATTCTAAACAGTAATAAATTTAAGCTAATATGTAATGAATACTAAGCAATAGATATGATTAAGCTGTATGAAAATGTGTAAACTCATGCATACCATAAATTTAATTATAAACATATTATAAATTTATTGTTTATCACATACACTCATTACTCATTGACACTGTTGGGTGTCTGTAAATACATAGTGTTTACACCGTCATATACTGTAAACACATAAAATACTATATACACTGTCATGTACTAAGAAGCAATAGATTTAGGTTAATACTACATAATAAATACTAAAGAATAAATGTATTATTTGACTAAACTAAGAAAAAAGTGTGTCAATGCATGCACACCTTTAGTTTAATTATAAACATACATTTATTGCTTATCATATACACTCCCACTCTCATTACTTATTAATACTCATTATTGAGAATTTCATATAGAAAGTCTATACTGTTATAAAACATAGAACACGACAGACATACTGAGTGTACCATTATAAAAGGGTCAGAGATAAAGAATCTCTATAATTCTTAATATTAAGAATAAACATTAAGAAGTAAGTATAGTTTTATTAAGTAAGAAAATAAAAAAGCATATAAACACATATATATGCCTTTAATGTAATTATAATCCTGCACATTTATTGCCTATTGACAATGAGTACGTAGAATTGTTACATAAATCAAAAATATGTTACAGATACAGAACATACTTTCATAAATCAAAACAGTCATAAATGATTAAACAACATATCCTTAAGTTAACATTACACAGTGATCACTAAAGGACTCCAATAAAGTTTAGTATTACATTATTAAGCTTTCTAATGCAAATCGATTAATATTTTAACTGCCTGTAATTGTTAATTGTATAGGAGTTGAAATTAGAAGGTATAGTACTATCTTACTGAGCTATGACAAATTGACTGGTAATATAAACATTAGAATACCATTGTTAACCAACACAGAATGGAATAAAGCTAATAATTATATGTATATATATATATATATTATGTGATACAAATACCTCAAATTAGTATTAGTAATTTTTAAATTACTAATACTGAGGACCACGTAACAAAATAAATGAATAAAAGAAAAAAATAAATTTACTATATATCAGTCAATACATTACTACTCACTAAACTTTGCACATGGACTGGTAATAATACCTACAAAAAATGTTATATCATCATAGGATTAGGAGGTCAATAATAGGTATTGTTATCTGATGGAATATTTGTGAATTCATTCATAGTATAGCACAATCATTATATATAATATACTAATTAGTGAGGTAACTCTTTTGCTAGGATTATTAAACACTATAGGATATACATTACTGTATAATTAAACGACGATAAATTGAATGATAACATAATGCTTTTGATAATATTACTAACCACCAGAACCTGACTAGTCAATAAGTAGGTATATTATGTAACAAGACTGCTTTGAATTGATTAGTAGCACTATTCTTAGGTTAATAGTTTATATTATTATAAGGTAATGCACAGCTACTTAATGTACTAATACATAAATAAATTATTACTGTTGCTCTCATAAATTTCATTATCTAGGAGCTGTTACAAATTTCACTATCAAGTAGGAAGAGTACATGTCATTAAATAAAAGGTGGCGGTCACTGTCTTTGCAGGGCAATAACACATCATATAAATCAATTATTGAGTTAACATTGGATCACAAAATGATTAGAATACAACATTAGCACTGAGCGAAGTAAGATTAAAATTTGAGCTGTACAAATTCTTTGAAATGAACACTGAAAATTTGCACCAAGTGAAGAACAAATTAGTAAAGAACTTATATTTTCTTATTGAGAAGAGTTGGGCGCCTTCTACTTAACACCATTTCAGAATCTGCCACAACAAAAGGAAAATTGGATGCAAAGCTACATATGGAAAACTCATTTAGACAATGGTTGGTTCCTATTACAATAGGAACCAAGAAGAATGAACTTTATTCTCTTATAGCAAATGAGAAATTAAAAAGGTTGTTCATGACATTTATCAATTCTCAGAAACGTATAGTAAAATGTGCATCAAGGAAGAATATGCAGACCAGAATGAAAGAACAAGCAAGAAATATATATATGTATATATTATTATTTTTGAAGTGAAACCTCTTTAGGCGCAAGGGAAAAAGTTTTATGGATGAAACATAATAATAATATTAGCGTCACGAAGATGTGCAATGTTTCTTTTGTATTGATATATAATAAGGGCTTAAGGAAATGTGAAACATAAGATAATTTTGTACAATATCCTATTATATTTTAACGGCAAAAGTAATGCTAATACATAATGACTGTTCTGACAACGGATCGCGTCCTTGTAGACATTAAAACGTTGCTACAGTTCTGGTTTCTACGCACGGTGGAACTCTTCGACGAAGAACGCACAGACTTGAGACTTGGCGTACGGGCGCTGCTAATCATCGCTCGACTGACCGCGAACGAGAAAACAGCGGCGCTGGTCTCCGCGCATGTGGAACTCTTCGACGAAGAACGGCACAGACTTGAGACTTGGCGTACGGGCGCTGCTAATCATCGCTCGACTGACCGCGAACGAGAAAACGGTGCAGCGGCGCTGGTCTCCGCGCATGTGGAACTCTTCGACGAAGAACGGCACAGACTTGAGACTTGGCGTACGGGCGCTGCTAATCATCGCTCGACTGACCGCGAACGAGAAACGGTGCAGCGGCGCTGGTCTCCGCGCATGTGGAACTCTTCGACGAAGAACGGCACAGACTTGAGACTTGGCGTACGGGCGCTGCTAATCATCGCTCGACTGACCGTGAACGAAAAACGGTGCAGCGGCGCTGGTCTCCGCGCATGTGGAACTCTTCGACGAAGAACGGCACAGACTTGAGACTTGGCGTACAGGCGCTGCTAATCATCGCTCGACTGACCGAGAACGAGAAAACGGTGCAGCGGCGCTGGTCTCGCGCATGTGGAACTCTTCGACGAAGAACGGCACAGACTTGAGACTTAGCGTACTTGCGCTGCTAATCATCGCTCGACTGACCGCGAACGAGAAAACGGTGCAGCGGCGCTGGTCTCCGCGCATATGGAACTCTTCGACGAAGAACGGCACAGACTTGAGACTGCGTACGGGCGCTGCTCATCGCTCGACTGACCGTGGACGAGCAAACGGTGCAGCGGCGCTGGTTTCCGCGCATGGGAACTCTTCGACGAAGAACGGCACAGACTTGAGACTTGGCGTACGGGCGCTACTATCATCGCTCGACTGACCGTGGACGATAAAACGGTTCAGCGGCGCTGGTTTCCGTGCACGGTGGAACTCTTTGACGAAGAGCGGCACAGACTTGAGACTTGGCGTATTGGCGCTGCTCATCATAGCTCGACTGACTGTGGACGAGAAACGGTTCAGCGGCGCTGGTTTCCGTGCACGGTGGAACTCTCGACGAAGAACGGTACAGACTTGAGACTTGGCGTATTGGCGCTGCTCATCATCGCTCGACTGACTGTGGACGAGTAGATGCCCTAGTTTTACATAGTAGACTCGTGTAGAAAGACATGAGGCATTTCAACGTGAAAAAAAAGAAGAAAAGAAGAATGGACTGCATTAGATCAGAAAATCAGACATTAGAAAGGCTGGTGATGGACCTCATCAACTCTCAAAACTGTCACTGAAAATTGCTCAAAGCAAAAATATGAAGAATGAAAAGAAAAAAAAAAAGGTTTTTTTGTTTTAGACGAGTGAACACCATCTACCACCATCTCAATACTTACCACAATAGAAAGAGGTCGGATTCCCTAGTTACACATGGGCGACTCGTGTAAACAGCGCATCATCTATCACAACAGGAACAAAGAAGAACGGATCGCATTAGATTAGAGTGAATTAGAAATTAAAATTCCTATTGATGAACTTCATCAATTTCAGATGGATACTGAAAACCTTGCACGGAGTGAAGAACGCAGAGTTGACGAAAGAAATTAATTAAGAAAGGATTTATTTTAAGAAGAGCTTGACACTACTTAACTTCTTTTAAGATTTATGCAACAATAAGCTAATTATACTGGAAGACACTCTTAAACAAGATATGAACTATTCATTACAACAAGGGCCACAAGACCATAATGAATGGACACATTAGCACAGAACAAAAAGCTATATGGATGAAATTATCAACTAGTAGAAATGGACACTGAAAACCTACACCACGCAAAGGAAATAAAGAATGAGAGATTAAAAGAAGATAAGAATTAGGAAAGTTTTCTTTTAAGAAGAGTTCAAAACCACCTAATAGATATTGCTTTAAGATCAAAGACAAAGAATAAGTTGGACACTCTAGTTACATATGAGATAATTGCAAAGACAAGAATGAGCTATGACAGTAGTAAGTAACAAAAATGGGCTGCACAGAAATTAATAAGGTAATAGCTGAACTTTGTTGGTTCTAACTGAAACTAGAGATTACAAAGATTGTGGATGATCTTTACCAATTCTCAAAAAGAACATTGAGATCTGCACTAAAGGAAGAAAAATAAGAATAAAAGATTAAAGGAAGAAGGAAATTAGGGAAATTAGGATTTCTTTCAAAACAAAAGCTCGACATCATCTGATGAGCACCGCCTTAAGATGTACTACAACAGAAAGAAAAATTAGACATCCTAGTTACACATGAGAGCCTTGGGTAGACCGAGCTATTACAACAGAAACCAAGAAGAAAAGGCGATTATAGTACAGAGCAAAGCAGAAACTTAAAAGGCTGTCGATGACACTTGTCAAGTTCTTAACGGTCGCTAAAACTTCTTCACCAAGCTGAGAACATAAACAATGAAAAATCGACTGAAGAAAAATCCAGAAAGGATTTGTTTAAGAGCTCGACACCATCTACTCAACTCTGCTTTAAGTTCTTCTACAACAGAAAGTTATTCGCACTTGGGAGATTCGCATAACAAGACAGTAGTTTTTACAACAGGAACCAAGAAGAATAAACGACATTAGCACAGACTACAGTAGAAATTAGAAAGGCTGCAGATGAACTGTTCCGACTCTCAGAAATGGACGTCAAAGCCTGCACCAAGCAAAGGAAACGAAGAACGAAAGAGAAACAAAAGGAACATACCTTCCCCACTATATTTATTGACACACTATAGTATCTATTACCTATCCCGAATCCAGTTTCTGGCTAAAGGTTGCACGAATACCGGCTGGCTCTACACTCCCGTCACTTCTAATCCAAGCTAGAACCTACACTCCCCCCGATATTTACGCTCCCTTCGGTGTATCGGGACTTGTCCCTTTCAGTCATTGCGACTGGCTGAAGGTTGAGCGATGATGATGATGATGATGATGAATATTTCTTTATAAACAAAGAAAAAATGTATATTTTTTTGCTTAACATAAATCACAATACATTCGTTATTTTATATTGCATCGATGTTTTACAATCAAGTACATAAGGTGTGACGAAAATAACGCGATGTGCACGAATGTGCAACACGCACTACGCGAAAGGGCGATCGATAGTTTTGAAGGCTACGCCCATCCTGCGACATTAATCCCGATCGGCGCGTGGGCGCGGTTCGGCCATTACAGTTTTAATATTAAATTCTTGACTCCCACCCGGGATCTCTATTCCTGCATGTCACCGCACGGCGCAGGAGAAAATAGGCAGCACCTTTCGCCGTATGTAGGAGTGGTGTCGCTCTAATGATTTATCAGAATCAACAAAGGCCCCTCGTCGTGACGCACGCGGCGGCGCGTCAAAAACATAATTCCGCTGTTTGATAAACACGCGTAGAGCTCTGCTCTAACAACCTATTGTTTTAAAGTACGTAACGAAACCATTAATTAACAATACGCGAGCTTTCTATATCATTAAATATGTCACGTACAGGTGGTTATTCTTAAAGTAGGGGAACGCACTACAAGTTCTCCACAGCCGCTGGTCATAAATATTTGAATTTCAAGTCTGTTGAAAACCAATTTACATTGTTTGGAAAACTACTAAATGTATTAGTATTTTTTTCAAAAAAAAATCTCGAAATTTACCTATTCGAGGCAGAATCGTTTGTTTTTTTTTAGCCTAACGATTAGCCTAATATAAATATAGCCTAAATATAGCCTAAATAGGCTATATTTATATTAGGCTAGTCGTTTTAGGCTATTTTATAATATTTTAATTGTTAGAGTAAATTTGTTTTGATGTCTGTTTTTGGATCACGTGCTAACAGCTGCACAGGTTGTAATTAAATGCATAGAGGTTATGTCTTTGAATACGATATAAGATACCTTTTACGTAAAAAAATATGTACAGATACCAAAAAAAATGGTAATTATGACACACCAATGCGCATGGGAGGATCAACTTCAGAAACGGGATCGGAATTTGATTTGAAAGCGGGACCGGGATCGGGATTAGAATTAACATCGAGATCGACGACATAAAAGATGGAGGAATTGATCATAGGACTTAAAAATCAAAATTGTTTACCAACATTGAAATTGTTCCTGATTTGAAAAACATGTGGTGTTTTTTTACTCACCACTAAACTATGAAAAAACTATGACACCCAAACCCGGGTAGTATTAAAAAAAAGTGCGTGCGTACAAATTACACATGTCGGAAGTGAAACTTCTTTGGTGAACTAATTTTTAAGTATTATTTATATTTATACAAAATTAAAACTTTAGATTTCCGAGACTTAGAGGAAGAGAAAAAGGAAGATATGTTCAGGAAGATATATCTCAAGTCTGTGCCGTTCTTCGTCGAAGAGTTCCACCGTGCGCGGAAACCAGCACTGCAGCAACGTTTTACCGTCTACGAGGACGCGATACCTCGTCAGGACAGTCATTATGCGTTAGCATTGTTTTTGCCGTTAAAATATAATAGGATATTGTACAAAGTTATCTTATGTTTCACATTTCCTTAAGCCCTTAAACGCTGCACATCTTCGTGACGCTAATATTATTATTATTGCGTTTCATCCGTAAAAAATTTACCCTCATGCGCCTAAAGAAGTTTCACTTCAACAATTCTAGCGTGTGGGGTCGTCTCGCCTTCCTCCCACGGTGAGTACACATTTTGTTTCACATCGAGATGGAATGTTTTCTATATCAGAGTGCTACATTTTCTCCAGACTCATGTCTTGATGAAAAGTTCGCTTTTAGTTTTCGATAACACTCACGTTCGCTGTTTGTTGTTACTCGAAGACTAGGGTTGACTTAATCAACGGGCGGGAATGTTTTACTGCGGTTAGAAAACGAATATTCCATCGAAGTGCTAATAATATATATATATATATATATATATTACAGAATTTGGTTTTTATATCACTACTCCCGGTGTCATTTGACGCAAACCACGAAACGGGCGATTATCAAAGAATTACAATTTCAAACTTTTCATTATTTTCCAAAAATGAATAAAGTAATTCGGATATTGAATCAATCTTCAATACAAAAATAAGAAACCTAAAAAAGAAATATCTACATAGGTTTAAAAAGAGAGTCGCTTTTAGTGCTAAAGATTGAAATCTAAACAAGAGTGAATTAGTCCTAAAACTTTTAATACAAAACAGACCATGAACGGCAACAGGTATGAGAGTAGTGGTGCTCGCGGAGGCGACGTCGGCACCTAAGCGTGGCGTGGTGGCTTTGCGACGCTCCTGAAACCGCTTCGCTGGCTCGGCGCCAGATATTGGGATACCCATGCGTGGCCAATAACCCCTCTTTCCAACGATAGGCGTGATTTATATTATCTGTAGTCTCTAACACGGGCTGAGGCCGACATATTGAATTTTTATACACTTTTTAGTTGTTTTTATCTATAATAATTGTCCAAATTACACTTTCTTTCATTTGATTCAATAATTCTAACTAAATTCTATAAGCATACGGAATATTCAGAGCGCTATCGTGTTTGAGTCGTGAGTTATACTGAATAGAAGGAAGTGAGAGCGCCGGTTCGCTTATTTGTTCAGTTCAGTCATTGAGTACTGTGCAGTATTCCCCCCGCCCCCCGGACGGTCGCGACGCCAACTCAAGACTGTAACAGTGAGCTGACTGTAGACAGTAAATAATGACACTAGGGTTATGTTTCTAATAATAGTACTTTTGTAATTATCAAGGTAAGACGAAATAGACCTTTTTGTTACGGTTCATTTTCCTGACTTGGTTCTCATATGGTTCGGTGCAATTTTAAGAACGTGTAATGTAAAAAATATTTTAAGTGTTAAAATATTATTATTTCAATAGCAGTTAGTAGTGACCAAGGTAATTACTGCATGCTATACCACCGATGAATTCTGCATCACATGCGTCTTAAAAAAATTCTTAAAAATTATAATTTTTGGTTAATCTCAAAATGAATATTTGTATATCGTTAAGTTTTCTTGTACTTATCATACCCTTTTGTGAAATCGCCTGCAAGTTTAATATTACTATTTTTTTTTATAAAAAGTACCATCATAAGCGATTAATAAATATACCATTGAATATTTACAGATTTTTATAATTATAAAATAAAACAATAGATAACTTAATATTTAGGCAGGCTTTTGTCAAAATTTTGTAACTCTTTTCGTTTTTGAGAAATTTGAGATTCTTTAAAAAAGTCCCGAAAAATGGGTTGATTTTTTTTTATTTTTAAATAAGATATCTTTTTTAGTGTTGCAGCCTTTTCTACAACATATCTCTTGATATAATATTCATACCTCTATCTTAATAATTAATGATACTAGGGTTCTGTCACACTTTTATTGAAAATACAAGTGTCTATGAGCAACGATGACCATCTACTTTCTGATGGCTCGCCTGCCCAATTTCTCCTCGAATATGCTATAACAAAGACTCTACCCTATTGAAGCAATGAAAAGGAAATTTCCATTCTAAAAACGATTACTGCTTAATTTTATTTTATGCTCATTGAAAAAATTGGGAGACGAGTAGTGTTATATATTTTAGGAAGATGACTTGCGATTTACCGATTAAAATATTTTTTTGGCGAGGAATTGCATATCAATAGTTCTTTCATTAAGGATCGAAGTTCTGGTCTTAGCAGTAACGGAATCGACGCGAAAGATCTTAAGACCAACCTTATGTCTTGAAAAATGATTCGAACGAGTGAAAAAGAAGATAAAATGTAATGGTGAATATTGCAATAAGTGTATTAGTATATAAGTACAAGCCGATTTATTTTATGAGAATATCCGTATTCTCCACGTGCTTAATTAGATATATTAACATACATTAACTATGTGGATATCGGCACCTCCCCACGCAAAAGCGGCAAGTTCCTGCGGTGGCCGCACACAATGGATTTGTGTAATACAAAACTTGTGCCATCCCAGTGAATACGAGCACGTTAGCTCGACTCGGTATCAAAGGGAGAGTTTCATTGTTATCGAAACTTGAAAAAAGCAATTCAACAAGAAACGTCTTTTGTGCCCGGCTTTGCCCGGGTGGCGTCGTGCGATTGCCCAACTCCGATACCAGTCGCGTTTCCAATCGCGATTCTCCGTTTTTGACCCAAAAATGATGAAAAACAAAACCCGCTCTTTATGAATATACTCGTATCTTCATTACTTTTCATGTATTAATTTTTGTTCCGCACAAGGTGTATATAGATATGATATTGAATAAAAATGATTTTTTACTTAAAAATAAAAAGAATCAGAAAGGAATTCCTAAAGGCTCGTTTTCATATTAAAGATTTTTATTCATATTAAAACTATAAGCTACTACATAGACGTTAAAGCATTAGAAATATTGTTACGAGATATCCCTATCGAGTTAAAGGACAGAAATAGGATGAAAAGTAAACATTTAGAAAAACAGAAGGCGTATATTCAGGAATATCGAGACACAGAAATGAACCAGGGAACCACTTTAGGACCTTTAATTGGTCGTACTTAACTTGTGAACGATGTGAACGCACTGTTCGCTAAAAGAAAACTGACTCGGCAGCGCTGGAATTCCTGTACATACATCGCTCGGCGAATGCTCTCGATTATTCTCCGAGTGTAAACGAAGTCACAAATCACTTGTAAAAAATAAAAATATCAAAATGTCATGTTCGAGGTAAACAAATAACTTTTATAGTAATCTGGAACAGTTAACCAATCGAATTACGTAACGATGTAAATAACCACCATGAATTTCGAGATAAGCAATATAGAGTATGTACTGTCTTTTTATTTCGTTTTTAGGAGAGTTATTCTGTTACTGAAGTATTCAGTTTATTATCGTAGTTTGTAACATTAATGATCTCGAGGTTACCATGTATAATATTGTCTTTTGTATGCATAAAACAGTTTCTTCTTATTTTCATATTCTTCTAATGCTGATGCATTATTTAAAAATGTATTTTTTGAAATGCATATTGCATGAAATGTTTATTTTTAAACAAACATTTCAAACGTCTCTTAAATTTTAAATACGGACAATTTTACAAAGTACGCGTTGAATTGAAAATTTCAATGACCCCTTTCTCTTTAAAAGATTATTTAAAGAACGCGGAAAAACGTACCAACTAAAGTACCTGAATATCATTTTTCAAATATTATTAAACATTATTCTTTAAGGGTCGATATTCCAAAAGCCTAAATCACATATTGTTTAGTTTCCTACCATTGTACGTAGTCGGGCTAAACGCTTGTATCAAAATAAAATGTAGGCTATATTACTTAGAGATAGTGTAGCTTTCTACGTGCGAAAGACAATTTAGAATCTGCATAGAAATTTAATAGTACAAATACGCAAAAAGTTTGGAACAAATGCCGGTAGATAAATGAAAACGCGCATGTATTCGAATAAAATGTGTCAAAATTTCAGGTTAATCGACTGACTACTTTTCGAGTTTTGCAACTATAAACAAAAGAGGTTGATTTTTAATACCTAAGATTATAAAAAATAAAAATTTGGTATAACCAAATGTGCATGCCTTAAGCGCTCGTGTCATACGTATATTATTTAAATTAGAGGTTTATGATAACATATGAGCTTTTCACCACCTCTTTTTATTTTTATTTTCAAATAGTTTTATAGTAAACTTGAATCGAAAAAAGGATAAGTATTTTTTTCATATTTATTAGACATCATAATTCAAAATGATATGTATAGTTTAATGCATGATTTTTTCACTTTAACGGAAATGTTTTATATTACTACCGCCATCTGTTGGCAATTACAAAAATAAACAACTTCACGCTCAATCTCAACCTCTATTTTAAATATTTAAGTGAAATGGCGGATCAAAACATGTATAACTGCAGTTAAGAGAAATTCAATTACAGCTAATAGGTACTATATCAACCTGTGATTTTTAATACAGTTATTCCCAATTGATTAGTGATGAGATTAAAAAAGAAATTAAGTTTAAAAGTCCAATAGTTTTTTAGTTATCGTGGTCACCCTGGTGGAAATATTTATTTATAGTCCGAAATCTCAGAGAATATTTGACTTTTTCGGACTTAATAACATTTTAAGTCTGAAAAACTCTAAAAAAGTCAAATAATCTCTGAGGTTTCGGACTATAAATAAATATTTCCACCAGGGCACACCCAGTGTAGACGGGATTTTCAGGCGGTAGTAAAAAGCATACCTACTTTTGCGCTCAAGGCATGCAATTTGTTTTAGGTATAAAACTAGTTAATATATATACCTTATTTATTTAGATAGATTATCAGCTACTAATAGAGAATATAGCGCAGGCAAACAGAGTTTCGGACAAAGGTTTCCCCGTTGCGTTGTTCATCAATTTTGAATCCTAATATTTCACCGAGACACGCGTTTCGCTGAAATGACATTACGGAGCACCTCTACGGCTTTCCGTTGTTGTACCTGTAATTTGTGGATCGAATGATTGAGTCGACTAATTAAAAGTTTTCTCGTTTGACGTCAATTCTCTTCTCGGGTTTCATGTGGTCGTAGTGAATTGTGAACCCCTACAAATGTACGCTCCCGCATTGCTATTTTTTGACTACCACATCCAGGGCTGGAGTGGAGATATTAATTGTTGATTAAAATAAAAATATAACGGGTAACAATGGCATCAATCTATAATTGCGTCCTAATGCCAAATATATGTGATCTTTGTAAAATAGCTATATAGGTATAGCTTTTTTATATTTTTTAACATTTGTTTTTTTTTCTCAACTGTTCGAATTTTATTTTACGACAACTTTTAGAGTATTAACCAAAAGATAAAAGACAAAGAACAAAAGTTACACAGCAAATAAATGTTGTATTGTAAAATAAATACATATTAGTTCCAAAGCTTCTTATTACTTCAAAAAATAATTTTAAATCACTTAAAGCGATTTGAAAATAACTTAAATTTTGGTTTATTATGGCAATAACTAAAAAACATAAAGAAAATTGTACCTCACTACAGACAAAAAAGTTTCAAGAAATGTAATTAGAAGAAAAAAGTTCGAAAACTTTAAACTGAACCAGAGATAATAAAAACAAAACTAAAACATGGGGCGCCCGAAAGATATGAAAAATTTAAGCTAGTGGAATTTATAATCAATGTAAGCCAATAAAGAAACTATGGAGTTAAATTACAATAAGAATCAAGTTTCGTTAATAAAATCATTATATTTTTTTTCATATTGTAATTATAATAATAATGACGGAATATATCTACATATTATATAAAAGAGCAAACTGTAATATTACAACAAACATACAGTCCAAACTAATGAGTCTAGATATTTGAAATTTTGTACAGAGATTTTAGTAATAATGTAGGCGAGAACTACGAAAGTATTTTTAGAAATTAAGCCCCAGAGCGGGTAAAATTGTTGAAAAACTGTCGTATAGTAAACGGAATCCGTTGAAGCTATAAATGCCAAACTTTATATTTTAATAATTTTTTTAAATAAAAAAAATACATACATTTTTCTATAAATTTACCCTGAAGGGAGTAAAACATGGGATGAAATATATGGGAAATCAAAACCGTTGAAGCTATTTGCGTGAAAATTAATATTTTAGCTAATTATTGTAATGTTCTTAAAAGTGACCTTAACAGAGTTGAAATAAGAGTTAAAATTTTTATACAAAAACCTGGCCAAGAGCATGTCAGACCATACTTATTATAGGCTTCGGAAGTCGTTATTACAAAGAAATGCACTACACATGAAAACTTACGTTGTTTAAGTTGTTACATTTTTTCCATATATCCTAAACATAATAGTTATAAACACTTTAGTCGCCTATAGCTAGAAAAATAAGTAGGTATGTCGACTATTACTATTAAACTAGTGTAAACTAAAGTGCATCAGCAAAAGAGCGTATCTTCATGAGACTTACGTCCTTTTGTTGAGAAGACCAATTTTTGTACATACGGTTTAGTAGAAAGATAGGGAACACAATTTCTGCAAATTTCGGAGCGATTATTCCCAAAACTATTCACGTAATCAGAAAAATTGCTTAAAAACATTAGTGATTTTAAAAGAATTGTCGAAATATGTTGATGTTTTCTGATAATTTTTTTTTTCAGCTTCTATTACATTTATGGAGTGCCCCCTTAGAAATGTTTATTTTTGTTATTTAACCACCAAACTAAGTAGCGGCTTATACAAGACACCTACACTATAAATTTCATCTATATACCTACTTCTCGTAGTTCTTGAATAAAATGCCTGACATATGAACGGAGGAACGTATGACTTGACGGATATGACGAAACTATAAGGGTTCCGTTTTTGCCATTTTGGCAGGGAACCCTAAAAGACATGGTCAAAAGGCAAGCAGCTCCACAGACTATAGTGAAACCAGGATTAACTCGCAATAAGTTGATGATCATAATTCAATCTGTACCTACGCTGTGCGTATTTTTATTCTTGTTTGATGATATCTCCATTATATGTTTTACAAGTAATTTGATATTAATTTATTTAAATTTTAATTGGCAAATTTAATTATATTAACGTACATAATATAATCACGATACGTTATATAGCGATATGTCTATTGACATATATTATAAATATTTATTTTCCTATAATCGACGAAATGGGTCTAATATTTTTGATTCTTATTGATTGCAAGAACATGGAATAAAAAGCTTTTCAAAAACTGCCTTCAAAATACTTAAAATAATTAAAGAATTAGTAGTTTTCAAAATCGGAATCAGCTATAGATATACCAGACGTGGTGATATATCAATTTTCATAATGTGACTTTATATTTTGTTTAAGTACTAATTTGTTGAATATTGTTTTTTTCTTGTTAACTTTTGTATTCTTTGACTTCCTTATTTTATATTTGTAATTTGCGTAGTTTTAGCTGGCCCCGACTAATTATTTGATTAGTATAAGATTGTCTAGGAAAGTGACTTTCATAATTCAAGTAACTTTTACTTGTAACAGTTACTTATAACATTACAGCTGCCTTAAGTTTCACATGTATAAATAGCGTTTGCGACAATGGTAGGAATAAACCCTCACGGCTGCGACGCATTTTAGTGTACAAGAACACTATCAATTACTAGCTTAGTGTGTATGCAAAGGTTCAAGTCTATGGCTTTTCACCGTTGAGAGTTCCATCGTAGTAGGAAACCCTTATGGCTTCGTCGTCTTCTGGTGTATGACTTACGAGGATGCTTTTAATTTTAATTCAATTGCACATTCGTGCTGTTTGTTGTACGCCTTCATATTCCATGTCCAATCCAGTTCAGCTCGTCCAATACTTTAATTAGGTAACCACCATCTCGTTTTGGGATCATCAACAATGTTGCAATACTTTAACCGTTATAGATTTCTTATTTGATTTTGGGGAATTCCCTAGTGTATCTAAGTCCAAGGTGCAATACCACTAAAACTAAAATGGGATCACCATGGAAGTATCTAACCTAATGCAAAAGGAATCATTCAAATCGGTCGATAAACACAGAAGCAATACATGTACGACGAATTGAGAACTTACTTCTTTTTACTGAAGTCGGTTAAAAAATATCCTAAATATCGATAAAAAATTTGTACCTATCATTGTAATTTTTATATGTTATAGTAATACATATAAAATTACAATTTGTCCTAAAAAATTAATCACCCTTACAGTTAAAAAAAAATAACAAATATCGCAAATTGTGAATAAATATTTTCTTGATTTTGACACGATAAATCGTCACTCGGCTATGACTCACTGTATTTCGAAGACTACATTAAGTAATAACATTACTCAAAAAATCAAAAAATGTCATTTAGTTTCTGCAGAGCGATAATGTTAGTAGGTAAAAATATTTCCTGTATATTATTTATTTTTATATAAAAATCAGTCAAATATTCAGAATGATGACCGTCAGAAAAAGAGGCACAGAAACCACGTGCGAACGCATTGGCTAGTAATATTCTTAATCTACGGCTTGAGCCGAACTGGCGGCTTTGAAACAATATTATCATACTTACGCTGTATACATCAGGCCTTTGTTCACTTGGCATTAAATAAGGTGTGCATATTTTATTATTATTTATTATATTTCGTTATTTTATTTATTTCATTGTGTAGAATAAATTAAAAATAGTTGCCTTGACAAGAAATTTTTCTTTCTCCTCGTGTACTACTTACCTGCGAATGATGTAACGCGCAGGTTTAACATTTCCCGACCCTTCCCTCTTCTCCCTCGCTTTCCTATTTTACGCCCATAGATTACGCCATTACGACGTTTTCATGACTAACTTCACAGCGGCAATTTCGTACGTTGTACTGTGATAATAATTGCATCTCTCGACTAAGTTTGAAAAATATTTCGATTTAAAATGTTTTCAGTTTTATTCGAATAACTTTATATGAAATGATCAATATTTTTTTAATCTCCTTTGTAGTAGTTTGTATTAATATCTAGGGCGTCTATTTTTTTACTTTCTAGTATAAATTTGTATTTTTCACAAATTAGGTACCTATTTGAGAAATAGGAGGTTTTTGGATCGGTTACTGATTGTAGTATGTAGTCGCCTTAAGGAGTATGAAACTTTGTACAGACGTGGCGATAGAGTTTTCTTCGAGAAGCAATAATAATCTCTAGTAACTTTTTTGGAAATATCGCAAAATTTTGTTAGTTTCCCACAAACATGTATTATTATTGATATTTTCGTATACGTGAATAACTGCAGTGATTGTATTTTAGAGAAAAAAACCTAGTTCTGAGGACAAATAAACTCATTGTAGATTAAAACCGTGGATTATATTTCATTGTCTCGGTATAAAATACAAACATTCTCCAAGTCATGATAAAGGGCTTAAGCCAATGTCACTCGGTGTTACGGCGATCTGCGAGATTTGGCAAAGCTACGGATAAAGCTATGTAGGTCTGTACCTACATAGCTTTATCCGTAGTAGCTCTAGAGCTGTTGCTCTAGAATATTCGGTAGTCAGGAGTTAACAGGAAAATAAGTCAAGCACGAGTAGAATTTCCGCGGTTCTCGCGAGCTTGATGGTGCAGTTTAAATTGTTTGCTAATTGAAAGGAATCCAACAGTTTCAACTATTCGATAAGTCATGTCAAAAATTAATTACTGAATCTGTTATACATATTATCAATTTATTAATAGTCTGTTATAAAGTCGAGAACACCCTAAGGAATTATGATTTTGGGTATTTTATTACAAAAGTTAATAATATATTACGATTCCTAATATAATTTCCGTTCAGGGTTTAAATTTTTATCTAACCTTCAATTAAACTTTCATTTAACAAAGTAATATGATTTCATTGAACTCGTCCATTTCATTCTTGAAATTCAATTTCCTTTGTCTAAAACGAGTTTCTGACATTACATTTGGTTCATTAGTATGACAATATGTTTTGATTAATTATGGAATCGCTGCCTTCTCAAATAGTTCACAGTATGAATTGTAAGTTTTTCTAAAATATGCATACATGGTATTTAATATTTACATCAAATGGATAAATGTTTAGCTCGTCAAAAGTAAAAACAGGGTCGAAACCAGACTGTGAATGAATTGATCTGATAGACTTTAAAACTTAAAGCATTTGTTCCATGTCTCAATGAGCATGTTAAATCTGCAAATTAAGCAGTTCTGCATTTGTTCATAATGATAGATATCAGCCAGCATGAAGGGCTGAAATAAAAAATTGTGATAAGGGTGCAGGAATTAGATATTAATTATAGTTTCACATATTCAGAAGAAAAATAACACATGGTCAATAACAACTTATGGTATAAATTGATTATTTAATAAACTTTTATTGAACAATATTAATTTAAGGCTCATTCATAAGTATAGCTGTATATGAACAATATAAAAGTTCTATTATTACTGCTACAAAATCAATGTTTTTCAACATATCATTCTCTATAAAAATACACCTCGATTTTAAACTACTTAAGGGCTACAACACCGTGGCATCTCGGCGACAGGGTAGGATCAAAAAGTGCGACTAAAAACGCATTCTCAAATCCGTTTTCAAAGAGAAACAACAGACGGTCTAACAGTATCACGCTCTCTACGACTTGAGCGAAACACAGCCTTAGCAAATAAAATAGAACTAAGTTATAATGTTCTTTTTCGTATTTGGCGTGGAGATCGGTCAAGTAACCGGAACCGACATTGTCATAAAGGCTTAAATTGAGTGCAGCGTCCGCCATCTTGAAATACTCTTCGAATGACTGACATTTTGTTAATCGCTTAAGCCTTCTTTCTGGTATGGCTTTGTGGGGCAAATGAGTTTTAATTATAACCTAGAAATATACATAGTTTTGTATAATATAATCAAAGCATATGTGTTAATAGTTTAAACAATGTTAAAAACCATATAGAAATAAAAATAAAAAGAAAACCCTATGTATGGAAACTGACCTGCAATAGTGCCCTGTAAAATAAGTTGTCAGATGGTATTTGTCTCAAGTTCACAACACGATCTATGGATTGAGAGGCCAACATACGTGCATTGCGACCGAGTTGATAACCTATAAATATTAATATTTTCATTATATATTTTTACAAATTTTAAAAATTTAAAAAGAAATGTAAACAAGAATGAGTCAGAATCATGCAATGAGGGTTTCCTTTAATACTAAAAACTGTAGTTCAGAATGTGTAGTGTTGTATGTGCAAATGAGTTTTAATAATTGCCATTTATTATTTTTATTAATTTGAACATGCGTAATCCCACAGCTTTTTAATACTATTTTTATCAATATATGCAGAGTTGTACTTTTATTAATTCAAAATATAAAAATCAAGATAGAGGTTAATAAATAGAATTGGTATATTTTTTTTTAATTGTGAACATGGACTTTGTTCCTATAATGTGTGATTCTATTTAGAATTTTTGAATTGCAAATTACAGAAATGGAAGAGATAACACAATTTTTCAGTACATTTATATTCTAATATGGTATTAAGTTTTTTATGTTGCTAATGTACCATTGGTTTTTTTAAAGTATTTCTGAATTTTTTTCGATTGTAATGCAAATAAGTCTATATATCACATTTACAACTATATCAAATACGTTTTATCCATAAAGTTTATGGATTATCAAATGGTAATTGTTAAGGAAATACTGACTTCTAAAAATACCTAAGAAAATAATATTCAACCAAACACAAATATCTCAGTATAAGAATCGATATTTTAATTATGGAATTTCTAAAATTGATATTTAAAAATGATAATAAAATAGCTGATTATTCATATGAATTGTAATGCATATCTTTATTATTTAATTTTACTTGTACTATAAAAAAGATGACACATACAACCTGTCAAGTACTGTGACATCGGGAAACCAAAGTCTGGAACAGATCCAATGTTGTAATTCCTTTCAAACACATCCCACAATTGCCCATCAATTTGTTCGCTGAGTAAATGATAGCAGCAAGGAACATTGAATATCGCTGTGATCTCGCTCTGTGAGAGAAAGGCGCGAATGCAGGATGGTCCAAGATTTCCACATGTATGCATTCCTATGAATAAAGTAGGGTAGCATTGGTTCAGAAGATATAATGTATTCTATACTAGCTTCTTCCTGTCACTTCATTTTGCTTAAATTATGATTTAAAAATGATTGTTTTGGATGCCTTCTGATGATGCAAATCCCAAAGATTTTCGATTTTGATTCTAGTCCTGCTCTCTGTTGCGTTGACGGTCTTGATTGGCATGTTGGTCCTTTTCTTGATATTGCTGGTATTTTTCTACTGTTCACGAGTTTTTTGTAATAAAAGAGATGGGTAAATTGTAGATGGTGGCATAAATATGAGATTTTGGAATATCTTAATATGTTACAGGTTTACTAAAAGAACAGATAGATTCAAGCTGGATTTGTGCTATGGTTGGTATTTTATACAGGAACTTGGACATACAAGAAAAAGATTTGCAACATACATTATTACTACCTAAAAGATTATATACCTATGACATATGAATATAAACAAATTCTATGAAAATATATAATATATAAATAAAACGTAAGATGAAAAGAATGATTCAATCAAAAAATGGCTATTGCATATATTTATAAATTAAACTAATAATAATAAATTAATACTACATAATAAAAGAAATTGTAAAATGCCATCATAATAATTTTTCTTCAAGTTATATCTTACAAAAACGTTCTTTAAATAAAAACAAAACATCATCATCACAACTAGACCATTTGCTTGCCATATCATACAATTTCTCTTTATAACATGCCCAGTAGCAGCCATAAATATATAATGAATATGCTTTTTAATTTAAATATGTTGTTCAATATAATTTTTAACAGTAATTATGATTGATGAATATAAACAAATACTTCATAGAAGCTATGAAAGCATGTACATAGTAAAAAAATAAACCAAACCTGTCAAAAGTAACTTAACGTCATCCATGGAATGTTCAGGAAAATTCTCTTTAACAATTTCTCCTAAGCGTGTGTCTTTAGTGATGAATGTATGAACAAATTTGTGTAAGGTACCATTGCTTACTGTCCTATCAAACATTAAATTTGTGTCTTTAGCAATAGACGGCCACCTTTTCTGAAAATTAGATACACTTTTAATTGAAATTTGAAATGTTCTATGTAAACATAATAACTGTATAGTATACAAGTTATACAGTCAGATAGACATCTGACTGTATAACTTGAAATATATTTTTATATTAATGGCTGTCTAGCCTTTTAAAACTTAACACTTTTTGATTAAATACTTTTATAAAACGTATAGTGAGTCATAAATGTACTAAAATACAACAGTTATCTACAGAGTAAGGGCACAAGTGTATCCTTCTTATTTTGATTACCACAATGAGCCGATTCCTTCTCTGCCCCGATTTCAATGCTATTTCATCACAATCAACAGCGAGGCTAGGCACAGAATAACCTAGATCTAAAACTATGGGCAGGTAGCCTCGACCACCACCTGCATCAACGCAGTGAGTGGTCATACATACATCTTGCAGGGCTGCAACTAGAGGAGCCATCGTTTTCACCTAAAAGTAGACAGTTATATTTACGATACATTCATTTTAATTTATTTTTGGATAGTTTAGCTCGGAGAATAAACTGAATATGTTAGAAATTGAAAAAAAAGAAAATTGAGAACTAAATAATTACCTCATAGCTTTTCTTGTCAGTCATAAATTCTTTGATTTTTATCTCTGGTTTCAGTCTTCCACCCCAAAGCACTATTTTCTCTTGAAATTGTTGCAGAGACAAACAAAACTGACCATCTATTTTTAAACGATGTGATTTTGCAGTCTGTATGAAATCATATAAAATATGGTTTTGGACATCTAAAACATACATGTAAAGTATATTGATTATAAAATTAATTTTATTCCCAATAAATAAATGCAAACAAATATTTCAATCATGACTCAACAAACATTTATTTTGTTAACATATATTAATAAAATATTTAAAAAAACAATATGTATTTCCCTATTTATCTGTTTTATATGTAATTTAGTAATATTCAAGAACAAACCATTTTCTAAAATAATATATTCAGTCTAGACAATAAGTATCTTTTATAAAAATATTGAGAAGTACAAAAACAAAAGCTTTACCTTTAGCCTGCATATTGCTGTTTGCAATATTGAAAAAAAGATCAACTGCTTGTCTTATATCATATTTTTCTAAACTGCACCTCAAATTTTTGGGTGTCAAATTGTACCAATGTCCATCTGTTATAAATTCTACCATATGACAATTCATCAATGGCAAATATGGGTCTAGAAACTTGGTTATTTTATCCAACTGCATTTTCAGTTTCATCATTTTAGAATCCATTTTATTTAGGTACTTACTAAAGAATTTTTATTGTTATTAAAATTTTGTTAATAATAAAATTTAAAACTTAACAGTATAAAATATAAATACACTGTTTAGGATGTATAAAGCAATAATGTATTGTAGCGAGTTCTATATTGTATGTCCTATGTTGTACAATATAAATGATTGTTCATATTGAACAATGTAAAAATAAATAAGATTAGCGAACATCAATTTAATAAAAATAATCTCCGATTTTGAATTGTAGCTTTGTGCAAGCCACAAATAGAAAGCGATAAATATGCATAATAAAATAGTAAAGAAGCTTAATCTGAATGTTAAATATTTTTTTTTAAAGTAAGTGTTATGTACTATATACATAATATAAACCAGGAAACAACTGTTTTTAAAATCTTTGTCTATTTGTTTGCTCAAGCATCACTCACAAACTAATGAACCTATTAGAAAAAAAACCTTTTGTGTTACATTAGCAGTAATCTAGTGCTTAACTTAGGATGCAATTTATCATGCTACATTACCTAGAGATTAGACACTAATTAAAAATTTTCCCTCTTTTTAATTTGTAATACCTACCAAATAGATTTGGACAAATGGTACCCATTTACCGTTCGATTTTTTGACAGAGCGAGTGTCACAGAAATAAAATGTTTATCATTTACATAAAAATAATTAATACAAAAAATAATTTGTTTGTATTTACATAATATGAAAAGAGCTATCCATAACTTTTTTGATAAAAACATCTTGAGATGATATCTAAGATTTCCTGTGATTGATTAAAGTGAAGAAATGAAGGATACCTTTCATATCTTTTTACAATGTTATGTTACATAACCATCACAGGAATAAAGCCATGGGCAACAGTTTGTCAATGATAGTTCTATTCCATTGTAAGTGCGCATATCTAGTTTCAATACTATTCTAGAAACCTAGTTTTTCTAGTTTAGAATTTAGTATAGATTGATTAATCTTCCACACTAAATGGTAAAAAAATAATGTCTTCAATCAGCATTAAGCCAGAATACATTATGGTACTCTTTTTTCAGTTATTCTTTTTCAAATGAAGTCTGTCTAATAGTGAGATGTTATGAGTTATTAAATATGGAACTAGCGATAACACAGATAACAATTAATAGCAGTGATGGACAAGTGGTCAGAGTATTATTACTTTAAAACAGAAGGCATCAGGTTTAAATTTTGATCACAATTTCATTGACCAATGAGTTTTAAAGTACTTACTCTGTGCCTCAGGAAGTGTGTTAAGCTATCGGCCCTGGACATTATCACTATAGTATTGACAGAAATTGTCTAAATCGTATTGGAGCATGTAGGTCTTGAAGCATAAATTTTGAAATAAAATATTAAAGAACTCTACTGTTTCTATTGTGATAGTGTGAAGCTGACACAACAATGAAAAATGGCAAAAATACATTTAATTTACCTTACTAAAAAGTTACAGAAGAATCATATGGGTTTGTAGATGATATCTTCAACAAAGCACAAACTTTTTTGTATTGGGCCCTGATAGATGATGCCAACCCCAATATATCATCATTGGGTGAATTTGTTCGAGGAAATGTGTCAATTAATTCTGCCACCTTTTTTAGTAGTTTTACAATTTTCTCTGAGTATAATGGAATTTCAGCTTGCTCATTTATAGAAAGATGATGTGATACAACTCCCAAATAATAACCTAAAAATATTAATTTCATATTAATATGCTTTACTAATCTTGTATGTTACATTAATTTATTCACAACAAATGAAATATTATTGCAAAAATATACTATAAATTACATATATTAATTACACACAGAACATTATTACTTGTATTGATTAATTTTTAAATTAACATAAATCTGAAACACTTTGTACATCATGTAAATAGTGATAGTACCCTAATAACAATAAACATCTCAATAAGAATAGTACCCAACATTATAAGTTATGATACATTAATAATTATTTACTAAGCAATATTCTTTTATTAAGTAAACAAAATAAAACAGTTTTACCCAAAAATAAATAATAAAGATACGTCTTAAGTTATAACGTATTGCAATTAATAAATAAAATTGTTATCTATTCAAAACAACGGCAATACTTTTAAGCATATTAAAATAACCTCAAAGTTTAGACAATCTGTGAAGAAAAATATATAATTTTAATGGTTATTTTACAGGTAATATTCTACATAAAATAATACCTAATTCACATCCTAATGATACGCCTTTGTGATAACCCACATGGTATGCTTCTGGATTGCCTAGTTCAGAACCATATTTTATACCTTCTTCATAATTTTCTGTGTAATGGCGATTTTCGCATAAAACAACTTCTTCATCTATTAAATCATTATAGTCTTTTTCTTCAGCCATTTATTTGTTCTTTGGGTTCAGAACCATATTTAAAAATCCTAATCTATGCAATTCAATATGATTCAAATGTTTTTTGATTCGTGCCAAGTCAATAGTCAACGGTATTCAACGTCAATCTTTAAGATGTCAATCCAACTTGGGAGTTGGAGCTCTATACCGAATAAAATATCTTTGGTTCATTCTCAAGCGGTATATCATTTAAAAATAATAATTACTGCGTGTTTTTTGTAGAATATAAATTAAAGCGGGTAAAAAAATAAATTGAACGAAAAATATGTAAGTTGTAAAGTGAGAATCATGACAATATTGTCATTTTGACATGAAGATTATCACTGACAATCTTTAAAACAATACTTTAATGTCAAATAGTTATTGTAATTTTTTTGCCTTGGTGTCGGTATTTTCTTCGTGTGGTAGCAGTTAGGCTGGTTTCAAGCCGTCTATCGATATATTTGGCAATGTAATTGGTAAAATCGTTTTTTGTTTCGGTGCGATTTGTTCGTAGTGGTTTGTTCTTGGGTAAGATATTGTTTCGATACGGCTAATTGCATTGGCGACGATATTTTGTTTACTGCTTATGTGACGTATATCAATTACAAATTCACTGACAAACAAAAGTTGGCTTTTCCTTCTTGTCGCATTTCAGTCGTCGACGTTGTTTTTGTCATTATTATTTTGTTTTTCTGCTGTTAGACGTTCTTGAATGAGCAGGATGAGGTGCATTTTCAAACTCGAATTGGTGGTGATAATAATATGTTTTTGGTGGTGATCTTTTATGTATACGAGATCGAGTTGGGAAACGGCTTGTTCTGTGTTTATCTTACGTTGAACGTGCTCGCAATTCATCGAGTTCTATGAACAGCGTCTTCACTTTACTAGTGAGGGATTGGATGATGGCTGCTCGATCTGGTGCCATCGGCGATGGTGCGGATGGGCTACCGGAAATTGCTTTGCAGTTCTGCTCCATTATTTTATCGGCAAATAGCATTAGTTCTTCAAATACGGTTTATTGCTGAATGAGAGCTAAAATAGATCGAATATGTGAAGGTAAGTAGTTATCCACATAAGTAGGATTCCAGCATCGGGAATTCTGTTTAAAGCGAGATCTCGTATTTGCCGTAGTAATTGTGTTGGCTTCTGACCGCCTAATTCAATTTCAGATAGCAATTTCTGAAACTGACGGCTGTCTTACTCTTCGTAGACGGTGATGAGTTGTTCATTTATGGCCTTATATTGTACATTTGTTGGCGTATTTTACAGCAAATCGGTAATTTGTTCTTTATCTTGCTTTTGAAGCTGTGCGATTGCTATCTGTTAATCGCCCTTCTTAGAGTTGTGGATAACGACTTCAAAACTATAAAACTACAGCTTTAGTCGGTCGCATCAGAACGGAGAGAGTCGTAGCGAGACCGAAATATTTGCAATTTCGGACGGGGTTTGTTATGGTTTGAACGATGGCGCTGCGTTTTTTCTTTTATCCTCGCTGGAAGCGTCGATGTTTACCACTGTGAAGTGGCCGGATGTCTTCGGTTATGAACAGACGGGAATTGCCTTGCTGAGAGCGTTGGCAATCGTGTTGTTACTGTCTCGGGGGTCACCACTTATGGCGAAAAGGATAGTTTTCAGTAGAACAACTAGGGATTGTGGGAAATGCGTGTATACTTTTCAATAGGATTATTCTGATGTGTATATCATTTCGCGAACAATAGATGTACTATTTTCACCAATCAATAATTCAGAATATCATCCAATCACTATGACCGTTAATGTTCTGATTGCTTTTTAATTGTTTTGATTGCTTTCGGGCCAGCGGCCGACGCCGGACGTATAGAAAGACGCAAACGCGCGTCGCAGTTTTAATATCCTCGCTGTAGCGCCGCTTTGTCACTCGGTCAGCGGACGTCGTGGCGATCAGTGTGTCTTGGTGTGTCTCGAAGGCAAAACGACCCGCGAAGTGTGCTGTGGCGAGGCAATGACATGTGCGGTGCAACGTTCAATAGTATAGCTCGTAGTTTCCACAAACGTGCTATAGTTCTTTTCAGAACTGTTTTCCCTGTTTTCGCATATACGTGTTAGGTCACCACAAGGGCTAATGCACTTAAGAAATATTTGTAGTTTTGTATTATTATTTGTAACGTTCTTTAGTGTAATATAATTATGCAGTCGTTGCAAATAACTCGAAAAGGATTCATTTACTTCGTCGTATGGTTGTAATGTGATGTCACTAACTGATTTGGTACCTAGTTCCATGAAAGCTCTCTAAAAATTCGTTTGCTCTGCCTGAATACCACGCATAGTCTCCATCATCTGTGAAAGTACTTGCGAAAGATGTGCCTCCATTGTATTTAGCATTTATTTTGACGGGAAACAGGATTTATGTGAAGCGGGTTATTGTCACAACACTTGGACCTCCTGGATAGAATGAAAACGGTTGGTGGATACACCTGGTCATAAGGTTGTGCACGAGGTATCGTGTAGACTTTTCACTAATTGTAATTTTGCGTAAATTTCATTCACAGACTCGTCGCCAGTTTAATGTGTATGTACGTATAATAATGGTGACACACTTGTTTTTGTGGGGTGTCATCGTGTTTTATGTTCGGAAACAGGTATACAATATTTACAGATACACAAATTTTACTCAACTTTTTGATAAAATAAATACTACCATTACAATAAATAAGAACCTTCACGATTTTAGTGATTTTCCTGAAATTTTGTATGTAAACAGCTGGAAATCAAAAAAAGTACATAACATATTTTTTTTTAGGGTTCCGCCAATAAAATTTATTATCTTTGCAGTTTTACCAAATTAGTTTGTAGATTTTTAATTTAAAATGTAGCGGAAAAACAACGGAAGAAATGTAATACATTTTTTAGGGTTCTCTGAGAATAATTAAAATTGAAAAAAAAAGTATTTGTACGGACATGTAGACAAACGCTACTGATTTATTTGTAGTAAAGATATCTATATCATGACCATATCACAAACGGCCCTAACGATTTTGATGAAAATTCTTATTTTGATAAAGGTCTTCTTTTTATTTATATTTTCATATCAAATTGAAAAGCCACCGAGCTAGGTTGTTTGCTCAGTTACTTACTTTTTATTGCGAAAAATGATGTTTGTGATATGACACGAGAAGATCAGATGTTTAAAAAACAAAAAAATAAACACACACCAACGCAATAATTGGAATAAACGAGATTAGCTTGCACAGATGGTACTATTTAAATAAAATACTGAGGCAGTTTCAATGATGATGGTGCGATAATTATTTTTCTAAGCAAAAGATGGCACTATTTAAATAGATGATTTTTGCATGTAACAGATTTAAGTAAAATACTGAGATAAAATTTGTAATCCAACAAATGGCATTATTCAAATAAAATACTGAGATAAAATTTTCGACCCAATAGATTTATTTAAATTCAATATTTAAATAAAATATTGAATTTTTTTTGAGATAAGATAGATGGCTCTATTTAAATAAAATACTAAAATTGTTTTTGAACTAAAACAGATAACACTATTTAAATTAAATACTAAGATATATCTTGTGATCCAATAGATGGCACTATTTAAATAAAACACTGAGACAAATTTTTCGATCCGACAGATGCCACTATTTACATAAAGTACTGAGATAAATTTTTCAATCCAACAGATGGCACTATTTAAATAAAACATTGAGATACATTTTTCGATCCAACAGATGGCACTATTTACATAAAATACTGAGATAAATTTTCAATCCAATAGATGGCTCTATTTAAATAAAATACTGAAATAGTGTATGAGATAAGACAGATGGCACCATTTAAATTAAATACCGAGATGTATCCTGCAATCCAACAGATGGGACTATTTACATAAAACACTGAGATAGTTTTTGAGATAAGACAGATGTCACTTTTTAAATTAAGTACTGAGATAACTCTTTCGAGGTAACAGATGGCAGTATTTAAATAAAATACTGAGATAGTTTATGAGCTAAGTTAGATGGCACTATTTGAATTAAATATTGAGATATATCTTGCGATTCAATAGATGGTACTGTTTAAATAAAACACTGAGATAGTTTTTGAGATAAGACAGATGTCACTATTTAAATTAAGTACTGAGATAAATTTTGCTATCTAGCAAATGGTGAAATAAATAGAAATACGTATACAATGTACGTAAATAAACATTCTAATTATTTGAATAAATTATCATTATGTAAACTATTGAATGATGATTCTAACGAGCGCATCGGAAAACGCTCTAATCACGTCCATGATTTGCCGGTACAAGTATACTTGAGATTGCATTTTAGTGCTAGATTGTTTAGTATACTTGAGTTATAACTCACAGAATTTTGTAAGATAATGACATGGGCACGCGAATATTTCACAGCGTTTTCGCGACAAATATTCACCCTCTCACAGCCAGTGGCACACTGAAGCACGTAAATCGAAATGCGTTCCGCATTAATCAAAATAAATAAAAAGCAATAATATTCAGACAATTTGATATTTAACGCATATAAAATATGCAGTAAATAAATATAATATAGCGAAAATGGTAAGATTCAAGAAATGATGTTGTTGCGGTGTAAGCCGCACATTTTTTTTATATTCATGTTTTTTTGAGAAGTATATTCACAAGGATTTTTTCATTTCGTGGTATAGGAGTCGTAAAATCACAAATATGTACTGTAAATTTAATTGAAACCCTGTGTTGGGCACACATTTGAATGTCTTGATTTTGAGAATGATACGTCGAATGTTAGCACTGAGTGCTGTTTCAGTTTCAGTGCAATATTCACATTAAAAAGTTGCCGGATTATCAGGACTTTCCAGGTTTTGTATAGTTCTAAGAAGGGATATCTAAAAGGAAGAATGCAACTCAATTCAAAACTTTAAACAAATTTAAGATCATTATTATGTAATTATTTGTTAAAAAAGGGTATTTCAAAATTTCCAATAATTTTGAGGACAAATATTCATGAAAATTGTCCTCCAAGCGACAGTTCAATTTCTTATCGAGTTTTCTCTTTCAGAAATAGTTTTGTTCTTGATTGTAATAGTATACGATTCAGTTCGGTTATTTATCATAACTCAATAGAGATTTTTGAATTTGAATTGGAACTAACCTTCAGTATTAATTTTTGAGACCGCCCTAAGTTTATAATATGTATTTGGTTTTACACGCATTGCTCGGACACTTAACGCAATAAATTAAGAAGGTGCAAGGTGCAATTATCAATGTGTCACAGTGTTTTAAAAATATATAAGAAGTCTACTTTTAAGTAAGTCAATCTGAGGCAAGCGTATAGTCAACAGGGACATCGAGATGTTTAAATTTCTTTGTTCTTAGCAAATTAAGCTTAAATTGCAGATTAAATTGCTCATACCTATGAGCAGTTTTTTTTTTGTAAATTATTACATGGCTACTAAATTATTTTCTTCTGTGAGTTTAAGTTTACTTGCCTTGGGAAAATTATATATTTAAACATAGATATATAAACTCAAGAGGTAGAATGCAATTTTTTATCCGATGCTGTCTTTATGTAAATATCTATTTAAATCGTTGAGATATATTTAAGCAAATATTGTATTTATGTACTATTAAGCAATTTCAATTTAAAATTTCTCATCATTTAAAAATATTGTAACAGTAAATTATCCTGATCGTGATCAATTTGGTTAAGACATTGATATCGATGAAACAGATAATTTGTATGAGAGTATTCTTTCACAGCATGAAATATTAAAGGATTAAAAAGAGATTATCTTCCTCCATCTTTAATTTTTTTTTAATTGAATAAAAAACTTTTTGAATAAATTTCCTGAATGAAACATTCATTTTTTTTAGTTTCCAATTGATAGCACTCTTCTTTATGTACAGAAAAAAAAAAAACATTTACTCAATTTTGACAAACCTCATGACTGAATAACTAAAAATACTGTCATTTGAATTTATTAAGTTTGTCACCTTCAGTCATTTAAAGATGTCGAAATTTTTAATGGTTGTCCAAAGTAAATGGTATTTAATCTGTACTTGATCAAGACATCGTAATCGTTAGCCATGACGAAAAAATTTTGCATAGAAGACGTGCAAGGGCATAATTCAAAAAAAAGCTGTTGGATAGTCATCAACAACACTGTATACGATGTTACGAAATTCTTAAATCAAGTAAGTATGAAAATTCTTGTATAGTCGAATATCATTTTAATGTCCAAACAAATTAGAACGAATGCTATGTGTGCCTGTATTTTTATTTTTTGTTTTGTGGCCACGATATTTTAACTTAAAATCGACGGCATCCATCGCATCAGACTACTCGCACAATTTTGACCCCTGTAAAGTTTTGAAGTCAGGAATTTTTGGTTTTCAAATTACAGCATCCTGGCGGATCACAAATAATTCTGAAGGTTGCTGGTAAAAATGCGTCATATGAATTCGAGAGTGTATTCCATAGTCAAGAAGCCAGGTAATTATGAATTAACCGGCCTCGATTGTTACGAGCATTCGTTGATTAGAGACGTTTGGCCTTCATAAGGGTTCCGTCGCCACAGTATTAACATCTCAGAGATATAAAATAACAGCTTAATTTTATTACACTTACATTAATAAATATTTCAAAACTGGTAACGGTGATTAGTATTGTTGAGTAAAATTGAGAGCATAAATACATTTTTAAAATAAATTTTAATTAAATAAATCTGTAATACGGTTAACCAAATAGGCCATTCTTGAAATTTTCCGCTATGATATTTATAGGTGTGTTTTTGAGTTCTTTCACTTATAAATATTATCTATAGTTTTTGCGCTCCAAAATTTGAAATGCAATTGTCCCTTTAGCCAGGCATGGGCAACCTTTGACATGTTGTGGCCCAAACTTTAGTGTGCAAATACGTTCGAGGGCCGCGTTCAAAAAGTAATGCATTTTGAAATTTTTTTTAAAAGAGTGTTCATAATTTTTAGCGATAGATATATCAGACATGAAGTTTTTCAAAATGTCTCGCGGGCCGGATCAAATCTTACAGCGGGCCGGATGCGGTCCGCAGGCCGGTCCACATATGCTTTAGACCATCCCTGAAGTTTTTTACTACATTTGAGCTTAATATGTTAACAATAAAGGAGCAGTAAATTCTCATTATGCTCAAAAGATCAATTTTAATGCTTTTTCAAGCTCTCTGAGTTTAAGAATATAGTTCTAATACGTTTTGAGCTCTCATAAATCGAAAATCAATATGTACTAAAAATTGATTTTTTTTTTGAATTACAATATTTTTGGAATACGTCGTTTGATTGTGATCTGTTGGTATTCAACATCGTTTTTTAAACAGAACAGGTTGACCGAGTTTTGAATATCTTTGAAAAACAAACATTTTCGAAAAAAACCTTTTTTCCGAATTCATCGTACTTCTCGAAGAAATCAACCGATTTTGATGAAATTTGTAACGATCGATGCGGTTTTCTTTTTTTTTTAAATGACTGATTAGATTTTACAATTTATCGCCACAGTATTAAACACTTTTTTAAAAATTTTCTTTGACCATATCACTTGGACAAATAAACCGATTTTGATGAATTTAGCAACTGGATAGATTGTGGAATTCGTCGGTAGAAAAATTTACAAAATATTGTACAAAGTACTTTTTATAAAAAAATTCTACAAACATCTCATAAGCAAACAAATCAATTTTTGTACAGTTTACGGCGGTTGATGCACCTGTTTAGGGAAAAGAGCTGTTCAGATTGTAGTATCGATCGGTAGAGTAGTCTAAAATTTATCCAACAAAAAACAGTTTTCTTAGAATTTCATCTTTGCGATTCCTCAAAACCTGTTAGGTGAAACTAGTTCGACGACGTTCCAAGAAGTTTAAGTTGAACGAAACGTCCTTTCGAATGTCGTAAACTGCGTTTCGGTCAGTTGATCTGTTCAAAAGTTGTGAGAGGCTTACATGCACACACACGCACTCACGTACGAGCGTGCGTGCACACAAATCGCTTGGAAAATGGTCGAAATAGATTCCTAGGACCTTAAAACGACAAAATGTGGTTAAAATTCAATTTTCAAAAATAGGGTTGAATTAAGTAACTTTCCAATTTTATGAAAATTTTTCAATTTTAATAGCGATCTCTTAAAAAAATCAAGTTTACCTTTGTCGGAAAAGTATTAGCTAGAAAATTCTGAAAAGCTTCGCGAATTTTGGAAATGTGATACACAATGAAAGAAAATTATTGTTTATATTAAATTGGAAATATGTAATTGGCCAATATAAAATTGGCTTATAAAATTAAACACTTAGGTATTTCATTTTACTACTAGGAGATGTCTGTTCTTAACGAGTTTTAGAGACATCCTATCGAACAGTAATGATATTATAAATGATATTACGTAGGCGCTATCGGAAAGTTATGTAAATAATAAATGAAGACTTATAAATAAATCCCGTCAAGTGCGAGTTGAGCTGCCTTCATTGGATTGGCTCAAAGAAATAAATATGACCAATAAACATTTTTTTTCTTTTCATTTTGTTCTGTGTCCAATCTGGTTTTTGCTTGTTTGCTTTGGGCACAATTGTATTTAGCTGTTTCAATGATATTGCTTTTAATGCAGTTTTTTAAACAACAAGCAAACACCATCTTTCTCAGCTTCTTTTGAATGTAAAGTCGGTATGTGTGCATTATTTATTTTTTGGTAGATAGTTGTTAACCTGTTTTTATTAACATATTTGTCACAGACGTAAAAAAATGCTATTCTAAGGTGTGAATGGATGTTCATGGCACGTAGGTTTTCAGTGAGCAGTCTCACTTTAAGCTACTTATTTTTTGTTATGGGGGCGTCAATTGTTGCTTAGCTATGTTCTCCTATGTTTAAACTTATGATATTAGTATCACGTTTCATAACAATAACTTAGTTATTCATTAGGATATGTGTGCTTCTGTCCATTGTTAAGCTATTGCATAGCTTCTATCGCGGGCCTTGAGCGTGGAGACCGAATCCAGATATTCCGTAACGAAAATAACTTAACACCCCCCACTCCGACCGGCACAGCGGTGATACTTTTGCCATCTATCGATGAATAGCAGAACTTTTAATGACTTTTTTGAAATATCACTCTTTAGTTTAGCAACTAACCTCTAGGTGGCATTGATTGTATCGGCGTTACTGCGCATGCGTAATCCCCCTCTTTGCCCCGTAATCTGGTGACTCATGCCTGCTTAGAGTTTCGGCGTTAGGGCACCTCCTCAAAAAAAATACTGCATAAGTAAAATAGATAAATAATTATAATTGCATAAGTGGATAAAAAATACTATGCAATAGCTTTACCGCGGCGTCCCCGAGTGCCACACGTGTTTTTTTTTAAGTAGTTTTATCGCATACAACTTTTTCGTTTTTTGCAATCCTTAAAAATGACACACTTCTTCAAGCAACATGAGACGAAACGCTAAGAACAGGTAGATATATTTTGATTGAAAACTACTACTTTGATTTCATTATGTAAAAGATATTCCACAGCAAATAGTGCGTTGATTTTCAGAGGCATGATGAACAGATACAGAATAGGTGTTTTGTACGCCAGTCAGCAAAAGCCTGTTGTCGACACATGGTAAGTTGTTTTAAATTAGTTATAAAACTTTCTTTTTAATCAAATCAGCGATAATTTTTAATAAATAAGCATATATAAAAAAAGTTCCGATACCGTAAATTGTCAGAAAATAAAGAGATACATTTAGTTTTTTGGTTTTAATTGACCAAAATTATGTACATAAACAATAAGCACGACTTCATATTTGCAGCAAAATATTTTCTAACACATTTTTAAACAAACGAAATTTGAATTTGAAAGTACCTTATAAATCAGATTGCTATTGAAAGGTACGAATAATAAAATTTAATACATAGAGTTTTATAAGAAAATAAAATATAATTCATAGCTAGTGGTTTCTTTTCATGCATCCAAATGTTTCCGCAAATAGGCTGCTTTATAAAACCTGTGGGAGGTCTCCCCTTGCTGTGACGTGTACTTTGTCATCGCCACTCAAGTTTCATTCTCCAGCGGTTGTCGGTTTTACGAGTCGGTATTACTCTGCTTGAGTCACTCTAGCAGCTTGATTTTGCGAGCTATCTGATTTCCTACAATTTTTTCAGTCTGGCTTTTATCTCGTGGAAAAATCTCAAGTAAGCTCTAAATGTCTTTAGATTTGAATCCAAAACTCTATAGTGTTTGAAACAAAATTGAATGAATTTCTGTCAAGATTGTATAATATATTTTGGTTAGAAGCTTCATCTTTGCGTCTATTTTTGAATTGATAGATTAGTTTTTGTAGTTCTGAATCTAGACGATAGGTGACACTGCACTCCATAACAATAAAATGCTCGTTTCATTAAATGGTGCTACGAATAGTAATAAGAACTCTTATATTATACAATTTTATTTTCACTCCAAATAAACTAACTACCTATTATACTTATTTTAAGTAGAATGCAAAGATTAACAACAAATAAATTATGTAAAATAAAAGCACATTAATTAATTGTATGTGCCTAATTTATATATTTTGTGATTATTTATTTTGGAAAGAATTGCAATTTTGTTATTGCATGTGTGTAATAGACCTGCATTGTAAGAAAACCAAATTTTATTTATTTGTAAGCCTTTTTATTGTTTTCATTGAAATATGATACTGAATAATTTTTATTTGGCTTTTTATTGTAAATTATTATTCTTGTAGCAAATTCGACGTGTACAGCCTTCACCTATTTCATTATGAACATATTTTAGACATCGATATTATAAAATTATGAAATACCTATTCTACGCAATATGATAACAAATGTTATGATTAGATTAATTTTTATTCTATACAATAATGAATGATGTGTCATATTGGAAAAAATATTTTTCTTTATCAAAATAAAAAAATTAAAATTTAACTATTGCGAATTCCTTTCATGCATTCAGCTGTACGCATCAGCCTCCAAAAGAGAAAGACAAAAGAAGGAAGTCTCCTCTCAGATCCAAGACACCCAGCAGGTTGTTCTTCTTTTAAGTTTGTCTTAATGTGTATTGATATTTTAATGACAAGCCTTTAAAGAGGTCTAACTTATAACGACGAAAAGGCAGAAGAAACTAATTTTTATCGAATAAAATGTATTGCATTATGTGATTGATGTTAAAATAAAATTTATCATTGAAGTTTTTCTTATAATATAATAGATTTTATTATTAAATATCTGTGATTTGCTAAAAAAACATATCGGTTATTTATATTCAGTGATCTTATTGGAAATAAAATAGCGACACCTATTTTTATTTGACCCAGCTACACTGTACAGTTAAATAATTAAATATCATACTGATGAGAATGCATTATTTACTTAGATATTTTCTTAATAAAAAACATGAAATGAAAACCTCGATGAAAACAAAAACTTTGAAACGTCGTCATATATTATCATTGTGTTTAAATATTCTTTAACTTGTATTAAAACATAAAATTTAGAATCCGTAGAACAGAATTAATGATTTTAGAAAACGTGGGTATATTTGCAAAACCTGTTAAATGCAAAGAAAACAGTTTTGCAATAAATTATTATAATGTATTTACTCATTAATTGTGTGCTGATTGCTTGAAAGGTAATTATAAACTAACATAACATTAACTACAATTACAACCAAGTAATGAAAATAGAGATGATATAATTTTGAATCTTAAAATAGGATGTTTTTTGGAACGAAGTTCTTTAACGCGGCTTATGGTGGGACTTGACTGGTGGAAATCGTAACGTAACGAAAAAGCTTTTCGCCCCCACCATACGAATTTCTCTCGTTTGCCTTGTCACTCCTTATCTTGAAATTAATTATTTATTATTTTTTTATATAATTCATAATTCACTATTTTATATCTAAGTTTTAGCACATGAATATTTTTCCTAAGTAATTAAACAAACTCTCTGATTTTATTTCTTACTTTACATTTTTTATGTTGATAAAAAGAAGACTTCGGTCGGGGGTTCTAGGGCCGCACATTCAGTTTATCTTCTCTATTTACAGTTGTTCTAGATGAACATTCCATAAAGATGTACACTCGCAAATGCATCAACCTATTCGAAAACTGCGCCCCGACCAAGTAACGGTACGAGGGCGAAATGCGTCGATTTGTACATACTAATGTCTTCATTTCTAAGAAATGCTCCTTGTCTTTGCCACTTGTGAGCGGTGAGAGGGACAGCTGAGGTGATCAAGAACACTGCATTTAAAGACCACGGGTGAATAGGGCGATGAGTCTTTAGATTTTTGTTTATGGGATTTATAAGGAGCAGACGAGTATGCGGGCCACCAGGGAGGAGACGGTCACTGTCGCCCATGGACATCCTTAACCTTACCGGCGCGTTGCGTTAAACTGTCGGTTCCGGATATTGTTATCTCGCCGACAACCACTGACCGCACCGCTCTGAACTGAGACGTCTGTTAGACGATATGGCTTTGCGGCGAGGCGTTGATGGGCGATCAAACTGACCTAAAACGTCTATGGCAGGCATTGATATTACAATCTGTTTGTGCTCGAAACTAAAACATTAATTTGGCACTTATTTTTATGCCAATTAAAAGGAAAGTTTAAGAAACAATTTGAATTTTATATGTAATAAATTAATAAGTAAAAATATCTATTTATTAGTAAAAACTATGTGTCTGAGTGTGCTTAATATATTGCTAAAGTATAAGTTTTATTTATAGGTTGTGTACCATTACTATCGCTACTTGTATTTCGTCATCTATTTGTTGTGTTATTCAGTCGCTTTTTACTAAGAGAAATAAAAAGAGTTTATTCTTGTCTTAAAATAACTTTTGAAATTTCGTCATTTAACTGGTTCTGTAAATATACCCATGAAATATATCAATACTTACTATTTATTATTTTTACGTTTCTAGTCTATGAGCAATATAGGATTTTGACATATGTAAATTTTGTTCACGTATCCATAGTGACTTTTTGTTGTATAAATGTTTGAAGTATATACAGAATATTCGTTATTTTGGAAATTATGAAGTATATAATAAAATGGTCAAGTACAGTTTAACATGTCCCCCTTGATCGCTAGAAGATCTCTGACGCCCTGTGCTTCGGGACGAGGGTCACCTAGCACGGACAAGGGACAGATCCAAGCTAAAAGGTTAACTTTTTACTATAAGATATTATGTTACTATTAGTTATTTTGGCAAATCATCCAATTTACTGCGTCATCTATGTCATGATAGTTAAATATTGTATTGTCGAAATAAAATAAGAGAGCGAGTACATGTATTAAAATTTCGGATGGAAAAATTGCACGGAATTTCCGCACGAATAGATAATTACATCGATGTGTGTGTACGATATTTTCTCGAGAGTTTTAAAATAAATTGTATAATGTATATAAATGTACAGATGAATGTATTTTTAATAGTAGAGTTATTATCGTTTAGTAAATGAGATGTATTCTATCTGTCAATGTTGAACAAAGTTTAATATACATTCAATCATAATTTTACCTTCAGGTCACTAATACCGTGTTTGTGGGACCATTTCAAGATATTTTTCGCAAGATCGGTGATAGCGGATGGGTAAGCTTGTCATAAACCTCTCATTGAGGAATCTATAAAAAAAGAACAATATCTTCTTTTTAGTTGCACCCTTTTTACACATTTGCCATAACTAGACTTCGAAAGTCATATCGTCTGAAAATTTTTTCAACAATTAAAACTTTTAATGGCGCATAGGAGCGGTTGCAGCAAGAATGGTCTCCACGACTTTACGATCTTGTGGGCGGGCGGGCATTTTGCACACCTCTGCAAACGCAGAGGTGCTTACGTAATCAGTCGTAAGGCAGAGAATGCCTGCAAAGAATGCGCAGTGTAGGTATTAACTACTGTGCACACAGTACTAGTTTATAATTGTTTCAATGCATATAACTATAACGGAAAATCAGTTTTGTTTAATGTATGTTAACTACACTTTGATGATTTTATTATATTGTTGTATAATTCATTGTATTCTTATTGTATTCTTAAATTAATAAATTTTAAATTCTTAAGAATAATTAAGTCGTTCGATAAAAATATTTGCATCGAAACAAAAAAAACTAAACAAGAAGAGTTTTGATGTATGGATTTTAAAAACCTGTAGTTTCTATTAGTGTTATTTGTTATATGGAAATAAAAATGTCAACGTTGGCGCTTGTATTTATGCATGCTACGTCATATATATAATAATTATTTATTATCATAAACTGTATTGTCATGTGGAATTTTTATTTAAGAAAAAGTCACTCAATTTGATTCACAGATCGTTCTGTGTGGTCCACGATATAGCTATAGATAGAAAAATAGGAAGGCAGAAGCCGACACTTAGTTTGAAAGGCTAGGTGCTGATGAAAAGTAATTACTGATTATTATTTTGTTTATATTTGCTAAATTCCTATAGATTTCTAGAGATTTAACTGCCAGATTCCCTAATTTATATTACTGATGTAGGCTATTAATTACCATTTGCAATGTATATAGGATCTCTTAGAATATGCATCTATTGTAAGAATGAATTACGATAAAATAAGGAATTTTTATCGTATATCATATACATATCAATACTGTGCCTTCTAATCCTTTGTTTTACGACAATATAACTTGGATCCACAGCAATATTCAAATTAGCTCGTATTAACCTTTTTAATATAAAAAAATTATACTTTTTAGATAAGCGAGGTCTAAAATTATCTTAAGTTCCAAATTATATTATTCATATTATTTCTATTAAAAACTATGAAAATATGTTATTGTGCAATTTTTCTAAGATTCAATTACTGAATAAATTGTCTGTGTTAAATTCGATTACTTCCTAATACAATGGTTAATTCCATCAGATTCGTTGCTCCTAAAGAAGAGGAAATATGCTTACATTCTCCCCAATGCGAGAGAAAGTGCGCGTGCGACGATGTAAATCGCGAATCCCAATGTATAAAAAACGGATCATGCGATAGTTCATGGTACCATTTCATCTTCTATAAACATGGTGTAATCCTCGCGCGAGCTGCACGCGTCTGGTGCCGGGGCGCGGACCAAAGAGGGAGAGCAGCCGTCGCGTCACACACGCGCTTTCCCTTTTCGAGTTCAGTATTTCGTCGAAAAAATTAATAATGTCAAGTTATTAAAAGCATCGAATAACTTTAGCCTTTTAAAATATTAATTTATTAATGAACGTTTTATTTTGATTTAAGTAACGTCCTTTTATTTTTAATAAATAATTATTACAATAATAATTATAAATATTTTCACGAGCGTTTGGAACTCGCGTGTGGACAGTATCAAAGTAGAAATTGACTTAAATACAAAATACTTCGTTTTGTGGTCTTAGGTTACATTGTTATGAAAAAGTTTTTTGATAACATGAGTTGAAATTACATGAGTTGAAAATTTATTGTTCAAATTTCATTGGAAAAATTACAGGTTTTGTTAAGGGATAGTAATCATTTATCATGAAATTAATCGAGATACAAATATTTCACTCCCAAAAAATATTGTACTAAGTAGGCGTGAATTGTACATTATATCTGTATTTGAGTTGTAAACTATTTCCTTTTTTTTATTTATTCTGTTTCTTTTTTTACAAACTCGCAAACTGTACTTCGATAAATTGTACAAGGTCGAGAAATATAATGACATTAGCATGGTATATAAAGTGACTTTTTTATTGAATATAAAAATTTCCATCCGAAATTTTATATAACTTGCTGCTTACTAATTTACAATTAAAATTAATTTATCATGAGCTGTTTTGTGTAAGGAATGTCATTTGTAATTCAAAGATTGCTATCAAAAACAACGAAGTCTCATATGAAATATTTCATTCTTTACATATCTCACAATTTTATATCTTTGCTGTACGATAATAATTTTTCTTACACTCTGCTATAGTTCGTAATGATTTTTTGTTCAAATCATCTCATTTCAAAAACTAGTTAATGTATACGCTAAAAATCATCATTATGTCCGTTTTCGAACATCAGTTACAAACGATCACAGAAATGCCGCCAAGGAAATGGTGATATTAAAATTTTGATATTAAAATAAGCTGCCAGGAACGTGCACGGACGCAATTTTTATATCTATGGTTTATTACAGTATTACCTTTGCATTATTATTTCTAAGGTGCAAAATGTACTTATTTTAGAGTGCAAAAGGAAAAATAATTTTCACGCTTTTAATACGCGCTATTAACCTGACCGGTATGCCTGAACGTAGAGAAATCTTTTGATTTGATTTCAACTCAATTCGGACGTTTAAATAATATGAAATATGGCCCACGTTTGGAGAAGAAGAAATTCAAAAAATTAAATTTTGGACTAAAATAAAAAAAATGAAATTCCAATTTATGACCACATATTTTGAAAATTCTGAAAAATGGTTCACCATGCAGACCGTCCCTAGTACTTTTTGTTAATTTCTAGCTTGGAGCATTTGAAAATATAATCTTCCTTTGGTTCTTGAGCTCTTCCGAGTTTAAAATATTGTTTTGGTAGAATTTGCCGTTGGTGTGATCGTAATGCAAATTTTTTAAAAAAAGTAACAAATAAGTGGTAGAGCTCTACCAGCAGCTACTAAAGTATCACTCTACCGTTGTCAACTTGGCTATAGCACGAAAATAGGCCGGTTCGATCAGTGAAATATCACACTGTCATGGAATACGGACGCGAAGTAGCGGTTTTCATTGTTGTATTTCGTCCAGTGAGTGAGAGTTGCGGTGGCCTACTCACTCTTCTCCCCTTCTGTCAACTTAATTCCCTTCTATTAGATTTCTTTCTTTTCAAGAGGTAGGTAACGCATTAGTGACTCCTCTGATGTTGCGAGACTCCATGGGCGGCGTTGACCATCTTCTCTCTGATGACTCGCCTGCTTGTTTGCCCCTCGTGTATACTCTAAAAAAATGAAAACTGGCCAAGTGTGAGTCGGACTCATGCTAAAGGTCTCGAACTGAATGAAAAATAAAACACTTTTTTTTTTGGAAATATATCATACGGAAGCTTCGATGCAGGATTTAGAGTCATAATTAGCCATTTTTTTCGTTTTACGTAACTAATAAATCGGCATTGATCGAAATCGAACAAATGAAATCTTAATCTACTTGTTCGGCCAATGGCTTTTTTGTATAATCAATTAACTGATTTTTCTTAATGTCGTTGTCGATGTCGTATTAAAGGTTCATTTTATTAATTAAAATCGTAGAACATATAAAATATTTGTCCTTTTGATGTGAATAGGTATTTAACTTTAATTCTCTAGTGGGAGGCAATTCAGAAAACTGATGATAACAAGATCGGCGGATACAGTTTGATGCTGCAGCCACATATCTATCGTGTACGTCCAAAATTTAATTGGACCCTTCGACAGCTAAAGGATCAAAGAATTCGCTACGTTTGGTGAGGACTGTGAAGCATCGTGCACGGCGGAGGGGAACAGCCGTATTTTGAGGTCGTTCCGCTGCGTCACAAACTTCTTTTTTAGTATAAATTTTGATTTGGAGGAGCTACGATTTGTGTTTGAGTTTTAAACGTCAGCTTTTGTCGAAATCTGTCGATTGCGTATATAAAATATTCGTGGGAAAAAGTTTCGGAACATACATATATATGTACAAAAATGAAATAAGTAATCATTAGAACGTCAAAGCAAAATATAAAAATTGTATACGGTTAAAGACAACGAGAACAATCCAGGGATACCCATAAAGCACTACATGATTGCGGGCGACGTAAAAGAATTAGAGGTCCGAGCAGATCTACGACGCGCTAGTGCACCTGCGGTTAGGACGGCTAGTACACGTTTCACTATTACGTTTATAACTATCCGAAGAATTTCTTAGTATTCAAAATTATACATATAATTCGCTCAAAGAAAATATTACCTGTCACATACACACGTATTCACGTAAAATACACGGCCGTATCCACGACACGGCCAAACTCCATTTTTTGAATGTATCAGAATTAAATTTAATCAAAGAAATCAAAGGGTAGACCCTTTGATTTCTACATTTTCTCTAATCCATCAAATCCTAAGGGCAATTCTTAAAACATTTGCGTTTAAAACTAAAACACGCTATTTCTCTTCAATTATTTTGAAATGCTTCAAATATTTAGTTTGATATTTTGTTTACAAATCAGTTTCCCTTTATTATGTTTGTTATAAAACATTTATTTTTGTTTTCAATAGCAGATATTCCTAGCAAATATTTTCATTTTTTCTCTTATGTAAATACATGCTTTAAGTAATAAAAGTTTTTTGTTTTATATGGAAGTGGTAAGGCATGCGAATCACTAGGAAGCAGGTCAACGTCGCCCGTGGTGGCTGCGCCTGCTATCGCAGAGGAGTCACTAGTGTGTTGCCAGCGTTTCAGAGAAAGTATGCTCTTTTGTTGAAAATATCTTTTCGCACTCCGTTAAAAATACCGCAGATAAGAAATCATTCAAAAAGTTTTACCGTACGCGGCAAAAAATTAGGAATGAAGCGTATGGTAGTAGAACGCTAGTTGTCAAGATGGTGCTGCTGGCATTTCCGGCGAGCGGAACGATGACGGAAGTTAGCGGCGGGAGTGAGGTTGAGTAGCGATTAAAGAACTTCCCGTAGTATATGTGATAAAGCATACATAGAGATGCTATATCTTATCGCCAAGCCAACGGGTCTAGTTGGCCGGACACTATGCGCTCGCCGACGATTTCATGTAACTTCGATACCGTTCAATATTGTTGTTGAAGCCTTTATCGTCAACATACAAAAAATGCATCCAATAGATATGAACGGTGTATTAATTTTATATTCGGATAACTCAAAAGCGCCCGAAACCTTGTTGCCACTTCGCGTTAAGCTGTTCGAGAAACCGCTAATATTATCTTATTGTATACTTTACTTCGAAAACTTGGGCTAAGATGAATCCGGAAGGGGTTTTTTTTTTTTTAATAATGAAAATAAGCAACGTATCCGTTCATTGCCGCAAAGCATTCAAGTAAATTGGGTCGTTAAACGCTGTCAACACAACTAGTCGTAATTTAATAGTTCATTACTATTAATATTTAAATTACATTACAAAGGTCTAATAAACCAATGTCATCCCTTCCTAATGACAGTTGGTTTAGGACAGCCCACTACCGTGCTTAAAGAAAAGCTTATATGTATACAAAATTGTGTTCAAAATCTTTTAGGCATTCGAGCGAGAGAGCAAATACAAAAAAAAAGCCAAGAATAAAAAATTAGCAATCCCCTTGCGGCTTGCCGTGGCAAGCACATGGTGCTTTCTTTATGATACAGAATTAATTTCTACATATTTTATATCGATTTCATTATAGTCTAGATCTTGATCTCGTTGTCAATTCTGATTCCGATTACGTTCCGACGATCCATTTCAAATTTTGTTCCATTGTCGGTTCCAATACTGTCTCGCATTTTCTAGTCCCACACGAGTTGAAGTAAATCTTGGTTCCGATTTCGATTCAATTTTTCGCTTCGATCCGCTATAGGTAAATAGTGGCATCTATCAAAAGATAAAAATTCCAATACAAAAGTAAAAATATTTTCGGAATTGTTTAAATATTTTCTGATACGGATAAATATTTTCCTATAGTAATGGCATGATTTTCCAAATTAAAAAGCAACTTGATCGAACCTTCGTTTTTTTTTTTTTTAATTATGCTACTGCGTTGCTTACGAAAGTTCGTGTTGAACATGGTAAAGTCTAGACTTCTGCATCTAATTTATATAATCACTGGTATATCTATACCTGTAATAGATAACTATATACATTTAAGAAACACTAATGCATTTTAGGACAAATAATAATAAATAAGAATGCTTGTGATAATGCCCTATAATATATAAATAATATAAAATATAATTCAAACAAAAATACTTCGTGGAAATTTTCGACATAGAATATGGCTTTAATTAAAATTAAGTGTCATAACCATTTTCTTGGTGGTACATATTTCCGTAAGTAAAATCATAGGCTTAGGTTACGCTTTCATTAATGTAAAATATGTTATCAGCGTACTTTTGTCGTTCGATATATATATATCATTTTATACAATTGTAATGCCTTTTCTGAATTTTAAAAGAAGAAATCCGCATTGCAATTTCGAAATAAGTATGTAGAAAGTAAAGTATATGCTTTCATGAAATAGAACCTACTAAAATTTATTCTCAACAGTCTTAACCATTTAATTTTAATATTATTTTCATGTTTTTCCTTTATTTGTGAAGACCTCGACGTGATCCCTGCGCTGGGCGACGTGGAGGGTAATATTATGTTAATCTATATTTTTATTTAAACCTTTCAGATGTTGCTTATTTAAGTATCTATCTATAAAATAAATAAACTGCGTTTAGTTTTTCTAAAGCAAAAGTGCTAAAGAAAATTGTTAATAAGTGCCACGTATGTTGTTTCCGAGTACATAACAGTACATAATCCATAACACGTCCCGTATTGCATTATTCATATAATAAATATGTACTTTAAGTAGACTTAGTAGTTTTACCTTTTTTTTTAATTATAAGTTTTGTTACAATGCTTAAGGCCACAAACCTTTAGAAAAAAGTATTATTATTCCTTATTCCTGTAGCATTATTAAATATGTAGTTCTTTGAACAATTTTTGTAGTTGGTGATTTAGAGCATCTATTAATGTAATAATAAAATTATCAATTACAGTAAACTCAAATGGGCGTTGATCGCTCTAGCCGGCGCCATCATAATAGGCATCGTGTTGAAGAAATACATGTGACGTGTGCATTAAAAGGCGCAGTCTGAGACCGAACAACGAACTACATCGATCAGAATATCCATTTGAATTTTATTTTAATTGTGATAATTTTGTTATAAATAACGTCTTCTGAAATTTAAAAATTCTCTCCATTAGTCTTTTATATGTGAATTAACAATGTTACCATTTGATTATTTCATTCAAATTATAATTGTACGCGTACTATATTGTCACAAATTAAATTATGATTTTATATTAAACAACTTTTCTTCGCCGATTTGATTTTTTAATGTATTTACAATATCATAACTCCTATGTCCTATTATACTTGAACGTAAATAATAGCATGAACTGTGACGAGCACATCATCCATATGCCCAGGACCTTCTTAGACTGTACAGGGACCTTCGAGCACACCTAAGCTGGGTCTTTAGGCACACTGAGTTAAGTATATTGAGGCTGGATCTTTAGGCACACTGAGTTAAGTGCATTGAGGCTGGGTCTTTAAGTACATTGAGGCTAGATTTTTAGGCACACTGAGTTTGGGTCTCTTAAGTACACAGAAGCTTGGTCTTTAAGCACACTGAGGCTGGGCCTTTAGGTACACTGAGTTTGGGTCTCTAAGTACATTGAGGCTGAATCTTTAGGCATACTCAGGCTGGGTCTTTAGGGTCTCTGAGTTTTAGTCTCTAAGTACATTGAGGCTGGGTCTTTAGGCACACAAATTAGTCCTTTGATACACAGAACTTTGGCCTTTGGATTACACAGACTTTGAGACTCATTTCAAACTTTGAGATTTCATTCAAGTATATTTAGTAAGCTAAATATACTTGAATGAAAATAGAATGTAATTTTATGTGCAAATTGAGCGATAATAATGGCTTTTCAGGGTCCCTATCGGGCCAGAGTTCTGAGCCTGTGTTCTGTGTGCCCTTATGGAAAAGATGGAATTGCACGTGCCTTACCTTACTTAATCGTATTGTTTTGTTTTTTGTTTGTTTTTAATTGTTTGTTTTTAGTTAAAGTTGTCTTTATATCAATAAACGTCAAAGTAAGATTACCTTGCGTAACACTCTCTGTTTCCAAATGATGACTGATTCTTTTGTCGCGTATTAAGGATTTTGAGGCACCTTTCTGACACTGCTCCCGATCCAATGACGTGAGCGTACGATGACGTTATGTCTCATTTGCTTACTTTTAGAAAGCTTTCGTTACTTCGCGTCATACAACTAGGTCACGAAACATACACAAATAGTTGACGATAATTAAGTGATACATCGTTCTAGTGAGTCCTCAGTATGAGAGCTTTTCTAAAAACATTTCCACCTTAAAACCTTTAGCAATTGGATTTTGAAGATGTACGGAAGATGATCAAACTTGCAAGTGAAAATCTGCGTTACTACACAATTCGTTTGCTATTGAATTGAAAGATTTTATGAAAGAATTAAACAGAGTTTCTTTCTTGAAAAAAGTGTAAATAGATTTTTTATATTTACTACATTGTTTTAACTCTAATGAATTTAGAATACTTTTGTAAATTAATTTACGGTTCTAATATCCAACAAAAACAAACGCATTTCATTAATATTTTGATAATAAAAGGATTTTGTGTATGTTAAAATTTTTTGACTAACGAAACGAATTTTTTATCGAGACAGATTTTTCTTTATAAACTATTTGTAAAAGGTTTTATTAAATAAAACAAAATATAAACATAGCACAACTTTTAAAGACAACAAAAAAAAAAAGTTTGTAATTTTAATTAGCGTAAAGCAAGTAATACGATTGTAACAATACTACACATTAAAAAGCTAGCTTTTAAATTAACAGATCCGGAGAACTGTCCTATCTTGGCTGCGTAGCTGATGGCGTGGTACACGTAATGCTGTTCGTGCACGCTGTGGAATAAATGGCTAAAGGGACCTGCAACGTAAATGCATCAAGATTAAAAAAAAAGTTTTCCATCATATAACACTATTTTTAGCTTTAATTCTTGTGGAATTATGTGGCATTTGAATATATATTGAAACAAAGTTATTGTCCATTCGTATAGATGTTGCAAAGTACATTGTTTTTTCTAATTAAGGTCCAATCGCAAGGCTGTCCACACCCGTAGCAGTCCATTGCGAAGGCACAGGCTTCTAAAACTCACTACTTGAATTTTTTTAAAACATTTTTGTGGGTTAAATGAGCATGCGGTCTACTAGAAACTACATGTTTATTCACACTCACTTAACGGCTATTTTTTATAGGGTTGTATTTTAGGTCGAGGCTGAACTACGGCTACTGACATAGAAAAAATTGTCAACTTACCCCTAGCGTATATGGTGACGTCACCTCCGCCATGTGAATTTTCTATTAGTCTTATACCGGCGACTTGCTCGTACTCGTAGGAGTCCGTCTCCACCCTATTCGCGTCTTCTCTTAGCACGTGAGTCTCGTTGTGCTCGTCCGTGTGGACTTCGAAATGGAAGGAGCCCGGCCCCCCCGTGCCATACGACAGCGTCGTGTAGTTGATGCCGTCATAACTTGAAGGTTGTGCCACGCCTGAGGAAGTAAGGACAGCTGGTATTTTCCACGATTAAGTTTACTTTATATCGCTAATAATGCTACGTCATTGTCAATGCAAACATCTATGATATTTCACATAGCAACAAATTATTATGATCTTTTTATTATAGAATTGAATTATTTATACTTTTTACTGATGATTACGCATGATGATTACTGGACTTATCCCCCGGCTTGGCTCTATAGTTATAAATTCATTTTTCATGAACATGATAAATTCTTTCATTTTATGTTCGTTCCATTCTAATCTTGCTTCCGATCTGTTTGGAATACAGACACCGACCGAATCTGTCTTAGTTATGATCTCGATTTTGCTTCTGGTTCAAACTCTAATGCTGCTCTTTGGTTTCGTTTTAGGTTCCTAAGTTACCGCGATAACTCCCGCTCTTATGTTGAAAAACGAAAATATTTCGTATTTTTCATTACACAAATGACTTTCATTGTTATCGTAAGATTTCGCTAATACTCTTGCCACTGTCTATGTATATACCTTTGTCATTTATCGTTCTTTTTTATTGGTATCTTTTATGGGGTTTTCACTAAGAACGGTACACATCGCAACTATCAATATAGGTAAATACTTTTAAGATTTGTTCCGAAAATATGTAGTATTTTATAACCTTGTTTTAATTTTCAATAATGATAGGTGATACACTAGTCCTTGGCAGGGTCAGTTGCGTTGCAGGAAAATAAGTTTTGGAACCCCGATGCTCAGCATCGTTGAGTGATTTTTTAACACATAAGTATATTGCCAATGTCAAATATCGGTCGCTGAATGATGAAAGAAAATATGTTGATGAAATCTTGTAGGTTGACCAATATTTTAAAAGGTATGCGATAACCCTAACACTTTTTTAGATTAGCGTAGAAACTATAATGAAACTAGTTAATAAATTCCTAGAAAAGAGTCGTACTTGTCGGTCGGTGTGACGTTGTGTGAGCTAAAGTCGTAGAAATACAACATCGTTTTCATCATCATCATCATCATCCTTAATGTCGTCCTTACCGAATATGTTGCTTCCTCGCGCTGGATAGCCGTTGATGGAAAGTGTATGAGTGTGGTCGCTGGTCACGACGATCAGCGTGTCCTCGCTGTCCGTGAGCTCGATGGCAGTCCTGACAGCCTCGTCCATCGCCGCCGTCTCGCTCACCGCCCTCTTGGCTTTGCCTCTGTGGTGGGACATGTCAATATTACCACCTTCTACCTGTAATTAATCATATTTAATATTAAGCTTAGGTTTAAGAGCAGTTAGTGTTCGTGAAAGCATAATTCGATTCGACACTGGTTTTATTTCATATCGACCTACTATAAGGATATAAGAAGGGCTTTTATTTAATGCTTTTATTTTGCGAGAAGTGTGAAATATGAAAAGTGAATTTTAGTACAGAATGTGTATTAAAATTGATAGATACAATATTCCGAAATATCATAGATTTCGGCTTTTATTTCAATAAAACGAAATAACAGTGGTGTTATTATTATAATGTGAGTATTAAGGCTTTAGATAGAAAAATAAACCAATAAAAAACGTTAAAATCCGAACTTAAATTATGTTTTCATACAATGCATGTGCTTGGAATATAATAAAGACGTTAATATCTGTATATCGATTATATCAACATTGCTAAGATTTAATAGTACTAAATTTTAACATGCTTCGCCGTATGAGATTGGTGATAAATTGCGTCTAATTACCATTAAGAAGTAACCCTTCTTGTTTTTGCTCAATACTTTGATGGCGGCCTCTGTCATGTCCGATATGGAAGGCATTCCTTCGGGGCCCTGGTTTCTCTCGTGCTCCAGCATCAGGTGGCCGTTTGCAAAAATACCTTGAAAATAAGTAACGAATATATTATTTAAGAAATCCACTTTCACCTACTATCCAGCAAATGTTGATTATTCGGTATCCGAATCGTGTTCATTGACGCGAACTATACGCATATAATTAAATTTCTTGGTGTCTAAATATCAAATTTTGATATAAAATACAGCATTCAATGTCGTGTTTCAACGCGCCACGGTGCATACAATTGTTATACTTTTTATTTATCTCAAATTTCTAGATATACAAAAATGAAGGAAATCAAATGTAACGTATTTAGCATTCACATAGCAAGCACAGTATATCTTTGCATGTTATAAAACACAAGGCTTTCTGTCTGTACATTTGTGCGCTGGCAGCTCGAAAGGACAGTTGGTCAGACTTACGTGATACTTTTTTTGGAAATACGTTGTTTGGCTACATTTTAGTATACTTTAGATTACGATGAATAGCCTAGAAATAGTTCTAGGCTATTCATCGTAATTCAAAGGCATCTATCGTAGTCTAAATTTTGATATAAAATACAGTCAGGAGATTAATTATTGCAGCAGCGTATGCACGAGCCACACCCGTACCGATTTACGTGATTCTTTTCTCAATGTGTAGTAGTAAGATAAACAGGTATTACAAGAAAAGGAATAATTTATCATTTACAATTTTGATATAAATAAGAATAATATGTTTTCATCCCCTTTTAGCTCTTTAATTTGCGAACTACTATCGAACCGGCTTATCTTTTATTATAATATTATTTTGCCAGCACACCACACCTGAATGGGTGTGGATATTACCTGGCTGAATTTCGAGGTACACTAATACCATATCGTAGCTAGATGTGTGAAATTGTATTCTAGCAAATACTGAATGTTACATACTTATAAAAAGTGACAAATAATATTTTGAATATAAGAACGAAAAATATGATTTGCAATGTGATTGCACTAGCCCGTCTTGTCGTTTTGTCCCGTTATTTAAACATTCATATTATTTTTCGTGCTGTCTGTTCACGATAACGCAATCCCTTCAATGTCACAGTGACATTTAATGAATAAGTTACGTTTTACCTTACGTAAAGCCATTACAGTACAGAAATCGCTTAAGTTTACAAAAAAAAAACTTAAAAGTCTTGCCGTAATAAACAGAAAATGAGTATAGAATTGCACTATGTCGCAACGCTCAAGCGTCGAGTTCACTTTGCACGCAATGACGCGTTCAAACAGATCTGATAACGTGGCGCGCACGCAATATCACTTATCTAGAGGGTAATAACCTTTTTTGGGATAGCTATAGTAGTAGTGATCCAAATTTTGATCTTTCCCAATCCTCATGAAAATTTTTAAATTTTAATAGTATTGTAATATTACGTTTATAATTAATGTAACTGATTTCACATATTTACTTTTCTTTTTTGCAGTCGGGTGTTTTAATTATTTTTAAATTAAATTGTTTCTATTATTATAGTGGCTGTAATTATTTATGTTTAATATGTACTCCTACATTTCATAATCCTTAATAACCAACTAATTAATAATTAAATGAAATACCTCTCAGGTTAAAGTCCATTTCTTAGTACAACGCTTCCTAAATATACTTAGCGCTTATATAGTTTAATGCTTATATAACTTAGTGTTAATAGATCTTCAGCTCTAAAACAATACTGCTCTAAAATAAAGTCAATAGATTCAATTTGGTTACGGTATTCGCTATTATTTGGTCTGATTGAAGATTATTGTCTCACTGTTTGGACAGTTGTTGTTGTCGACAGCTACGGCCGGGCACGGATATTTGCATATTTGTTTATGTCAACAGCGAATTATATGTTAATTACAAGAAAACGAAGGCCGAGTCGATCGAAAGTAATGAAAGAATCCAACTTTGCGATAGATTTTAAAACAGATACGATTGGATAGGTACGCGACGTACTTAATCGTATAATTATATTCCTGAGGCAGTTGCCTAATCGTCCACATTATGTGTACGTATACGTACGAGTACACCATGAGGGAAATTGACTGACTGACTGATTGATTGATTGACGTATTGACGAAGTGGTCGTGTCTAGAATCTTCAAACATTGAACAAGGCTTATTTGTATAATGTAGGCAGACACAAGAAGGGGTATTAGGAAAATATATCCTTGAGTGGGTGAAAAAGAGGGGTGAAAGTTTGTACGGTTGTATCGTCACTTTAAAGGTAGATTCATAGAAATTTTTATTAGGCTCTACTTTCCAAAAAAAAAGAACATGAATTACAAGAATTTTGAAAATTATTTGAAAATACAGTGTTTTGTTAGTTTAAACTCAGTTTATTTTTAATATTTTAAGGCATAATAATATAAATATCTTCCAATACATACATTGCACTATTCAATGTCAAAATAAACAACGTGGCTTGTACTGCGAGTATCATGTAGTTAATGATATAACGTAAATATGATACATACACATAATAGATAAAAACAACTAGACTCGAGACAAACAATAATTTTTAACCAATAAATGTTTGTTTAGTACCGAAATCGAACCCACACCCCCGGCCCAGTAAGTAGAGTCACTGCCAACTGCACCAATCGGGCAGTCGTATGTAGACAAATGATATAATTAAAGCATACAATGAAAAAACAGCGGGATCGGTATCAAAATCGAGGTGGGAACCGGGAGCGAAGTCAAGAGTAAGACTAGTAGTGGATCTTAAATTAAAACAAGACTAATGTCAGTGTCGGAAGTGGGACCAGAATTGAAATTGAGGATAGGACGAGTATCGGGATCACGACTGACATAGAGATTGTACGGTATAAAAGACGAAGGAACTCATTCTACGTCCGAGAAGGTAAAAGCCAACTAACAATGAGTGTATGATTTAAGTACAAAAGAACAAAAAAAATTACTGTTTGAAAAAAAAAGTGTGAATTACTCTCGACGTTATTATTGCCCTCTAAATGTTTTTAACTACCATAGTCCTCCACACCGCATTCGGTGAGTTCTGTTTTAATGTGAACAAAATGGAGAACACGAAGGTACTCTTCATTTTATTCACATTACTGAGTGAGTGGAGATGGCGTATACGACCTCATTGGAGAATGGAGCGATGCCAAGGTTGTCGTGCTTAGATAATTACCTACAGTCTTTTCGCTGGGTTTTTTTGGTCAAAACAATAGGGAGAGTATGTGGAGTGCCGTTCTCTTACAAACGTACTTCGCATGTTACCAGCAAATAAGTGTTTCTATAAGTGACGTGCGGATGTCATGAAAGAAAAACACGTGTCATTACAATGTACGAAAACTGTTCAAATAGTAGTTGTTTTGTAGTTACTCCATCTACACTAACACGCATTTTTTTTTATTTGATTATTTTCTCACTTTGCGATTCGAATGCTTCGGTTCTTATATTTATTCCTTACCGAGTAGATAGTCAGTGTCGCTGATGTTGAAGTTTTTCAACTCCCTGGTGTTGAAAACGGTGCTGTATCTGAGGCCGCGTTTCTGCTTGTCTTCTACGTAATCAGCTATCAGATCTCTGCCGTCCTTGCTCGCGCATGACCACGTGTCTAGAGGATCGTTGGGAGTTCCGGTCACGTTAGACCTGAAGACCTGCATACCGCCCCCGAGGACTACCTAATGGAGACAGTGCAACGGCAGATAAACAAGAAAATCTTTTATAAAATGTGAGATTTTAAAAATGGTAGACAAATATTTCGCGTAACTTATAAATAGCATGTAAAACTCCGTAGCGATTGGTGATATTTTAACTTTTTCAAAACATTTTTTAAGGAAAGACAGATGTTTAACAATTAATTCTAATTTATTATTAATTATTTTAAATTGTTCGAAATTAGTTTTAATTTGGACAAAATTAGTGGATTAGAACTGGCACACAGACACGACCTAATTTATATTTCTAGATTAGTCCTTAAGGAATTTAAATTTATAAAATTGCAGCACAAAGTCTATCTATATTTAAATCTCTTTTGCTTTTGTGATTTCTCATTCTGTCAAACTAACTTTTCGCTTTTATCAAACTCATATATCGTTTTGTTTGAGGGTGGGTGGGGGGCAGTGTATTCTGAAAGGACTTAGAAAGCAGATTATAGTACAATGCAAGAAACTCTGCCGTTGTGAAGTTAGTCATGAAAGCGTCGCAATGGCGTAAAAGAGGAATACGGCTGAGAAGAAGAAGGGTCGGGGAGCGTTGAACCTGCGCATTGAAACACTCGCAGGCAATTCGGAGCGGCAGAGTTTCGTGCGTTGTACTGTACGTTGATATTTTTTCCCGGCTCGTCCTCCACCAGCTGGCGCGCTATGTCCTTGCAGGGCGATGACTTAGGCATGTTGGCCTCGCACTCCCAGCGGCGGTTGGCGCTGTGGGCATACAGCGGCGCCGGAGTAGCGTGCGTTACGCGCATCGTCGTCACCAAGCCTATGTCCAATCATTATCGTATTATATTGGTTACTCATTTATTTTCAGAATTACGGAAAAAAATACAACTGAAACTTCTCGTTCAATAGCTTCGAATTGGGTCAATTTATTAAAATAACTAGGACTCAAGTCCAGAAAAATGCTCGACTGACATGTTGAGAATAGTCCACTACCGCGAACGCTTCGCGTTATGAGGCGTGCGATAACCAAATTTGATTATTTCATTACTGTATATTTCACTCTTTAGGACTTCATATTCATAGGGTGTTGAATTACATTCCATTACTGAGTCCATCTATCTGTCTTACGTTTGAAAGACTATCATTTGAATTGCGATACGTAGTTGGTTATATCTTTTACAGAATATGTGTTATGGTGGATATCCTAACAAATAATAATATAAAAACGAAAATCTAAATCTAAATCAGAAGCTAGTTTTTTTTAGAATTTTTTATATTGTTTTATTGGCAAAATGGTGGTATATATACACATTAAATTTAATGTGATTATAGTTGAAATTATAACATAATAAATAATAAAAACGTGCCAAATGTAAGCATGAAACAAAAAACATTTTTTTTGTTAATTAGATAATAAAAATATATTGTTTTATGGCACGGAACCCTAGTTGCACGAATACGACTCGCACTCGCGCATTTTTTTTAATGACGTCGCACATAGAAGGAATATCAGAAAATAAATCAATATTGTTGAACTTCGTTTCATACCAACCATAGAAAATAAACATTCAAAAGCTTGCCTTGAGAAAATAAAGAGAAAATTAAGATAATAAATGTACGGTAGCAACCCAGCGCGCGCCACCGACGTGCCGGCTATACACATTGTTAGGGTAACTGCATATTCAGACAGCGAGAGAAATTCACGATACAGATCACATGACTTGCATCTTTTTCATTCTTAGACAGTTTTTACGCAAACAAAAGATCAATGAGGCTATGTATATATATAAAGGTTTAACAGAACTAGAATAGTGGTAGGGAAGATTCACAAGATTAGAATTGCGGTTTGGTGTCACATCACGTACCGGTACTTTTGCCTGCGTCCTGCGCGTGCACCACCAGCGAATCCAGTCTCGCGTTTCTATTTAGCGTGGCCACGCAGTCGCCCTTGCGGACGGTGGTGTCCACGCCCACCGTCTCGTGGTTGACCTTGACCCCGCAGAACAGCGCGGTCGCCGTACTGCCCGAGTCTGGCACCATCTTGTTCGCCGAATATGTCTGAAGAAGAATTATCATGCATTGAGAAAACATAAAATACAACCAACTACATAATAGTACTGTGGTATTACTATGATCACATAATAGTACCACAGTACTATTATGCACAACCGTACTATATAATAGTACGGTTGTACATACGAGTTTTTTGCACGGACTAATATGGAACTGTCGCCTTATTGTTCATCCCTCGGGATAAGCAATATTTATTAAAATCATTTGCATTTTTTGTAGTCGATTACCATTGGAACAAATTCTATGTTAGCGGTAATATTTTATAATAATAAATTTCTATATAGTCTATGAAATTATAAGGTAAGCATAATTTTGAATGAGGAGTGACGTATTTGTCATTTTTAAATCTGCACTTTTGTATTGGAACTCATGATTTTCCAAAGAATGATGACTCTTATTTCTAAAGAATTTTAAAATCCGTCTCTATTTTTAAGTTATCGACATATTAAAAAATAGAGCCCACATCATTATTACCGAATACATTGATGTCAAAATATGTTTTTGTTCTACTGTGGCTCAAAACACACAGAGAGATTTAGTGCCTGAGATTTAGTGAAATTTTGGAAAGATATCTTCGAATCTATTTATTACGACATGGATACCGTATGCAATCTATCGCGCCTCAATACTATCATTACCAGCTCGCCGAATAAGACATTCTATTCGAGCTCGTAGAATCAAGTAATGCAATATTTTAATGATGTCTTACATTGCTATCACGACGTCTGCGGCTTCGCCTGCGTGTGCCGGGATCCCTGATAATGTTCTAAATTCAAATAGCGATCACGGTCTCGACCTCGATCGGTTCGTAACCATTTTTCTGAATAACAATATTTCCAATATCTGCCACATAAGGTTTAGTTTTCGTACAACGTTGCCGTTATATTAGTTCTTTAAGTAACGAACGGAATTACAGACATTAAAGCTTAGTAGTTACTAAAATAATTTATTACCTACATATAATTCCTGATAACAAATAAAACATAAACAATATTTAATGAAAGGGTTTACTATATTTATACCTAGTTTGAGCTGTAGTGTCAATCAATCAATAGATGAAATAAAATAGCGTTTTGTGTAAGCGTGATATCTTAAATTGTTCGAGAACACAGATTTAAGATGAAACTAGACGTGTGTTATTCACCTGTTAAAAGCCATTGTTTTAAATTTGTTTCAACACATTTGTATACATGCAATGGAGCAGAATGAATAAATGCACGTCGGTCACACTGCGAGTACCTTCAACAGTCCCATGTGAGGGAATCTCTCGAAGGACAGTTTGCTGGACTCGCCGCTCTTGTAGATCCTCGTGGCCGTCACCGTGTTGGGGTCCATGCCGTCCCCGATGAACACTATCACGTTTTTAGCGACGTTTAAATTCCATTTCACCCTCAAGGCGTCTTCTAATTCTGTCTGAGCCATACTCCTCCAGAATTTTTGATCTAAAATTAATGGTATATTTGTTCTTAATATTGTACATCAGTTACGACAATGCTACGCATGTGTAATATATTATTAATGTTATAATAACATTCTTTGGAATTAGAAAAAGTTATATGCCAAAGTTTCCATATGCGTATTGGACAGTATCATAAGTTTTTTAAAATGAGCAATTTCTTCCTTTTTGGAGAACATTTACCAACCCAACTATGGGCAATGAATCAATAGTTCCTGAGTATTCAAAATCTTTAGTAATATCTGAAGTACGTACATAATAACAGTTGACAGCGAATGCGTCAGATAATGCTCTAAAAGAGATGAGGTCCCACATGTGTGTTTGTGATTAAGTAGCGAATATATATTGATGAACAATCCAATTATGGTTCCCTTCTGACTTTTTTAATTTTTACGATAAGGGAGTTTTTGTAATTGTAGCTTTTAATGCTTGGGAAAGCTTCCTAAGCAACAGTGACGTTTTAATTTGATACTACGACTATTATTACTTACTAAATTATTTTGATAATCTAGTAACAATGTCTTAATGGATTTCGAATAGTATGAATAACAAATGTACGTTCAATCTTGTTATGGATTTTACTAAAATGTAATACAGACCTTTAGTTCGTTTAGAAAATGATGTCAACGGACGAAGGTTCGATTACTTGATAGAAATTGATTTGATTAGTGGAAGAAATGTAGAAATAGGAGATTGACTATACAAAATTACAATGTCTTGATCAGTGTGCGGGTAAGCGACAAGACTAGGTATCTTGAAATATGTAACAGTAATTTTATAGCAGTTAGAGTTAGTTTGCTAGCTAAGATAAAATTCGTGAATATTTTTGTTTGTATAGCAGTACTATTTAATGATAATAGATTGTAATAAATAGAATTATCTAATTACTATGATTTATTATAATATTGATAAGTAATTTGGTCAAACGGAGGGTAAGATAACGCTTGTATTCGAGAAGAACGTATTCATATTTTTCACGATGTATTCATTTTGCAACGCGATAACGTTGACTTTTTAAAATTTTCTATTTAATTATCATAATTACGCATTTCATCGAAAATGACTTAGGTATCTCTTATCTATGCACCAGAACTAAGTCAACCTTAAGTCATGTAGCTAATATATGGTATGAATGGCATGACTAGAAAGGTGTAGCGACTAGAGTGGGAGAGGGTGTGTCGAAGAGAGTCCACAGACCTCTGCATGGAGCGATCTTTGTACCTCTCTCTTACTCATTGACATCCATCAACCCAAAAGCGTCCGTGTTGGCGTAGCCAGGGATTCTGTCCAGGGGAGCAGCCGTCCGGCTGAACTGCCCGCAGTTATTTAATGAAAGATCATAAATGATACCTAGTAGTAAATGAGAATTCAGCTCGTTCATTCTCCTTAAAAGCGATTGAGTACTAAGTTATTCCTCAATACCGTCGAGTTCTCTAAGGCGAGCTAAGGAAGTTTCTAGGGCGGATATTACTGACCCCCGTCCCCCTTAGCTACACTCATGCTTGTCGGTTTTGGGTGTATAAGAATTTAGCTCTTCTTTAATGTATTAGCAATTTGGCACGCGTAAGATACTCTAGGGCGGCTCTTGCCAAACCTTCGCTCTATAGATTTGCTTTGCCAGATGACCAAACCAGCGAAAAATACCTTTTTGTAGCTACTATATTATTTTCTAAACTGTGTTTGTCGCGGAATGGTTGTCGCGGCGGGCGGGGAGAGAAATCGTTGCCTGGGAACAGCGAGTCAACGAAAAAATAAATATACGTGATATCTTACTACAAATGTCCTGTGTTGTCTTGTGACTTTTTCTAAACCCCCCTAAAATGAAACCTCACGTGATTAATGGGCTAATGAGTATGGGCGTGCTGCAGCTCGCTACAACTTCGGACTGGTTGTCTCAATGCTAATTTCCTGTTTGTATCTTCCTAAGAGAATTATCCTTTTCGTTGGCTTTATAACTTTTTACGTACGCTTTTATTGCGACGAGGTTGTAAAAGGTATCTCAAGTGTAAAAAATTCTATAGGCATTCGACCATTTCAAAATACGACGTGCTGGGGACGGTCAAGTCTTCTACGACTACCAATTAAGATACAGTAACGTGATAGATTCCCTCGACCATCTGTGTCAATACATATAAAGTTTGGAAGATGCATGAGTCAACATCACTTAAGGCGTACGAGGAGTTGTTGATGATATAGAGAAATATTCGTACATGTACAAACTGCTGTGATGTGCTCATTTTACTGGACATTTTTATATCTTATAGCAAACGTATGACGATACACCACATGCAAATTTTGAAGTTAATGTGCGTAATTAAGACAATAAGGAAAATTTTGTCTCCAGCAAAATATGGGTGTTTACAGTTAAACTTGGTATCATCAGGAAGTCATGACCTGAATTTGTATTTTTTATCATTTCATGTGCTTTTCGGCTATAGTTAATTTATTATGTTAAGATTTCGTTGTAGTTTTATTTAGCACCGGAGATCATTTGTTTATCTTTTATTAATTTTATTTTATATACATGAATGTGTTTGAGAGTCAAATATCGATTATTATTATCAAATTAAGTTTAAAAAAAACGTAAAAATATTTTTTTTATTAATTACAAATATGATTTTTCATTAAAAAATAGTTTCAAAAACGGTAAATTACACTAATTATTCTGCTGCTACATAAATGAAACATTTTTTTCTTTTATTTCAATAATAATACATGAAATTAATTACTTCAAATTAAATGAAGATATAAAACTATGGATACAATCATTGAAATATATATGTCTTTCTAAAAAACACGAAAATAATCTTCTACAATAATAATGCCGAAGACAACTCAATACACGAGCTGCTTCAATAACGGAACACGATTATTGAATGCAGACTCTTAATATCAGTAAGAGGGTTTGTTAATCATGCGATTATGATTACACCAGGTCGAGGTATCGCAATGAAGTCTTAAATCGAAGTCGAGGTATCTGTAGATGTTTCGAAGGTTCCTTAGCTCAATTGTGCTGGCATAATCAAAAGAGACCTGGAGCGTCACTTTAGTTTTTACACACTAAAATATATTTGAATAGCTTTTACGTGATTTTTTTCGCAGTGTGGAATATGACAAAGAATATCCTTAATCTTTGATTACAACGGTAATTGAAAAAATCTATTTTTTTTTTCAAATTTGGTAAATATATATTTACTTTTTGGTATGGTTATGATTACCGATATTGGCCTGATTTCGAGAATCGCTCAGCAACTAGATATTTTGGAATCCGCCTGGTTTCACTTTTCGTCATAATAATTATCAATGTGAAGTGAAAATAGCTATTTTAATATGCGGTATTGATATTTTTCTTTTTATGTCAGTTAATATTTCGGACAACGTTCACACATATTTATTTTTTGAATACAAATAGACACACACACACACACACACACACACACGAACACACACACACACACACACACACACACATCACACACACACACACACACACACACACACACACACACACATATGGGGACAAAATGATTAGTTTCCATGTTAATGTACGTGAGGTAAGTAATATTGGTCATTAGTTTTACTAGATTTTGATTGAAATTGAAGTGGAAAATAATATAATTGTCGAGATAGCTTCTATTTATGTCATTTGTTCGTCAATCGTGATTTATTTTTTAAACGAAATGGTTTTTAGCAAAATTGTTGTCTTCACATCTATCACTGATTTATTGCGAATAATTTTCGCACAACATCGCCGATATACATCGATTGTAAATTGAACCGATTCGAATCACGTATCCAAATTTAATTTTGATACTGGTAATACTTTTGCTGTTAAGTAGGTGACACTTAAAATCTTTAGCTCTGGCCAATTATAAACTATAAACTAAAAAAATAATGTGAAATTAAAAAATGAAACTTTGCCAACTTCATTATATGCATTGCAATCATCTGTCATTTTTTTAAAATTGGCGGCTAAAAGTGAATTGTTTGTGTAACGTTAACATGAGTTTAAAACCAACAAAGTTATATTAGACTTCGGTTGGCCTTATATGATGAAGCTCCATCCCTTGCCACTGTTTATAACAGTTTTAACGAGTTCAAGCGTGGTCGCACTGATCTGACTGACGATCTGTGTGAGGAACGTCCTTTACGGCGACGACAAATAACATCAGTGTTGTGTGGCCCATCATAGAGACTGACAAAAGAGTGACCTACCAGCAGATTCGGATAAGCTTAGGTATTATGTGAGTCAAATGCACAAAAGTCTTCATGAATATTTGGTGTCAGGAAGCTTTGCACAAGTTCGATACCTCTTAATTTAACCGACGCTCAAAAACTCCGTCGTATTTATTGATGCCACTAAATTATATTTGCTAGTAGTGACTCAAATACTGTGTACTACATGGTTATAAGTGACGAAATACTGGATTTACCGTTACGACCTCGCAATCAAAAGACAGTGTGCTCAGTGGATGTTTCCTTCGAGGAATTGGCTGCTTTACTTTAGAGTAAAACGAGATCGAGGCATCAGAAAAAGGATGGTGGCCTGTTTCTTCGGAATGATAAATTATTATGCAGCAATTTATTTTAGAAAATAAAAAAAAGATACGGCAGACTGGTACATTAACTATTGTTTACCTTTTGTTTTGAAAAACGTCGGGAAAAAGACCACACAGTAAGATTTTTTTTAATTATGACAACGCCTCACCATATTCCGTCAGACAAACGATTAATTGTTTGGGGACGTTAGGTATAGAAAAATTGGCTCACCTGCCTTACAACCCCAATCTCGCAACATGCGATGTTTATTTACTTCCTAAAATAAAAGGAACCCTTCGGAGAAAGTGGTTTACGGCCGCCGAGGAAGCAGTGGCTGCCTATGAAAAGGCCGCTGAAGCGAACCCTGAGCGCGAGTGGGTAAAGTGTTTTTCTCAGTGTTCCATCGAATTCAGCGATGAATTGATGTTAAGGGTCACTATTATGAACAAAAAAAATAACTTGCTAGCTTGCTCAGTTTTTAATATTCTAAGGAGTTTCAGATTAACCCACGTAGACTAGACAAGTTTACATCTTATTCCAAACTTAAACTCTAGCCCGGGCTTTTTTCCTGACTTGATCCTGGTTCCGATCCCGGAATAGCTCCCACTCTCGGGTCCGATGTCTCTTCCACTCTTGGTTCCGTTATCGATCGATGATATTAAAACGACATGAAAATCCGTTTATTATTAATATCTTACAAATGATCAACCACGATTAAGGCCGTTCAATTATATCTTTTCGGTTTCATCGCAGGAGATCTAGGACGTTTATATTATAAGTCCTAGTTTAAAATTTATTTTTTTTGTGTACCGTTTTGTTAATCTTAATACAAATAGTATTGTGAGTGCAACTGTCAAAAATTTGCAAATTCTCGGTAATTCGCATTAAAAGGGGGTGATAGGATTCTAAGAAATTCTCGAGACTTAAATTATATTTTTGTATTAAATTTCATCAAAATCAGGTTCATGATTTATGTAAAACAGTATCATAATAAACTTTCTGTTTATATAAATAATTTGGGTTTTATTACAAAGTAAGTAGTTATTATGGCATATTTATAAAACCTTTTAGAACGTTTTTGTTTATTTATATATTCACATTTATTTGGAAATCATTGCCATTATAATAAAATGTACAAGTAAAACCGTTTTTTTTATTCTTGGTCCTACCGTTCGTATTCTTATGAGAGGTGTTATCGTCGTGATTATTTTAAAAAGTACTAAATTTTAATAGACACATATGTCTATAACTAATTGGTACTTCTATAAGGGTCATTCTCCAATCAGGTTAAATTGTAAGTAATCGAGAGTTTAAATAACATTTTTCTTTCAAAAGATTTTGGATTCCTATGCAAATTCAATTTATAAATTTACCCTAGCAAGGGTTTCTTTTACAAAAAAAACTGAAGGATTGTTCAACAATAACCCAAATACAACATTTAATTTTTTTTTGTAGGTTTTACCTACAGTTTTTAATTTTTAACCAAAAACATAGAAATCAATCCTTGTGGTTTTAACTTCAAAGACGACTTGTCTTCCACACATATTGCCTTGTATAAATTTCTTTTTTCCTTAAACTGTTTCTTAGTCGGTACTAACGGAATTCAATATTGAAACTTCATGCAGTAAGTTGACTTCAGCGACTCCGGCATGGCAAATGATAAAACAGTAAGGATTTTAAGTAACACATGTTTTAATTTTCCTTTAGCTTAGATGAAAAGTCATAATTATTTGTCTCACCTGAACGCAGCTCACATAAAACTGACGAAGTAATAACGGAGTAAAACACCAATAAAAACTTTGTAAATGCATTCATTATTTTATCAAAAGATATTTTTAAATACTGAATAGTAGTTCCAATTTATATTCTGTTAGAATAGGATCGATTTTGGAAGGAGGCTTTCGCGAAGTATCAAACAGTAAATAAAATTTTTTACATTGGTCGCGCTCGAAACTGGTGTCGTGACAGACAGCGCGGCTACAAGATACTGAGCGGCGCTGAATGAATATATATATGTCTCTTCCTAGTTTATTATCTCTCTTTCGGACAGTCCGGCCGTATCTTAAGGTAGCCGTACACAATAGATATGATACAAATAAGTGATGTAAAAAATCAATCGATAAGCGTATATTATTTGTATTACTGCGATATCACCTAAGCTCAAGATTTTTTTTATTAATGATATACATATTTTTGTATAAAAAAAAGTGGTGAACCAAAAGCGATGATTGACTATTAAAAATTAAAATGAAACGTAGAGGTATTTACAAGACTATTCCGTAGTTTATCTACAGACTTTTAAAGATAATTTTTTATTTCTAATAACATAATAAAACTAAATATTAAACTAAAATACATATACCTCATATTAGTGCTACAAAATGTTTTGTCATGGCGTAATTACTACAATTTATTAAAAAAATACTGAATAGATGAAATGACATTGCTCACCAAAATGAGTTGAGAATCAGTAGTGTATTTTACCCCTAACATCTAATTCGGTCTCAATGTCAATAGTGAAGTAACAATATGTAGCTGCAGTTAAGCGTCAATAGAAATTTTAAAATAATTGGCACGTGGCCGGTGTGATGGCGGGTAAATTTGAAATTGATGTTTAAGTGCATTGTGCATTGTAAACGAGTATTAATCCAATGCAATATTTATTTTGTGGTCTAAGGCGTCCAAGAAGCTGATAATTGTCTGTATATTTGTAGAAAAATTCCGTAGCTAATAAATAAGTGGACTGTTCGATTAGTGTTGTGTAATAAAAATCTGAATACGGTGGACCCTGCAGGCCATCCCTAAAACTTCCCCTTATTATATTTATCGATGTGTATGCGGACTCCTCGAGTTCAAAAATAAAATAGTCTATAAATTTTTGAGTTTTTCGAACACGAAAATTCGAGAGAATGTTGACCTTGTCGACCATCGTTGAAAAATGTCACTAAGTAAAATCAATGCGGTGGAGATGCGATCTCTGCGTAATATACGTGGAGTGTCTCTGAAGGATAGATGTAGGAATAGTGATATCTGAAAGCGGTATGGTTTCAAGGAAGATGTAGGAACTAGAGTAGAAAAGGGTATGTTGCCATGGTTGCGCTATCTGAGTATTATACTCAGATTCTCCAATTTTTCAGATAAACAAATGTTAACAGCGAAATCGATGCCCAAAGAAAATATCTAAGTAAAGTTGCGAATAGATTCTTTTTTATGAGGATTGTTGAGATTATGAGAATCTCTTTCAATAAAGATAGATTTTAAATGAAATTTGATTTGAATTTAGTTTTTCAAGAAACGAGTATTGTATCTGTAATCGTGATTAATAAGTACTGTTTATTTCATTAACTCTTAAATACGTTCTAAAAAAATATGCATTGAGTATTTCAATATTTATTACAGCAGATTATTAAAGGATGAACAGCAAAAACAACTTTTTTGTATGTAAAAACAAATGTAAGATTAGGGTTTGATTGTGACGTAAGCAAGATACGTTTTATATCTAGGACACTTCATTGTCAAATGGTTTTCGCGTTTTTGTATAATGTTGCTATAATATTTTTACAGACAATAATTTACATAGTACAATAAATAAAAAAAAAAAAATTAATTTACATGATTTACACTTATTATAACATTTTAATGTTTTTCGTTGCAGATTTCTCTACCTATTTGTGTGACAACGTACACGAGAAATAATACGCGTACCAAGCCATCAGTTAAGCGGCCAAGTTTTCTTCTGTAATCAACTTGAAACCTAATCTTCTCATACGTTTCAAATTTCCATTCCGTAAATTTTACCACAACAGAATTAATTTATAGCTTTTAATATTTCTTTCATTTCTCTGTATTTTTGAACACAACGTTTTTATATTAGGCAATATTTTTGAATAAGTTATAAACACTTTATTGAATTGGCATTCTGATTTGTCGATCAATCTGATTAAGCTCAATTAGCACCGTAAACTTATTTAACTAAAGGTCTACAGGTAGCATGTGTGATGCGTAAGTGGCATTGCGATTTGTTGCCAATTTTGCAAATTCTCGCTACGTGCTCAACGTTGTTGCCAAGCATCGAAACTGATCAGTCGTTTGTTTGATGACTGACGAGTTTTTAATTCACTCAACCTGAATGATTTGAACCATAATCTCGAAGAGTGTGTTGAGTTATCGGAACCAAAATTACTTACCGCATCGGTGTTGACGATCGGTAACGGTCAGCGCGGAGGGCTTTTGGTCCAAGTCTTCAAGTCGATCTGAAATAAAAAGAATGTGGAAAGATGTTCTTCTGTAGTGGAGTGATAGAGACCAGAAACAATAAGTTAAAAGGTTAGGAAGAAAATTAAGGTAAGATACATTTTAAGTGAAACGTTTTGATTTAACATCAAATACTGTACCAAAAACTAGAAAATAATTATTAGGATACAAACTCGGCTTTTATTGAAATTCTGTGGTATGGTAGGATAGAATATCTGATAGAATATTCTGCAACATAGAGAATAACGTCTGATCGTGTCGTGTATCGAGAGCCACTTTGTGTGGCTATGTAATAAGTAAAAATCTGAGACTTTTATCACTAAAAAGAAAAAGATGTGTTGGACAAATACAATATATCTATAAATCTAAATAAAAGGCCAAGGCTCTTACATAACTAAGTGTGTACAAACTTAAGCACTAACCACATATAATTTTAGTCGATTTTGACGACACACAGTCCTAGGCACGATATTGAAACCTTAAGTTGGATATATTCGGAGCAATTCAATATTTGAATTGTCATCAGAGTTACAAAATTGGAAACCGAATTATAATGATTAAATCTTTGCTTGACACCAAACATGCTGATTTTAAAAAATGATAAATCCCTAAATTTCAAGATTTCATTTGGCAATCCCAAGGTAGGTGAGGACTGAGGATCTGAAATTGTATGAGAAAACATCTTTCTGATATTTAAAATGATCATTTAAAATCAACAGTACTAAAGACAAGTGATTATCGTAGCATTAACTTTGCTGCGGGAGTAGGATTGAGAAGTTTGTACACAAAATTTTTACTAAAGACTTTATTAGATAGCCAATCATGTTAATTTACAACCAAAATAGCCTCAAATAATACGGTTCTGGTAAGCAGTACCTCTGCAGTCTCAGGGTTGAGGAGTTGGTACGCAAATTCATCGACAAACACTGTTCTCATAGCGAACCATGATATTTTAAAATTAACAACTCTTACGGTTTTAACGGACAATATCCCTCTGGCGTTGAGATTCTGGTATCAAATGTTAAAATTATTGTATGTAAATTTAGTTTTCATAAAAATGCAATAAAAATTTTGTTTCGTTATGAATACTAAATTTGTGTAATGCAATAAAAATTTGAAGCAAAGATATTTCTTAAAGGAGACTCGTTACCTTGACTTATATAAGTATATGCAAGGGTTATTTGGTTATTTAAATCGATTTTTTACGCCTGCTTAGCGTCGACGTATTTCTTAAATATTTTGTATAGCACTTTTATACTGATCGATAAGTCAATTTGAATAAATTATATTTGAATAGGTTTATATTGCATGCTTTCAAGAACGCTGTGCTTTATTCTCATGAAATAAAAAACACGGAGAGCGCTCATTTTTAAACCTCTGCATTTTTGTAACAATGCACTGATATTCTTTAAAATACACACTTTATACAGAATATAATTCAAACTATAAATTAAATATCATTTGAACTCTTTCACTCAATATTACTACAGTAAAAAAATTAATTGAAAAATATTTTGTTGGACATCAATTAGTCGGTAGTTCGGAAGTTCAGATGATAAAAAAAATAACTCATGAACCACTTAACGAAATGAGCTGTTTTTTTTACTATGTCTGGAAACTCTTATTTAATAAGCCTTGAATATGAGGGTTAAAAAATTCTACAATTTTTTAAATAAATATTTCAACCCAATGAGTTATAGAAAGTTGAAAAACTCCGGCAATATAGCACCCCGTTGAAAAAGTAGACCTCTTATAAGCAGGCGCAACGTCTTAAAGCAAGTCGTAAAATAATTTTGACAAATCCGGATATTTCTTTTTTTAAGAAATAAATATTTGTTTAACAATATAATTAATTTTATTGTAACCTAATTATATGTACCGTAAATACAACAGCTATGGAAAAAAATTATTATGAAAATTTTAGCATAAAATTTTACTATACTAAATTTACATATACTTATTTTACATAGAGATGTGGTTGCCTCGAGATATTTTTTACATGAATTACTTTTTAAGAGATTTGTGTTTGGATAGAAAAAATATTTTGCTCGACATCAATTTTTTTTTAATTATCCGTAATAAATTACTTGTCTAGCTACGTTGTAATCTAATTTATAATAAGTGGTAGGTTATAAAATTATTGTTGTAACAAGTATAATGTGGTGGTGTGCATTTTTTGATTTTCTTATAGATGTATGATTGTTTTATACATTCTCATACAAACACAAACAAGCACACGCGCGCACGCACGCAACTTATGCATATACAAATGCAATAACTGTAATAACTAATGTTTCGTTGATGTACACACATTTGTATATATATCACATTACTTCTAATAAATCGCTATAGGGTTCGAACTCGTGTAAACTTAACACGTGGTTATCGGTCATTAGTGTCATCAGTGTCATCAATGTCCTATCCATCAATATTTTCATAATTTTATGCTGTTATTGTTGATCCTGTATGATATTTGTGACTTTTGAATTTTTTCATGCAAATATTATTTTCATCTATAAAATTGTCATTTTGCATAGAACTTTTTATTGGAGCTAATTATTTGATACTTCTTCTGTGATAACGATTTAGTACGATGTACAGATCTAAATTGATTTCTATTAATCTTTATTAATAGAAATTTTTATTGCTTTTTCATATTAAAAAAGTTTAAACCTTGTAATGACTCAGTAATAATTAGCAGTATCAATTTATTTATTTTCAGGTGAAAATTTTGGATCATACAAAAAATGTAATTTGTTAAAAGTAATTTGTTGTTTTTTTCAGATAAATTGTTTTAGTTGCTCTACTAGTGATTACCTTCCCAGGATATCCTTATTTCGGATCGGGGACACGGAAAACTCTCCACCTTGGCCCGGTGCAGGTAGGGACTACCGACGGTCGTCTTCGCTGACGCAACGGCGCAAGTCGGGACCGAGAGCTTTAGGTACAGTGCAACGCGCGATAGTCTGCCTTTCTGAACTCCCTGCGAATGATGCAATAAGCAGGTCTAACGCTCCCCTATCCTCCCCTCTTCGCCTACGAGTTCGTATTACACGCCATTGCGACGTTTTCGTGGTTAACTTCACAGTGATAGAGTTTTGTGCGTTGTACTGTACGTGTTTTTCGATACTGGGAACGAGCGGTTTTGGTTTGACTGAAGTTAAAAACCATCCGTCTGCCCGAGAGCGGGACCGGATTCAGCACCTTGTGGTTTGAAGACAACGTTCATAACCAAACCAAATCAAAATCAAATATCAAAAATATCTTTATTTCATAGGTAATAGAAATTATACTTCAAATGCGTCATAAACAACTATTTTTGACATTAACAATATAACCCATTTCAAATGCTGATTCACCAAGAGAAGAATGGACAAAAAACTCAAGGTTTGCTCATCGATACAAAATATTGAATAATTAATAATTTAGTGCAACACTTAGTAATGACATGAAGCAACTTGATAGCCGAGCAATTCAATCTCATGGGTTTTTTTCATTAAGATATTCAGACACGGTATAATAACCCTTGCCATATAACTTTCTTTTAAGGAAACATTTAAATTCATAAAATGGCAATATTTGAATTTCAGCTGGGATCTTATTATAAAAGCGCATACATCGCCATTTAAACGATTCATTAACTTTGCTTAGACGGGTTTTGTGAGTAGCAGGATCGTTCTTATTTCTAGTGTTAATTTTAATCGCTGAACGACCAAACGTTGATAGAACTCGCATCAACTTACGTTTTCTTAACTACATAAATATTCAAAAGATCTTCGAATTGACTTGGCATTGATTTCGGCTAACTCTTTGGACAAGCTATTAAAGCAGCACAGAATCGCGGTTGTGCTCGATAGTGTTGTTACGGATGCAAAAATTTAGACATCTGCGGATGCAGATGCGGATGCGGATTATTAGAAGTTTACATCCGCGGATGCGGATGCGGATTTTGGGATTTTAAAAGGATAATTATTTAAATGTAAATGTAAATTGTAAAAAAAATTAAAAGTAATAATACGCATTATAATTGAAATTTTTAAAAATAAACAAGGCCAATGTAGTGTGCGCTTTCAAATAATTAAGTGTTAAAAGGACTATAGTTTGCTAACAATAAAGTTGAGATTGAAACAAGACTTAAGCATTTAATTTTAAACGTAATTTGGAACTAACTTTGGATTCTTGTTAGTGCTAAAAAACCTTAAGAAGTGAATATTTTCACTAATACCATTTTTTTATTTTAAATTTAATATAGAAAATAACATAAAATCATATGACTTATAACAACAATATATTTTAGTCACACCACTATATAATAAAATAAGGAAAGATTATACATATTGGCCATTTTAGCACCAAGTATAATTATCATGATTTGAAATTAAAACAATAAATTATTAATAAAATTAATTTAATTTACCTAACCGTAACTGAATTTGTAAAACATGATTGTGAATCCGATATTCCGATATTTACGATACATACTTGCTTCATCATTTTTTTCTTCAATCCCTTTTCTTTATTCGCACGTTGGAATAAACAAAACTCCTCCGGGTGTATTGACTTCAGGTGATTTTTCAAAACAGTAGTAGTGCGTCCCTTCCGCGAGTAACTTTTGTTACATATCTTACACTCCGACTTCTCCGGATCATTTTTGTCTACTGTAAAATAAGTCCAGATACTGCTTTTTATTGGTGGCGACATTTCACTTCAATATTTATATCAAAACATTCATTAAACACCCAAAAAACTGTGAAGTACACAGTAAACACTCACTGTAACTATAATTTATTGACAATGAGAAAAAAACACAACAAACAAAACCTGTAGGATCTTGTTACCAATGTCCGCCTTCCTATTCGTCAGTTACCGAATGAAGTTAGCAATTACCAAAACAAACGCGAAGAACGTGCCACTCTGGCTCCGCCCACTTTCTTTACATGTAGTTACTTGTTGATGTGAATCTGCATCCGTAAAAACTCCGCATTGATTGATGCGGATGTGAATGCGGATGCAGATGTCTGAATTAATGCGAATATTCCGCATTTACGGATGCGGATGCGAATATTCGTAACACCCGTGCTCGAAACCACGGTGGCCGCCGGGAATGAGTCTACACAGAAGAGTGAGTTTCTCCCTCCTCGATCCGTTTTCACCTGATTCTTGTGTTCTGCTTACCTTGTGATCTGTCATTGGATGAAGTTTTGAGGATAGGGTAAATGGGACAATTTCGACCAGCGACCGGCGTATACATACTTACTCATTGAAATTCTATGTATCCCTAGTGGGAATGGAATACAATGGATATGAAGAAATTATTTCGAGCGATTTACTACGAAGAACCACCCAACACCACTTTAATGAACCACCGGTTCATTCATCTATTTGGAATATTAATTGAAGACACGAAACAAATCGATTTTTTTTCAGTCCATCATATGTGACAATTCTATATTTACAAGAGCGAAAAATCCTGAAACCTAATTTAAGTTATCTGTGATAATTACGTGAATAATTGAGTGTGCGACGTCGTGATCACCACGAATGGAGAGTTCAGTTGTTCATATTTTCGGTGGGTTGCACCAAAACTAAAAACATATTTCGCATAAGTAATTCGTGAAATTTGAGAATCAATTTATGGATGATCTGTTAAATTTTAAGGATTACGTTAACTCGTAAAAGTTACGTTTTTACTATTGATTTAACCCGCCGTTAGTGTAACAGAGTGATGAGTAACGATGAGCGTAATATTGCTTTCTAAATACATATACATACATCGAAGAGGCAGACGTATCATATGCGATACATATATTTCAAAAGGTACCAACAGTTTTTCATTGGGTTGAGTTTGGTTGAATATTAGTATTGTAAATTAACACAAATTTTTTTAAACGTGTTTTTGTAACGATTATCATCTTTGTCTGATTACGAACTTTTAAGGGAAACGTACGTTTTAAAAGAATTTAATTTTTTTTTTCTGTTTTGTAGTCAGGAAACATTACTAGCAGCCTGGCTGATGAATGAACTAAATGATAAATTAAAGAAATTGAAGCTTTACTTCAAAGTAGCCTTGGCCTGCGTTTCTGTCTACGTTGCCCTAGAATGAATGAAACATGCCTGATATTTTCAGGTAGACCTCATCAAAATACCTGTGAAAACCTAATTTAGTTCCGTACAGCATTGTTTCGCGATAAGCTAACAGATAAACAAACAGACAGAAAGACAAATTAATGTTTTGTCTCCTATTGCATTTATAAACCCTAATTTACAAAAACTTGTTTCACACCCTATTAATAAATGCTATTTTCGTAATCAATGTCTCAAAAAACTTCAATAATGATAACCATAGCGACTTTTAGGTATATTAATAATATCTCCTAAGGTGTTGATTTTAAAAAATCTCAAAACATATAGTTACTTATTTGTTTTTAGGAGTACTTTTACGAAATTCCGAGTCGAAATGTCTATTTAATATTAAAATTGTGAACCCTTATTTTCCCTCTTTAGGTATTTCCGAATTTCCTTTACTGTTTCTTAGCTATATTTTAAAGGGAATCCCTATGCAAAATTCAGCTTTCTAACTCAAAGAGTTTGTGCCGGGTGTGGATGACTCAGTGAGTCAGTCAGGACCATATACAATCATCATGAAACTACGAACTCTACGCGGTGCGTAAATCCTGCTCTCTATATCGCTCTTTCAATTTTATAACTCAATTCAAAAGAGTTATCAACAAGCATTCTGCGAGCATGGTGGCTATAGCCTGATACCTTCTTCTGAGAAAAATTTTTCACCCGGTGGGTGGGAGCTGCTCGGGTTGGACGGGCGTTAGCATCAAGGTTAATGCTTGTGGCTGTTTGTGAGGCTTTTGTAGCTACACTCCTAAAAGAGGTCAATCCACGGACCGCTCCCGATCTCTTGATGGTACCAAAAAGGCATCACGGTAGACATGCAGGGAGTCAGATGTGGTTGGGATCGATGAAGGTGTAAAAAAAATAATTAAAACTCTACAGTAAAAAACTGATGGCTTTATTGAAACTAATTATAGTATTAAACATGTGTAATTTATACGTATGTCTTAACAAAGCCGGTACAACACTCGCAAACATCAAAACTCCTATAAAATTAAATTTTTTGAATTTTTTTTACGACATTTAAAGCATCATTAATTGATCGATTCGCGTACATCGATTAAATTATCGACAGACACATCACTAGTTACAACATTATAGTTCAAAACACTACACATATAAAAAACACGATTCTTCCAGAAATACAGAAGCAAAGTTATTACTAATTAATTTTTTTTTGACACCAAAGTATTTATTACACCATGAGAGCATATTATGGTCTATGGCATATGTTACAAATTCACAACAAAGTTGTGGTTCACGAGAAACAAATACTTTCATTATTGTCATTAATATAAAGATTGCATACAAAACTTTGTAATGGTCATTGCGATTCTAAAATCTTAGAGACTTTAGGTATACATCGTTAACGTCTCTTTGTCGGTCGGTATACACATGTCACATCTACCATGCTGGATTTCTTCTAGCCAGTTCCTTTTCTATTCTCCATGAAATTGGTCCAACTGGCTGGAAGGTGTCCGGTCTTGATGATGTGACTCTTCTGGGTACTTCAATTATGAGGTATATGGTCACGCGAGAGGGCAATACCTTAATTACTATTCATATAGGTACAAAAGGGCCACACAATGACACACGTCATTTGAGTGTTGAATAAACAATACAGCATAAATAGTGGAAAAAGTGAAACTATTACATATTTATGTTTTTTATGAAAAGAAAGTATATTGATTTTATAAATACCAAATCAATATTATTTCGTAAATATATGTTCTTGTGAATTTTGCTGTTAGTTTCTTTAACTTCGTAGCGGGAGTTCTTCATTTTCTGTATTGCTGTACATTTAATACGAAAACTGTACGCGTGACCATTATCCTTTGCAATCATCAAAGTTATTTTAACGTGTATTCATTACGAGACAGTAGAGACAAATTATTGAATAGAAAAATTTATTTAGGTAATACTTTTTGAATATATGTACATATATTTAATTTTGGTATAATACCGTGGAAATATTAGGAAAAAGAAAAAAATAGCGTGACTGAAGATCTACACGACTGTAAAGAATTAAACAAACTTTGCATCACATATTTCTTCTTTCTAAAACCACTAACACTATACTAATTAAAGCGAAGGACGTATTATTGTCATTGCATTCAGTTGGTACTTAAAAAGTGAGTGTCCAAGTTTTCCAACTTATTATTTGAACTTAGTTATCAGCCGCCTGATTCGCTGAACTTATGGTCTATTAAAGAAACAAAAAAAATCGAGAAGGGTGTGAGGAATTAAAAATAAATAAGTAACCTAAAACAAAGAATTCTAAATCGAATGGCAAAAGTACCTAATACGTTCAGTAGTTTTTACTGGAACCCGAACTATATGTATCATTATGTTATTGTACTATTTTAAATTTCTCCCTCCAAAGCCTAATTTATCTAATCTTGTGCATCAGTATGACGTAAAATGCTCTTATCAGTAAAATACACCTCAACCGAATGTGTGATTAGCTGACATATTAGACGAGGAACGTGACCTCGCGAACTACGATAACGAGCATTAAGTGAAGTTGTCGCTTATCACGCTACAATTATCGATGAATTAATTTGTCACTACGTTCAGGGTGAGTTCAGGAAGAGAACAGATTTTCAGTAGCCCAGAGCTATGTATGTTAGGAAGTGGTTTTTCTCTGTCCAGTAGAGGGGGTGCAGCTTTGGTTGTCGGCGTAATCAAAAAAGTCCTATCATCCATTTCCGTCGTCTTTTCAAAGACGTGCCCCGTTGACAAATTTTTATTTTGTTAAATTAAAATAAATTTTTACACGACGTGTTATTTCATATAGTTGATACGTCACGTTTTTGTTATAATAGGGGATAATACGGCACAATAATATTACGTACTCACCCCCAGTCTCCTTTTATTTACAAAGAAGAGTCGGAATTTGAGACCTCCCCAACGCCGTACGTGAGGGTCTCGAGTCGCCAACTACCTGTGAGAGTTGCCAACTACCTCCGTCGCCGATGCGACGACGACGTCCGACATTGACGGCTTAACGTGTCCTCCGGAGTACGGAACGAGTTTTGTTCGACTTGAGGTCCATTCGCCCGTGGTTAGATCTCGCACTTGGTAGTTTCTAGTTCAAAGAGAGTGCCTTCGGCCGTTCGGTCACCGTCGCTGTCTTTCGTTCGGAATTCTATACATAAAACAATTTTAACGGATTCAGCGAAATCACCTATTATTTGTGTTTTATTCGTTTACACCACGGAAATGTCTATGATTTTAATGCAGCTATCTTTTTCAATTGAAAATACACTATTTTTTTATGAATAAAACGTCTTGTAAATATGTCCTCAATATCACTCGCAAAACAATTCACGTTTTTTTTTTTCTATAAAATAATAATTTATTTCGTACGGATCCTATTCAAAAAAATCTTTTCATTTCCCTCTACTTGTGTAGGAAGATGCAGTTATAATAAGTACTTTGTACTGGCGCAAGACCGGCGGCCTTATTACCTAAAAGAAATCGATTTCTGATTTAGCATGATTTTAAAATTATTTTAGTAATTCCCAACTTGTTATTTCGAAATGCTAATCGTATTTCAATTAACGGTGTTGCCTTTACAAGCAAATCACTAAATTATCAAAATGGAATTTAATCACATATTTGAATTCAAAAACCGTTAAAGATCGCGATTTCGCAGTTATTCTAAAATTACGCTCTCAAACCGAAGACTGGTCTATAGCGATTCTCAAGCAATTTACAATCGATTTTCCCTCATTCGTATTTCGTATAAATTGAAGAATTATTATTTATTATGTAAGTCGTTAGATTAAATGAACTCTTTGTACATTTATCGAGGACCGATGACATTATAATAATATGATATAATTGGACTGATCGGATGATGGAGCCAGAAGGTAGGCACAGGAATTCCATAACGGAATGACATATCTTAGTCGTGTTTGAGCTTGCAGAAACCATCTTAAGATGTCCTTTGACAATGAACGATTGTCAGGGTCTGATGATAGAGCCGGAAGATAAGTACTAACACTCCAGCATAGAACAACGTAGTCTGCCCGTATTTGGGTTTTATGGAATTTTTTTAAGTGCACTTTGACCATAATTGGCTTTCAGGGTCTTATGATGTAAGTGTATTCCACGACAATACCAACAGGTCTAAACACGGCTAGGCTGCGTTGTTTTATTTTGGAGTACTAGGTCTGATGATAAACCCGGAAGGTAGGCTTCCGGGTTCCTTATCAGACCCTGGAAACCAATAGGGTAAAAGTGCATTCCAAGACAATTCCAACAACCGCGAACACCGCTCGGATACGTTGTTCTATTATGGAGTACTAGTACCAATCTTCCAGCTGCATTATCAGACCCCGAAATTCACTCGTAGTGAGAATACATCTCAAGACTCTAATAAGCTCAAACACGATTAGGATATGTCATTCCGTTGTGGAGGTCCTGTGCCTACCTTCTGACTCCATCATCAAATCAGTCCAATTATATCATATTATTATAATGTCATCTGTCCTCGATAAATAAGAAAAGTTTTAATTGAATCTAAAGCTTTAAAGTTGCTCAAAATTGCATATAAGAATAACATATTTTTATACCCAACAATTTCGACTCGCAAATCGAATCCGGAATCGCAATCGGTTTCTGCTTTTAAAAAAGCCAATGTACCTAGGGGTCATGGGGTGGGCCCCCGCCCGCCTCCCTGTTGGAATTTTGTTTTGCTATTGTATTCGAATTAGAAGCAGTCCTGACTGAACCTTGTACGTGACCCCCCTGACTTGAAGGCTGGATCCGTCCTTGTATTGGTGAGAGTTGTAATAGAACAATAAAAGTTCCTAACGCATTATTTGACCTGAAAATACTTTTGCCATCTTCATTAAATTACAAGTTGAACATAATGAATAAACTGTAACGGTATTGTGAAGTATACAAACTCCTTTGTAATTTAAAATATCTAAATAAGTATAAATTTTGAAAAGTTTAGAAACTTATTTTCTTAATTTTTATCAGATAGTAATATATCAAGTAGGTGAGACATCTAACTTATTAGTTTTCTCACGCACATACATATGGAAGGTATTCGTTTTTAAAAATACAATTTCCGATTAGTAGAAAACTTGGACACACACGACCTCCATTCGATTTGGCAGTTGAATCAATTGTATTGCTTTAAAATTAATTGGAACAATAATTGTATACAATGATAAATATGTCATTATTATTATAAATAGTAATTTCATACATACAAAAATAAATACATAAAAAACGTTCAGATATGTATTCAAAAACTTTGTAAGATCTTACAAAAAATTGTAGAGATATACAAAATAGTCGACTCGAATGGTTCGCAAGGTAAGCTCGTTGTGAGTGACATCGGGCGGCGGCGAGCTTTGGCTGCGCGGAGATACGTGTCCCAGAAGCACACGAAGGGGTTTTGCTTATGCGAAACGACTCTCCGGCGAATGGGTGGCATGTGACTTATTTTTTTTTGTATTCGTCGAAACGAATATACGGTGAAGGGACAGTCGGCGAATTCAATGTAGAGTTTGCATTTCTTTCGCCACGAGCCTCTAGCGTTCGGAAGGACAGCCAAGTTTCGCGCCACCATTTCCCAAATGAATATAAATAGGTAAGAAGGTTATAGTCATACGAATAGATAGGTACCCTATACCTACGCTATCATCTAAACACCGATAATAATTTTATATTTTCCATTATTATAAGAACCACAACGTCGATATGTATCTAGCTACTGACGGAGCTCGTCGCGGACTCGATTGTCGTCTATCATCATGCAGGATGTGCCGTGGTACTATGACTCGACTGTAGGAACCTTTGAAGTCGATGGAGAACTTTGTAAACAATTTCTCGACAATTCAAAACTAATCGCAATCAATATTTCGTAACATACGTATATATGTAAAAAGTTACGACACAATAATGTATAACTGTTCAAAATGGAGTAGAATTCTTAGCATAATATACAACCTTTTTCTTGGGCATTTCTCCCATAAAAGTAACATATAAAATTATATCAACGTTATCCTTAAAATGGTTCCTTACGATATGTGGAAATAATTGATATTTATTTCATCGAAATTACAACAATTTATGATAACAAACACGTAAATTGTACGGTCTCACACAACAGCCGTGAGTAAAAACAATACAGTATTAAACTCCATTTGCTCTGTATTTGGCAACCTTTTGCGGTACGCTTTTAATTGGAGTGTGATCTGTTGTGGCATGTTGAATGTGTGACGCGATTGTTTACATTAACTCTATCAAAAAAACGTGTCGTTGTTGATTGACGTTCAGTTACAACATTGTTTTTGAATAATGCTCCTTTTATTGTTGCCTTAGTTCGAAATCATATAGAGCAAACCACATTTTCTACCTACACACTAGATCTATATAAGAGCGTCTAAACGATATCGCTCACATATGTTATTGACGTTATCATTCAAACGACAACTATGCTATATATTTATATTCCATCTACATGTATGTAGGTTTTTAAATTTCCTATTGTAATCTTTTCATTGTTAGAAAATATCGAAGTTGTTGTGTCGTTAACATGCTTAATTAGATATCTATTCATGACATAGCTGATCTGCCTTTGTTAAATACTTAATAATATACATAAATATATAGGGTATGTGTGAATATTATTTTTGTATTATAGGTAGATAATGTATGTAACATTTTCATATATTCCCGTATGGAAATGTTGCAATATTTATTTTTAATATCTAAAATTTGGGTAATTTCGCTAAAATGGTAATAAAATAAAAAGAAATAAACAGCGGTGTGTTTCAAACTCTCATCTGTAATAGTTAACTGCTAACGGTTAAAGGTAACATGTCAAAATACAGGTAATCTTTGAGATATCAGTATTTGTGACGTCACAAATGTCAAATATCTCCAGACTAACTCAGTCAACTGCTAATTGTGAAGTTAAAACAACTTATTTTGGCATATTTAATTTTTAACTTTAATGGTTAACAGTTAATTATTTCAAATGAGATTTCGCAGCACACCGCCGGTAAAGTTACTTCGATAACTTAACTTCAAAGTAGACATGGCAAAAACCAAACGCTTGGCAAAGCGTCGAGCTAATTATCATGACACCTTTTATTGTTAGCTCGGTATCGTGTCGAAATAAACTAATTTGCTTTAAACATATTTAGCAGTAATTAAAGGACCACCGTACGCGTTCTCGTCGCCGCTCCTATACGCCAGATGCTGTATCGTCGTCGTCGGGTTAACAATTAATTGATCGTCGGTCGCCGCACTTACAGGACCCCATCTTCGTTTATGGATATCAGGTAGCTCCGTATCACTATTATGAAGTAGACGTTCACAGCTGAAAGAAAGAATGAAGTCGCCGTTAAAAGTAAAAACTAATCCTTAAAACAATCTGAAGTTGAGCGCCACTTCGATTAGTATGTACTTTCTAGTAACTCTTGCTTCTCTTAAGTATTTAGTTTAGTAACGGCCAACTCTTAACTGTATAAAATAAATTGCACTTAAAATAAAATTAATTCAATTTAACTTGAATAATTTTTGTTTTCTTATAATTATTAAATTAAAATTAATTTTAATTTTATGAAATTAACAATTATGACAAATGAATAACTTTGATTCTTTGAAACAATTCAAATAAATTGTTTACACATTGTTTTAACAAAAGTTTCCCGAAATAAATTACCTAAAAGTCAGGCTAAGATTCGTAGATGAGTGAGTCTGTTGTTAGATGTATAGACAAATGTGTATTGGTGGACGTGTTTCTTTCTGTAAATTAATTTCAATTTACGTATAGGAAACTTATGAGTTTCTATTTTTAAGTTTGAATAATCTTCGATCCGTTCAAAGATTTTGGGATCAGATATGTACTACCGGATATAAAGAATGGAATTACTTTAACTCTGCTTTATTAGATCCGGAAACACACCACAATATCAACGTAACAATTAAAAATCACTTCTGAACATAGAGCAATGCAGTCTATTATGACCATGTTCTTTCGAAGATGTTTTCATTTAATTATAATTAATTTATGAATAAATTATGAAATAAAAATCTATTATGGACTCAACTATTTTTAAAGGCCATCAAAATTAGCACATTTTTCATTTTTATACATTTGAATGCTTTAAGAACGTTATTATAATGGACGTGAATAAATGCAAACGAAACGCCACAAACATCGACGTTACGTTTCAACAAAGATTCGGCGGGAGTGGGCGGCGACTTCAGAGATCGTGCAGTTGAAACTGGAATACTAGCAAAGAACTTTTCAAAAGCTAAGGTAACTTCTATGCCTTTTTTAAAAAAATTATCATCACAAATCTTGTCATCAAAATTTTTCAAAATTTTGTATTAATCAAGTCTTCGTTAAGGGTTTGTGCTCGATTTGCATGCCCTTGAACGCCGGTATTCCTTGAATCTGCGTATATTTTAAGTAATTCTTGTGGCATGGCGTCTACAGTATGATTTTACCACTATAAATTTGATCTTAATCGATTTTATTGAGAATTTATTACAATTTGTTTCTACCAATTTCAAGTTACTTATTCAAGTTAATTTCTTATATTAGCGATACTTATTCAAGTACCTTTTTATAAATTTCAAGTTGCGTCGATTTTTTATATTAACGCTTAATTTATTTTCTTTTTTTTATCATATCGACGTTTACATTAATACTTACATCAATTTCAAAATATGTAAACGATTGCTATAATAAAATCTCCATAAATTTCTTCCTATCATTTAATTTCTGTTACGTACATTACGCCTTTTTTCTATCTAATTATTGCCCTTTTGCAATCTAAGAAGTCCTTTTTGTTGTTACCGGGCGGGATCTCCGGAAGCTCCGCCTCGTGGGATTGTATTGTTGTTCCAGGTTTGAAGCAAACCCCTACCGAGGCATATCGTACCACAATTTTTCATATTAAATTAAGGGGTTTGGACTTTAAACCATGCGGGTCCCCATGCGGGTTGGGGGGCTAACGACGAATACCGCCCATCTGATGACGAATTCTGGAAGGCACGGCTTTATATGTCTTTTGAAGCATGGAGCGACTGGTTCAATTTGACTTAGGTCAGAAACTTACTGGACAATTGTTCATCCGTGGTAAAAATTGAACCTGGTACCTTGGAAGGCAACGCTTTTTACCACTTAGACACCATCGTTTTATATAAGGTTGCATAGTCAACTTTTATGTGGTTACCTTTAATATCGAATTGTAGATTAATAGTATTTCTAGTTATGTTGATGTCGGTATTGGAGCCAATAATTGTCAGAAAATTAACCTCTATAAACAGTACATTGAAGAATGTCATTATAAAGTTTTCCCTGAAATCGAGACATTATTGGAGTAATTGTTGTAGTAGAATGACTTTAACCTAGTTAGATTTAAATCCGTCAAAACAGGCCTTGCTCATTTTGCCAAGAAAACCTCCTTTGACATTACACCATGTTACAGAGAAGATCGTCCTTTAATATCAGACTTAGTGTCGGAAGTTTAGGTCTTGAAATAGGTGTTGCAAAGTTAAACATGATCTATTGACCATATTGACCTTTGCTGGCGGTCGAGGGTAAGTGACAAATATTTTTAGAAAATTGAGGGTGCTCAATAGAGCAAGACAATACATCGTTCAAACCACCAACTTCAACTTAATACTTAATAAGATACATATGTGGTCGAACACGGAATACTGTTTGGAGCACCTCAATTTCAACTTCTTACATTGGATTACACACGGCAGACCTGCTCAAATTTTAGGTTGACCAATGATCTCTGATCGACTGGATCTCTGGCTTTGAAGAGATGTTGCAAACATTATACATTAAGGAAATGTTTTAAGAAATTGTATAATCTAATACCAGTCATTATGTTTCGTTACCTACTACCAGTCATAAATCTAACTTTTGCTTCTATTAGGGTTCCTTATAACCAAATGAAAAAAAAAGGAGTCCTTATAAGATCACTCGTGTGTCTGTCTGTACGTCTACTGGAACAATTAAGTTGATATTTGGTACACAAACATATGTATTTGACATAAACGCGCACGTGTAACGTAAATAAATGAACTTAAAATATGTGAATCATTTTTGGGGAGTAAAGTAGAAAAATAAAAAAAAAGATTTACAAAGTTATACATACCGAAAGAAAGCGTTTTTTTTTATATGTATGTTTGTTGAATTGTTGAAATAGCTATTTATTTTTCTTTTTTGTTTATCAGTTTTCTTAAATAACTTTAAAATTATTTAAAATATATATTTTAAATGGTTTTAAGTTTATTTTAGAAAAGAGATGAAAAACGACCATTCCTCCTTATCTAAGAAATTACTGCGCCTAATATTTTAGAAAAAATGCAGAAAATAGTTTTTTACACGTAGATCAGAGGAAAACCTATTAGAAGTCTATATTACTTCGTTTTGATTTGATTCAATGTTCAGTATGAACTGACACTCGCTAAGTACGTGAGTTCATATCATTTTTTTTTATTTTAGCTATATCATAAAAGCAATAATGTATATCGAGGTAAAACTTGACATCATCATAGTTCAAGCTTATTAAAACAATAAATAAAAAAATGAGCCAAGTGTGAATGGGGTCCGTGCTACAAATTCGAAAATAAAAGAATAAAAATAATTTCTTTCAAGTATTTAACACAAATATATTGTGTTATCGCATGGAACCCTCGGTGTGAAAGTCTGGCTTGCACTTGGTCAGATTTCATTTCTGTGATTGGCTCTCCACTATACAAGATTAACAGCACATATCCAAATTATTGATCAACTTTCACATGCGATTTTTTTAAATAAATAATTGCGATATTGAGACTTTCAGGGAAATTAAATCAAAAATTTCTTTATATTGTACGTAATAGAAATGAAATTAAAATATCGAATAATTAATAATTTAGTACAACACTTAGTAATAACATGAAGCAACCTGATAGCCGAGCAGTTCAATTACATGGGTTTTTTGATTAAGATATTCGGACATGGTATAATAGTATGCGACATAACTTTTTTTTGACGAAACGTTTAAATTCAAAATATGGCAAATTTTGAATTTCAGCTGGGATCTTATTATAAAAGCGCACACATTGCCATTTAAATGGTTTATTAATTTTACTTAGACGGTTTTATGACCAGCCAGATCGTTCTTATGTGTAGTGTTAATGTTATGGATGTCGTTTCTTTTTTGAAACGATTCTGAAGGAGAGTTCATGTATGCTGTTTTTAAAAGGAAGACAGTGTGAGTGAGATGTTCTCCTATAATTGGTAGTGGTGCCCGTTGATCCTTTTAATGTAAAAAAGCATGAATTAGATTTCAGTTTAGTTTTAGAACTCGTTTTAAATCATGATTTTCAATACTAATTTAGAATCCGTACTAATATCGGTTCTGATTCCATTTGATTACAGTTCCATTTCTGACATTCTTAGGCCATTCGTACATTATGTTGTTTGCACACGCATTCAAATTTTACCCTTTTAATAGAGTGCAATTTTATTGCTATACATCTCTTACATTGACATCAGTCAATCTTTTCATGTAAACTCGTCGGTTTTTGGTGTTTAAAATTTAGTCCTTTTTTTAGTATGCCATCAATATGGTTTGCCTAGGATTTTCTAGGGTGACCATTGCCGACCTTTCTATCCTATGCATTCTTTTTATAGGTCGGAAGTGCGCAGAACACATTGATGGTATATTAAAGAATAACCAAATATTAAATACACAAAACCGAGGAACTTGCATAAAATTATTAATGAATGTCAGTAGAGAAAGAGAGTTATGAAAAAATGGACTACTTGGAGATCTTTGGTCGTTAATTGCCCTTCTGGGAAATGGTTGTGAGTTTATCATTAAAAATAAAAATAGAAACTGAGTATTTTGATCACAAATTATGTTCTCTATTTTTAAGCTATACATATATTATATACCTTGAAAATAGAGTAACTCCTTAAAGCATTTAAAATAGTTTTACCTACCCAAGACCAATATATGCGAAATAACTTGTCCAGCGCTCATGTGGAATAAGGTCTTCAAGAAACCAATGACATATAGCACCAGAAAAATCATCCAGAAGATACAGTATTTCTTCATTAAGTTGCTCCGCTCCTGAAATTATATATTGTTCCAAATTAATTTATTAGCTCGTATTACTTAGTTTTAATTCAAAATATATTTGTTTCATAGGATGCAAAATAACACTTGAAATACGTCATAATTTTTTGCGAATTTACACTTTATCGCTCGTTAGGAAGGCAGTTTTCCCTCAAACGAAAGAGCAAGATACTTAAGGGTAGCTTTTTATAATTATATGCATATCCAAAACAAATACAAAACCATTAATGAACGACAAAGCCCGGTAAGAAGTAGAGCCGCTTATACCCATGGATATTTGTCTTCTAAATGTTCGAAAATTTTATAATACCCTTTTTACTGAATGATTATTTAATAATACTCTTAAATTTAAATAAGGGTAAATCTTACATGCTACAGGAACACTATTGAACTTGTGTACACAGGGCCTTCTAAATGAATTTGTGACTTTGCATAGTCGACTAAAATGTAAACTCAGTTTATTTTTATTTCCGATATTTAGTTTTTGTCTATCACTATTTCTTTTACACATTTCTAAATTTTATTTTAGGTGTAATAAATTTTCATAAATGAATTGGGATGCCAGAGTTAAGATTCTAATTTCCTTAAACTTAAATTGCAGCATGAAAATTCTATGAATACCTGCGGCATGTCTCCAGAGTAATATGCCATACGACATCAGGCTATAGAAACAGCCAAAATAAATTAATCTAGCAGTTTCGACGTCTCATAAATATCTTAGTAATTCCTAAAAACACGGTAGCATTAATAAACTGCTATTCTTCGTTGTGTACTAAAACTTTTGGATTCATATTTTACATTTGGAAGTGAAAATTTTATACATTTTGTTTTCATTTTGTTAAGAAATAGATTATTTGCAGTAAACCATTTATCTACCCTAGAGATGGAATTGTTCACATAGTCATAATTAGGCTGCTGCCTTTTAACTTTGAATAACAAATAAGTATCATCTGCAAACAGTTCTATCTCATGAAAGTCCTTAATAAGGCTAGGCAAGTCATTTATATAGACTAAAAAACGAAAGAGACCAAGAACTGATCGCTGTGGTATACCCATGTGGACTACAGATTCAGATGATCTCATGCCCTTGACATGAACACTCTGAAATCTTTACTCAAATATAATTTTAAAAGGTCGATTGCCCAGCCTGTTATTTCATAGTTACGTAGTTTCCCGATGAGAGTTTTATAATAAAAACAGTTAAATGACTTGGAGAGATCACAAAATACTCCAATTGCATCTCGCGAATCCTTATAGGCTCCAAAAATATGTTGCATAAGATCAACACCAGTATAGATTGTTAAGGACCCGAGTAAAACGAACTGCTTATTAGACATTCATTTACTATTAGCATAAAAATATACTAACAACTGAAGATTAATTTTTCGAAAATTTTGCTAATAACAGTACTAAGTATGTATATGGGTCTAAAGTTGTTGGGGTTTAATGCGCTAACGCCTTTACATAATGGAATTATTTTACTTTCTCTCATCAAAGCGGGAAACACGTCTTCATCTAGACACTTATTAAAGATAAACGCCAAATACTACGCAGTGCAATCTATAATAGGTTTTACAATCATAATAGAAATACTATGAAGATCAGCAGTCCACTTTATTTAAACGTTTTGAGAACATCTTCAGAACTCACATATTTAAATTCTAAATCAATATCACATATCAGACTACTTTTCTCAAGAAATAATTCGGTAAGAACGGGAGATGAGTTAAGAGACGTGGTAGTTGAGACAGGAGTGTCAGTAAAGAATCAATAATGAAAAAGAAAGTTAATCAATTCTATTACAATGTATAATGCTATGATTAAAGTTTAAGAAGGTGGGACATGGACTTTCGTATCTAGGGCTCCGTAATAAATGACTATTCGTTGGTTTCGTGTGTATTGGAATCTCAATGAAAAATTTTCACAACATTTAGTATATTTGTATGGAACTTTGGATGCCGGTGAGCGACGCCTACCTTGACCGATTTTTTAAAACGACCTTTAACACCCAGGTTATGCCTGTTTATACATATTATGAAACATATTATGAATTTACAGACGCTTTGTGTTCTACACAAAGCGTCTGTAAATTTCGAATTCATGACCGAATTCACGGGCAAAGCTAGTTTAATCGAAATGATTTTATATTAAAATACCAAGCTACGTGAATATTTTTCATGATGTACAAACTTACCCTTTATTTTTTTTTATTTAAGTGCATTATTTTTAATGCCCTTTATTATTAAATGAACCAAAATGTTTCAATAATTTTGTAGCTCTTTCAATTTAGAAATAACTTTTCAATTTGGATCTTTTGACCATACGCTTGGTATAACAGTTTAAGTACTTATACGATACCGTAGTTTTTTAAATAAAGCGTTTATAATTTGAGATTCTTCTTTAAGTCCCGAGCTGAATCCATATAGGTCATTGTTTCCGTCTATCACTTTGTTTTAACCCTACGTAAAAACTGATGTTTTTCGTGATAGTTAGAGATGAATAGCAGCACAATAAATATTTCATCCTATGTTAATACAGCATTATGTCAATGAATAGCTCGAATATATACTAACTTTGTAAACGGCGTACACGAAGACCATGTCGAGTACGAACTTGATGGACAGCAGCACCGCCATGAGCACGCATATGGTGTACACCAGCGAGGTGATGTCCATCTCGTCCCCGCGCCGCGCCGCCGTCGCCTCGGAGATCTCCTTGATGTCCACCGCGAAGCTTATCATGATGACGGCCGACGTGAAGGTCAGTATCTACAGTTTGATAGACATGACTTCTAGTGACCTGCATTGCGGCAAGATTTGAAGAGCTCGTTGCGTACAGTTTTGAATTGCGACCGAGTGCGACTATTAAAACGATTTATTTTCGTATCCGTAATTAAAAAAAAATGTTGTTCCAACAAAATTTGACGAGTTGTCAACTCTTAATACCTGGACAACTTTAGAGATAATACTATAAGATTTGGCTCTTAATTGTTCTATTTCTTCCTCAAATTAAAAATGATAATAGGAAACAAATGGTCATGATTCATGGTCTTAGGATAAAATAGACACCATCGGGTCTTGATTGCAATACCTGATTTTTCGTATTCGTGAAGTTGTTCTGTTGATACCTAGTTGAAATATTAACTAAATAATTGTATAGATAGTTTCTCAAACATAGACAGATTATTTGTCAATCGCTTAAGTTCGAAGATAAACATAAGAATAAATGGAATAGTTTAATTTTCATCACACAAATCAACCAACACGACCAACCGATTTATTTCTTTTTCTAGGTGAGTTGTTGGGGAATCTAGCGACAAAAGAAAATTTATTGACATTTAAATTTAATTTGTTGATGTAATTTTCAATTTGATTCATATTAGTTTCCAAATGACTCCAAGATCTCATTGGTGATATATGAGTCTTTCTCAATATTTCAAGAGAATATGGTTACTGTCAAGCGGACAGCAGCCATAATCTTCTCTTTCTTCACGACCTTCACGATTGTCGTCATAAAAAAAAAACGCAACAACAATTATTTTAGCACAACATATTACGGTAGTCGTTAGCTGAGTTTTTTTCCTAAAAGAAAAAAAAATTGGGAAGTTTTGAACATGAAGTATCCTTTAAAATAATTAAAATCAATATCCTAAAATCTTTTCCCTGTTTATAGACGATAAACCTCGATTAGCAATGAAAAAACAATTGATAAGCGATTCTTCGATTAAAAATATTCCTAAAAGTTCCTATATTTTTAAAAACAGTCGAAATCGTAACATTTCTGACCACCCAGGAGTATATATGTTTTCCCGGAAGAAATCTGTAACTGGTTGGTAGTTATATAATATTCCAATGTGACGCGTGTTTGTTTGTTTATTAGATTTGGGTATCGTACACTGAAAAAAAATATCAAAAAAAAAGCTACAAAGAAATTTCTGAAATGAAGTTCCTTAAGGCGGCTTGTGGGAGATGTGGGTTGGTGAAAATCGTCACTTGAGGAAATATATGTACGTAATGTACATACGCATACACATAACTATAGTAATTAATAATAAAATGTTTATTTTCATTAATAAAAAAAAATATCAATTACAATTTTATAGCCACAAAATATCGATGGTGTGCGGGAACTAATGATATAAGATCATCGTGTTATATATCGCAAGATAAAGGCATCCCTGGGAATAAGTATGATGAACATCATATTACACGAAAATTTGGCTGTAAAAAAATTCTTTTCGGATTCCGCACAACTTGAGCATTGATCAAAAACAGGCTCGTGTCGATTGGTGCAAAAAAATAACTAAAAAAATACAATCATGTTGCGTCAAAAGCTGTTTATAATGTCTACACAAGTGATGAATCTTGGATCTATGCATGTGACCTCGAAAGTAAATAACAGACAACGGTGTGGATATTCCAAGATGAGCCGAACCCAACAATTCTCTCACCCATTCCTCCAATTTTTCATTTAATTACTCTCGAAAGCTTTTAATTTATTTTTTCTGTTGGAATATAACATAATATGAAAGGAATTTCTTTCCAATTGGGTGACGTACGACACGCCTTCGTGTTTTTTTTATAATATTGTAGTAAAATTAATTGTATCTATTTTCAGATAAATATGCTTACTTGAACGTAACTATTTTTAATAACCTTAACAAAAGAATACATTCTTGGAAACAGCGCTTAAAGTTATATCTATCGATCGGGCCAATTGCGATGTAATCTCAACGATATGACTGATAGAGCTTTTCATAACACACCGCGACAGCATTAGCGTGGTACAATTTCGATAATCTAACTTTTTTATAAAATGGAAGAGACCACAATTTGACCAAAAATTTGTGTCCTGTATTAACATATTAGTTATATATGTCATTATAGAGTTAATATATATTTACAATTATCAAAGGTATATCAAATACTTCGAGACATCCTTTGCCAACTTATTCACGATGTGACGATGAACTGAGATGGAAGAGGTAAGGGAAGAAATAGTCCTCTAAGAAATGGGCCTAGATCATCTTTAGTAGATCTACAAAAAGTGAGATAGAAATTATTATAGCGACTAGAAGGCAAATAATGATGTTTTAAAAATAAGCAAGACCGACCGACCGTGCTCATCGGACGTCAGAGGCACATTAAGTCGAGATGTAAAAGCCGGCAACAGTTTTTTATGATTAAAGCCACAGTCTGTCCAATGATTATCTACATTTAAAACACGAAAAATTTATGGTTCAAACTCAAACTTGGCATAAAAACAGATCTTAAGTTTCTTCATAAATCATTTAGATTCGGATGTGCTAGTGATGTTTTTTAAAAGATTGTTGATGGCCTTGTCGCATAATTACGAGGTCATCATAAACAGTGTGGCGTCGGACTTCATAGGTTTTAGTTACCCAAGTGACCCAGCTTCCGTAAAAGCTTCATACTGTAGAGCACCTCCATACCTACCGCCAAATTATATAAAACAAGACCATAGTGGGTTTAGTGTATCTTGACTAGAAAAAACTTAGAACTTTATTATAGTTTTAGACATCTAGAGGGCAGCGATATATTGAAGAGGCTTTGAAATTCCTGAAACTAATGAATGAACGGCAAGGATAGGCGTGGTGGGGCCTGCCCAAGGGTTTTGTGGTGCAATGACCTTCTTTTAGCTGGCAATAATCTCTTTGCAACAATTACTATATATTTTATAAGATATAAGCTTATCAAGTACCTACTAAATAAACTTAATTCCTTGCAGTTTATTTGGCGAAGTGTTATTAATTACAAAAATCGAAATGCCATCGCTAATTTTGGGGTTCTTTTATTAGAGTTGTTGGTAGAGTTTCTTAAACTAGACAATGTACTGCATTTTCATGTTCAATGCTTTTTTAGAAAATTTTAAATACAACTTATCTGATTTGTATATTTTTGAACGTATTTTGTCCGCTTAGGATCTAAATAAAATTTTACTTTATCTTCGAATCTAACTAAAAAGGACATAGCATCACATTATGCCACACGTAGGTTATCATAAAAACGTAACGAACGTATTTTATTCTGATCAATTCGCATTCATTCTATAAAACTTATAAAATAAGAAAAAAATTACAAATTATAATTTATAAATAACAATAGTAATTCTAGACGTTTATTCTACATACACAAACAAAAATATAAGAACGCGTTGTAGCAAAGAGTACATTAATAGCATGTAAAATATTGATTGATTTCGATTACGTAATTTTTTTTATGTTGCCACCAAATCAATCTATTCCATCATCATTTCCGCTAAGCTGCTATCAAGCTATCACTGCACACGCTAAGCTGATAGCGCCTCCCCAATTGTGGGTGCAAATTATCCAAAATTGTCGAACATGGTCTCTAGTATAGAATATTAACAGTAATGATATACGGATATGTAGATGAGTCGGTGAAGTGTGCTCTTCCACTATCTCTTATCATTTAACCATTTCCCATAACCCATTCGTCTTGGAGTGAAGTGGGTGTGCCCTATGCAATATCACTCAAAACGCCACCCTTTTGCAATATGCCTAAAGCTAGGAATGAATTTGGAATCCAGTGCCGTCTGTCCTTGCGAATTATTTTATAATGAATAGCGATGTTATAGTTTTAACAATATCGTAATTATTTAAACTAATAAAACTTACTGCGTTCACTATTCCCATCGTGATACATCCTTTTCTTAAGTCGAAAACAAAACAAAATTTGTCCAAAACTGGAAGCTCCATTCTTGCCTGAAAAATGAAGAAAGTTATATTTTTACTCTATTATTTAGTAGAATTATTTACAATTTTGTTATTTTAATCCACATGAATGTATAAAAGTATTTTAAATGTTTTAAACATGCATCATCAGATGAATAAAACAATGATAACATGCGTCTATAATTATTTTAAATTAAAACGACGAAGCAATAAGCTTAAGCTTGATTGCTAATAACTTACACACCATTTTATTATTTATTCACGATCACAGAACATGTACCGTTTAAGGTATTCTAACGACATACTAAAACACCGACCATTGTGGCAGAGAACTTGTAATTTTGTGTCTGATTTGGATCGCGACCTATATGTCCGCTTTTTCAACCTTTAGGTTCTAACTAGAGACGAAATCATGAGCGGTAGCGACAGCGAATTAGACTGCGCCTTCTAAAAGAAATCGGTGGCAAGATGTTTTAAGGACATTTGGTATTTTTGTTCGTAAAATAGTGTCGTATATATTTTTCACTTTTGAATTATCTATTTGGACGAACGTCAATTTTATTTAGCCTATGAACGAGGGGGTCCAATGAAAAGTGAGAATATGAATGTTGCCGGTAACTTTTATTAAATGTTATTTTATTTTTCGACATAGTCGCCTTTTAGTATAATATACGTGAAAGATTTTTTTTAAGTTTAAAATTACTTTCTTAAAAAGCTCTTCATCGAGACCTATTGAAAATTCCTGTACTGCAGCGACTACTGCTTCATCATCTTCAAATCTTTGTCCTTTCAGACACTCCTTCAACATTGGAAATAGATAGAAATCACAAAGTACAAGATCAGGTGAATGAGGAGGACGCTCAGGTATTTCGAAGCCAGCATTTTGAATTGCAGCCATAGCAACGGCGGACCTGTGAGCCGAGATTATCTTGATGAAGCAAAACAATTTTTGCTAGTTTACCTAGCCATTTAATCGAATTTCGTTATGCGAAAATTTATTTGTTCCTCTTACAATAAGTCTGTAACAGTAGCTTTACACCCGAGATATTCTATCATGACCCCTATTATTATTCTTTCCAACTAAACGACTCACCTTAAATTTCTTAGGAGTTAACGATGATGGTCTTTTTCTAAGTTATAGTCTGTAATTTTATTGATGGATGGTAATTCTGAAGCTTCGTTTCATCCGGTTCTTGTTGTAACAGTCCCAAAGAAATTTGAGAAATGTTCAGCCTGGTTTGTTTTTGTGCATCCGAAAGTATTCTGGAGACTCAGTGCGCGAATGTATTTTTCATCCCCAAAAGTTCGTGTTAAATGTTATGCACACTACCAGTCTAAATTTTTGTTCGTCGGTTATAAAATGTACCGTACCATGATAACCTGCTAAAACAAATCTTACGACTTTTTCAACATTTCTTCAGTCACTGCCGTTGTTGAGCGATTTAAATGCGAGTCATCTTTAGTGGATATTCTTCCATGTCTAAGTCCACGTTTCCATTTTCAATAACATGCTACGACTAAATGCAAACAAAAGACTCCCTACAAATCCTTCAATTCAAATTATTTTTTTTAAATCTAATCATTATTTCAGTTTTACCAGGCAGTATTTACTTTCTTAGGTTAGAGTTTGTACCCCATTTTTATTCATAGTTAATGCCCATCACATGTGACCATCTTTCTACATATCTCGTATAAGAAAAATATCTCAAATTCTGAAAGTAAAACATATTCTAAAGAAAAATTCATTTTCAATCGAACAAATTAGAAATTACATATTATGAAACATAGATTCAATCAGCAATAATTTAACTTTCGATTTTTAAAAATAACTATTTTCATTCCGTCGATAAACGTTCGTTATTTTAAACTTATATTTTGCACAAAAAAAAAGTATAAAATAATAACTAGATAAATTAATTTATTGAGTTATTGTTGAATGCAACTTATATTTTTAAATTTTCTAGCGAGAACTGTGGTATGCTTAAATATTCTATGAAAAATTATACTATTGGATACGAGTTTTCTTTAGAAAGCTAGGACTAATGCAATACCAGATTGGTACAATGCTTTTTGGGAATTTTATGTATATATGACGGTATTAGATTGGTTGAACACACATCTGCGTTTTAGGGTATAAGTATACGCCAAAACTCACATGTGTTCGTTCGTTTGGCTCATTCTTTTGGATTTGCCGCAGTCGAGTAAAACTACGTAGCTGTACACGCCATCGAAACTCTTCTCTTGTGTAACAGGCAAGCGAGCTAACTAGTTATTAATCACTGCTTCTAATGTTTGTGACTGAGGTAGCTAAGAGCTTGGTCTGTAAAGTGAAAGTTTGAGTTCGATCCAATTGTCTGACAATATAAAAAAAAAATTACACATCGTTTCTCTGATTGAAATATCCTATTGCATTTGTAATACATGTTTAAATCGTGTCTATTTCGTCGTATTGGACATTATCGTATAATGTAGTGAATAAACGCTTCCGCTGCCGCCAAAGCGTGTCACAGTACGGCCGAGCGGCGCCTGGAAGCTGCGCGGCTCGTGCGCGGCTCCTGTCAAAGCCGGATCGATATCTCATACCTACACAATGACGACTTTCATCGGAAATCATTTCACATTTTATGTTGTGGCTCGTCAAGTTAGGTACGTCATTAGCGTCAGCGACTACGACTTTGTCGCAGCTGTAATCACCACTTACGACTTACGAGTTTATATCTAAAAAGTGATTATGCATCGGCATGCATCGGATATTAATACTAAGTAGCTTTTTAACATAGCTATTCCATTTTCATCGTCAAATTACGTCTGACGCATCTTTTGATGCTAGAAGATATTCCAAAATATCAGTCGACGAGTATTAAATTTTATAGCGTTTTAACTTACAGGGTTCCCGAGGAGCCATCGTAAACACCGGCTACAAAATATTAAAATTTATTTCAACTGACTTGATTGAGATTGATAGATAACATAATATAAAATAATAAAGACATGACATATAATCGTGATCGTAACACGATTGGTGATGTTTAATAGGTCTACTTATTTATTATTAATATTTTATTTCATAATCTATCAGTTTGTTATGAGTTTCATCGAGGCGAAAAAACGGAATAAACGAGATATATCTGGTAAAAGGACATGTCATTGACGTATAAAGTGATATATTATTAAACTTGTCGTTAATGAGATCAATATGTACTTGATTGAAGAATTTATGTAGTTGTATATATTTGCTTAAATGAATTGTCGTCAAACTGTTAAAGTTATACATATAATGGAAGACATCGTATTTTGACAACAGTGCATTTCTGAATATTAGGATAGTTTGAAGTCGATTTTCGATATTTTCCAACAAATACAGCATAAAATATTTTTTTATTTCGTAGAAAGTATAAAAGGAAAGTGAGCCAAAAGGTTTGTTGTACAAATTTAATTTTCGTAAGTCACTTCGTATTTCTCAGTCTAAGGATTTATTTCAAAGCGACCTGTCAAATTTTTACTATTCCAATACGTGTTAATCGTCGATTGTGCCGGCAACTCACCGGTTATTTGTAACATGATCTGACGACCACTTACGTGATTGACAGATTGACAGTATTTGATGAAATTGGTCCTAATTATGCTTCTAAAAAGCTGTTGATGTAATCGTTACGAGACGGAAGTGTCGTTCGTCGTTGGCTACCTCCATACGCGTGTTGTTGTGATACACGCATGCGCTCTCTAATAGACTGCATTTGTATGCTGTACGAGTTAACATGTGCGCTTATATTCTCATTTGATTAAACGAGTTTGAATTTATGATTTATGACCGACATGTTACTCGAAAATTTTTGCAGGTAGTTGGAATAATTTTCAATAGTTGGCGCTATAATATGGATTATTATAAAAATGACAATTGCTTGAAATTATGTATAGATGTCATGCATAATTTTTAGTTGAATAATAATTATTGACTGCAATGCATGTACTTATTGTCAATCAAAAACACAAGAAAGACTTACGAAAGAATTCGAGTAATTATGCGCATTAAAATTTTTTTATTTACAAAATTAGCTATTGCAATGTTTGAGACTTTTCAGCAAACATGTACATTATTGTGTTAATTATATGCAAAGAGTTATGCATAATAACATTTAAAACGCTTCTAAACGAAACAAATAGTAATAAGATATAAACTTATACCTAGATTCAACCGATGTTATTAGTAGAAATCAATAAGAGTTATGATGAATGTTTATGTTATTACTCGAAATTATACTTTTCTGGGCGTGATGTGCGTGTAAGAAGTTTTGCTTCACGCGATTTTAATGCGATGTACATAAATTTAGTCACATTTTTGATGATTCCAATTATCACACACCACGCAAACACACTATTATCACCCTAAGACAGAATGATCATCGCCGTCCATACACGTACTGCACTTGCATGACATAAATAATTTGAAATATATACGATATAGGTTAACAGACTAAACAAAAACGAATAACTGTAGCGTATTTGGGAAATTCAACATTAAAACTACCTTAATCTTGTATCAAAGGTAAATACAGGAGAATAGTATAGCTATGCCAAAATAAATACTTCACAACAAGTATATTGTTATGTTGTATGTGTGATATGTGAATTGTGCTTTCATTGGGTCTAAACGTGTGATAGTCTTTTCGTAAAGTGTACCACAAAAATGTACAGTTTGTGGGACTGTGTCGGAGTTCGCTTTGCACGCGCGCAATAATAATAATTTAAATTCATGTTTGGGCGTGTGTTTCATCATTATTATGTCACTTTGTGAGGAAATATTTAAAAAAATATCTAATAGCAAATGTGTAGTACTTTACCAATTAGAATGTTCCTAAACTATCAATGGTGTTTATCGGAAGTTACAAAAGAACTAATAGGGCATATATATATATATATATCGATGTGTGATTCTTTACCGTTACTATCGTCATTTGTTAGAAAGCTACAGAATTAATATTGCAGTGTTATATTTATAAAATGTTTACTTACAATGTCGCTGGACGTTTTTTAGATCATAATTCAAGTAGCTTCCGTCCGCGTGGTCATATAATTAATTCCTTCGTCTGGTATATCGACCGATCACGCCGCAAATTACTAAACACATCGCTGTCCTACTGCCGATTCTGATCCTGACCCCGATTTTCATTCCGAATTCTGTATCGTTTAAGAAGATCCTGATCCTAGTTACGATTTTGATTCCAAACTCTGTATCGTCTAAGAAGATAGTGATCTGGTACCACTTTCGATCCCGTTTCTTATCCCAATTCTGATCTCTGTGACAGTATCGTGATCAAAATCGAAATAAAAAACAGTTCTAATCCGATTTCGATCACGCACTTGATTGTAATTTTAGTCCCAGATTTAATTTAGATCTTTGTCCCGTTCTCAATAGCGATTCTATTCTGTCGCGACTCTTGATTCTGCTCCCCGCCCCGTTTGCAATTTTAATTCCGTTACCGGTTACAGTTTTGATTTCGGCGAAGCCGGAACAAAAGCTAGTGTTAATATGAAATTTAGGCTACATTATTCAGGTTTAACGTAGCTTACTTTGAGTGAGAGAATTCTTAGGAACTGTAATAACACAAACGTGGAGATAAAGCTAAAACGTGTTTTTAATAGTTTATTTTTTGTCAATGACTTTCTTATTAGTGAAGAAATTTCTAGACTCTGTTCAACAGTTCGGTTCAATAGTTCATTCGATTTAGTAGAAATACGCAGATGAAGTTTTTTTTTAGAAATCTTCCTCGTTTGCGAATAGCACCTATTACCGGTTTCATAAAAACGAATGGATGATTTAGGTACGGAAAGAAAGGGAACAAAATACACAACCACATCGAAACATTAAACAACCTTTATAATGTAATAAAAAAAGTAATTAAAATTTCAAGCTATTATTAATTATTTTTTTTCAAAAACTAAAATGTGTGTGTAACCAACGTAAAGGCATAAAGTGTAAAGGCATTTTTCTTACTTTTATCATTTTTATATCCGTTGTAACTTCTAAACGGAAAGTTCTTTTCGAATAACTTAAAGAGAAACTTACGTGTACATAATCGACACTGATTGTGAAACTTCAGTTGGATAAGCATCAAGGATTTTGTACAAAAAGCGGTTATCATGAGTCAACTGTAATAATTAGATATATACCTTTGCAGGCTTTTTTTGTGAGTAATGATGAATACTATAAACAGGTGTTAAAATATAAAATTATAATACATAATAAATTAATATATAATTAAAAAAATATATAAAAATCCTATGAACAACATAACTTAATGTATCATCAATATAATTATCGCAGAACACAGTAGATAATAACTTTTATAGAAAAATCGATGCCGTGTGCTACATTATTATAATTTTTGTAAGAATCTCTAATTTTTTTGTTGAGTATAACACAGCCCGTTTTACTTGTGATAATGTAACCCTCGATAGATGAAAGAATTCTTAAGACCGACTCAACAGTTTTTGTGTTATTCATCACAAACAAACATATAAATATACATATAAAAAGTCAATTGTTTTCTCTAGTGTTTATTTATATAGACTATCTATGCTGACTGCTATAATTCGCTATAATGGTTTTTTTCTGTACTTTTAACTAGAACTTTAATTTATATTACTGCCATCTGTGCGAAATTACAGAACGAATAAGGCATGTATCTAATATACAGAATATGAAAATAAATACTTCCCTTTATTTTCTGTTCAATTATTACATTGTACATTGAGTCATTGTCTTTTTTTTTCTTTGTTCACGTAGCTTTCATGGACATATGTATTTATATATCCATTTGCTCAACATTACAAGTTGTCTAAAAATTATTTATTAAATGAATTATTTATTCAACATATCCATAATCCATACACTATTTCTATTAAAAATTCTTCTTTAAAAATTATTACTAACTATAAAGTTCTTGTATGAAATTTCTATTATGTAAGAATTTGTTCCATATTCATGTAATGCATTATACAACAATCTACTATACTGAACAAACTGCTCAAACGTACTATAGGTCCTAAAATGCATCATCGACCAGTGATCATGTTTAAGATGACGGTGCAGCCGTCGCAAGCCCAGGGTCTGTTCGGCAGCAGCCGTCCGCATGAGCATCTTCAAGCAAGTCCAAACACCATGGAAGCGCGGCAGACTCATCCGCATGCTGAAAGCATTTTTGTGCCTCCTGGACGAGCATTAAACTATCTAGCTAGCCCTTCTTGCTAGTCAAATAAAATTATTGAATCAAACATACGCCAATCGCTCGAATATCTGGTTATGTATCACTGTTCATTACATAATTTTCTAAGCGACATCTGTGTGTATGAATACATATTAATTTGATGTTTGCTTAGTTCTAATAATCGCCCTGGAACACGTTTAATTTCTTTACCAAAGAGAGCATGTCAATCGTTTCATTTCGCAGTTGTTTTTCCTGACGAAAGCACAGGGTCACCTGCTTACGTCGAACAAGAGGCACTGCTAGCTTTATAAGCGTTTTAATTTTTGAAGCCGTTCGTTCCAAGCGAATTTGAAAGGCTTGAAATTTATTTCACTATTACATCGTAGTAAACTAATTTTAAGTAATAGAACGTATATTTGTATCTCGATTGATCAGTCTTATATATTTCTGCAATAAAATATTGAATTCCATTACTAACATCCAAATTGCTAAAACATGATTTTTCTACTGCCAATCCTATAGTGAATCGTTGTTACATATTTATAAACAAAGTCCGAGGATCAAAGATTAAGAAAAGATCAATATAGTTGCCGAACAAAAGAAAAACTGTTAATTTTGTAATTTAAATACATTTCTCTTAAAAGGTACTGTTTTCTGTTGAAAAGTCTGACTCAAATCGATTATATAAATACAAATTTAAGTACATTATTATACAAATAGTCAATAAAAAAGGTGATTATACATTTTCAGAATATTTAACATCCATGGACAAAATCGGCTAAAATTTATACTGGGTTGTTTTATTTAGTAATTGTTTTGTATTTATTTTGATGATCTACGAGTATTGAATACTTTAAAGATATTCTGAATTGATATTTGATCAACTTCATCAAAATAGATCGTTGTCAAAAAGTTAATTCCTTTTTTATAAAGTATTTGTTATACTTTTTGACCGATCTATTTTTACAGTCTAAATACTTAATAAACTGCATTTAACGCCGTCAGCCCCATTCGGTCGGTTGCTTCGTTATAAAGATATTAAAAAAATAAGTCTTTCTTTTGTATTTCTGATAGTTTTACAAGAAAACGCTGATAATTTTGAGTACTAAAATCTTAACTGCGATGTTTTTGTGATCTGCTATGTCGAAAACATTATTGTTCAAAACAATGCGGTAAAATTCTCTTTTAATATTCTTAAAAAAGCCATTCTTATTTTTTTTTTGTTTGCTTTAGAAGAAGGAGAGAAGAGAGGGTCAACACGGAGTTTTTAATAGTATTAATTAAAATACTACCATTAATTTATAACAAAAAAAAACGAAGCAAAATAAATATTAGTGTCATATCACACACACCTCAGCTCACATCACAGCACACCACAAGACACTACTTGTATACAATTTACATATCCACTTTTTTTATGATTTAGTAATTAATTAGTCTGCCATCTATATATTTTCTTCCTTTCATTAATGAATCTGTTCGTGTAATCAACGATTACACGAACTTTCATCCTTCTATGTAATTCGGTGGATAAAGCTAAGGTTTTCATTTCAATTTTATACCAATAATGAGCAATATTCACGTGCTTTTGTTATTCAACACATTGTAAGATCAATAAACCGAACAAAAATGTCAAAATTCTAAAACTTAAATCAAAAATTGAAAAACCCCTGACACAAACAAAATTCTAAAAAATAATAAAAAAAGAATACGTATTGGTCCTTCACGTTTAATATGATCAATGCGTAATATTTTAATACTTATATTCAAAAAAACTTATGTACAACAATCAGACACTTAAGTTTTAATATTTATTTAAGATCATTTTTAGCTCCTATGTTTCATTTATATTGGCGGTCCCCCGACACGACGACGCTTGGATCAAAATATTACCTACTACTTATATTAAACTTAAACAACCAATACGACTTATTTTGTTCACTTTTTACAGGTATTGTTTGTGTTCGTCGTTTTTGAAATTTGCAATTTAAGTTTTATTCCCTGTTTTTTAAAGTTTATGTACTTTTAGTAAATACGATATAACACGACAATGGTTCACAAGTTACAAGGGACTATAATAGAAAAAATTGATTTAATGCAAAGCTTTCGTGGCCTTAAATCGCATAAAGAGCTTGCAGAGTATATTTATTTCTGAGTTCAACCTAAGAAAGCTATCCACTAATCCTTATGACAGGTCGGATGTAGCTGAATAGCAAAGACTGAGAAGCAGGATTTATACACTTTAATTTTGTAACAAATGTCATACTTTATTTTTTTAAAATAATTTATTTTTAAAATATCATGCAAATCTTACTCGAAGCTACTATTAATAATTGAAATGCGTTAAATACTATTAACGTATTTTAACACTGTCGTGTTTTTGTAGTCTGTAGCATACTACACCATTCCTACCACACTGCGTTCAGTGCCCTACCGGATCTTACTAAATAGCAATCATTCATTAGCTCCACTTCTTTAAACTGCCTCCCACGTTCGTACCATACACCACCAGTAAGGCAAGCGTCTTATTAAGTTCAACGCCGGACACTATGGGATCATAATCAGAACGTATCTAGACCAAGACCCGCTATTGAAATCGAGAGTCAGACAAAATGGCACGAGGACGGGACAGCCGTCGGGGTATGAAGGGGAGCGTGACAGGTCGTGACAGAAGATGAAGAAGTTCTATTTCCACGGGCGGAGGTGCGGACGGAACCTAGTTTGCGTATCTATAATGTATACATCGAGACCGTTCTAATGTACCCAAACATGATCCCATGGGTGTCTCGTAAATTCCAGATGTTCAAAGTTGCCATGTCGTAATATTGTGGTTGTAACACAGTACCTAATGTCAACTCGATCACACTTGTGGAAGATGCTTTCATCCATTCTAAACTGGAGGGGAGCTGATAGTCTGCAAACGCCTAAACAGATTTTCTTGAATCGTAACTAAGAACTCTCATGATCAAATCATTTTTCAGACAAAAAATATTAATACTCAGACACACATAATTTACATGTCAAATTTATAACAGTCCTCTGCGTCGGAGGTTATAATTTAAAAATTAGATTTAAATGATATTACAAAAATGTATTAGTTGTAAACGAAAATTACAAGCAGATCATGAACAAAATGTTAATCTTTACAAATGCGGCGTGCTCCCGCGTCGACTCGGCGTTATTTTGTCGCTCGTCCGCTTCTGCATCTTGCTCTACGACTCACGTCGTGCCGCGCATGCGTACACTGTCAATTATCATTAGGGATGTGCTGAAGTTATTTTAAAAAATATTTTCAATGTTACGTTTTTAAGTAACGATTATATATTATATTATAGTTAATTTGGCATAGTTATAAAAGGACAGGATTGTGACTAGTTACATAATGATGCATGACCTTACAGATAGTATTTTATAATACTAAGATTAAAATACTTATATATTGAACAGACAAACTTATTTATTTAGATTCATATAAACTTCAGTTCACTTCAGTTCAGTAGATTCATATAAACTACATTTTTCATGTAGACAAAACTGGGTCGAAATACAGATGGTATAAAAGCATGTACCTCATAAGAGTGTAACATTCCTTTTTTTTCAAGCTCAGCCGCTGATGATATAACAGACTTCCGCTATCGTTTTCGCAATTTCGGAAGTTCGGTAAAAATTAGAACATCCGTTTTCGCTTCCGCTTCAGTATATTCGACAACAGAAGCACAACGGATGATATGCGCCGGGGCGGGGCCACAAGCCGTACGTTGAGGCTCCGGGTCGCGATAGATCGTGACATATCGAATTATTTGTTTGTTTCGTACTATCCTACGTAATACACTTTCATATATTAAATAACTATGATATTGTTTTACTATTAATGTAGTAATTATTTCATGTTGTTTTTGTGTTTATTAAGTATCACCTAGTTTTCTCCCGCAGACTCGTCGGTGTAGACATATAACAAACTAGTTTGTATAGTCACTGTTCAAGTTATAAAAATCGGTCCCATTCGGATTCTAACTGGGGAGTTAGAATGTTAGTTAGAATGTGGGGAGTTAGTTCTGGGGAGAACTGATACGTAAATTCAAACTTTGCCAAATTTCTAAGGACTTTCTAATTTTCACACAAGAACCCTAAACATTTCTTTGGTAAAGAGAATCCTTTGTGAGTCGAATAAATTTCTTTACTTTTTAGTAAAAATTGCATAAAATTCAGATGAGCTATTCCGAAGATTATCGTTTTATTATCGTCAAAATAAACGGATTTAAGACCGAAATTTGAAAAGCGCATACTATAGCTCTCTTGAAATAATTTACAATCTAAGCATTCAGATCAATTTGAGCAGTTTGAAAAATTAAATGTCGATTTTATAATGTAGCATTAGAAGGTAAATTCAAAGTCGGCTTTGTCAAAATTAAAGTCAAACAAACGTTTCTAATAAAACAATGAATCTTGGGGATATACCACATCAAAAGGGCGAAGGAAAGTATCAATTCATTGGTGTTGCAGTTACCGCCTTCCGGGTTTTTCTGTTTAATTTATGGATGGAATAGGTTTTCACCAATTGTTATGTGCTGTTTTGTCACAAAATGATTACAAATTACTTGGTATGCATTTTTCAATACTCTAAATTCTATATATTAACAAAAATTTATACCGTAATCGTTATTTTTTTTTAATTGAAATAAATTAAAAAAAAAATACCATGGTGTCAAAATTTTTACTTAAACATTGAGAATAAAAAAGACAGTCACGCTTCGGGTGTCTTATGTTCTCTAGATTAAGATTTAATAAAAAAAAATAGATATACTAAAAGACTCGTCAAAATTTTGTTTATTAAATATCAATTAAACTACACCGAATTAGACAATGAAATTCAATAAGCTTCTATTCAGATGCATACTAAAGCGAATGAAAAAAAAAACACTCGATTAGTGAAGTATTTCATTCGTTATCGTGACCACATACAGGATCCGCACATACAGACACACGGACGTCCACGAAAAAAACTTTTAAAACAGTTTTTTAAAATATGTTCTATAACAAAATGTGTTTTGAAGATATTACAGATATTAAAATCAGTGATTATTCTTGCCGTTTGAGTGCATACATTATTTTACAAGTGCAACATGTAATAAATAAAGACATTTAAAGTTCACAAAATCAGTCGTTTTTCGTAAGGCGAGAGTAGAGCATTACCTCATGCGCTCCGCTTATGAGGCGTGCAAAAGGAATTTACAAGTGACATCTGGGCAGAGATGAGCGTAGGTATTACTAAAGTTTGACTGCACACATTAAAAATTTTTGAAATATTTCATTCTATTATATATCAGATACGAGAAAAAATGTGTTAGTCCAAAAACTGGTTTAATATTGAAAAATACGCTAATATAATGAAACTTTTTGAAAGAGTTACGATAGAATTAAAGTTGTCAAAAGTTGCTATAAGTATTTTGTAAATGAGAGCATCTAAAATTGATTCATTAAGTAGTTAAATAAAGGAGTAATTACAAAACTTATAGACAGACTGAACGCTAAATTTTGTGGTATCCCCAAAAATTTTATATGTACCATTTTTATATATTTGGATTGGTGCAAATATCTGAAAGTGGTGTATATTTTGGTTGAAAAATTTTGGTTTTGCATTGTTGACGATGCAAAACCAAATTTTTCAATGAAACCACCACGCAAGATATTGAAATTGCTTTAATTTGAATTTTTTTTACTAGAATAGTCGAGATTTTTGTGGTTCTCTTCAGCCAAAGACAACAAAACAATATCATACAATCGAATGCATTTAGGAATTTTTAGCCTTTCGTCTTAAATAAATATATAAGTAGAATTGTAAACATAATTGTTATACTATTAGTGTATAATTTTTTTCAACTCGAAGTTCCTGTTTTAAAAGTAAACTCCATTCTAAATAATTAGACACATTAATGACTTACATTTATTGTTTAAAGTGACGTAAATAAAACAGGCAGATGAACAGAAAACTTAAGAAAATCAAACACATGGCCATCAAAGACAGAAAGATAACATATTGGCAAAATATTATAGCGAGATGCCTATATTATATTACATGCATATATTATTGATTGACCTCACATTGTTTAGTACGAGTTAGATTCTATAATTTTGAAGAAATGTTCGTAAATATGTAAAATATTTTTGTTTTTCGATGGTTTATAGTACCTAATTAACCGATATAGTTATTTTACTTAGTAAATTCACATAGTATAAACTTATGACCACCTGTAGTACTGAAATAATTTAACTGACAAATGAACAGAGCTCCTCGCTTACCGAATTTAATTCGAGTAAAGAGATTTCAATAGGGTGACATCAACAACGAACAAGTCCTGAGATGTACAATATTCATCACGATTTTAAATGAGTTTACTTCTACAGTCGGTACAAATATAATGACCTAACACGATGACATCGTTAATATTGTTACCTAAACATGCCAATTCAACGAAGTAATTAAGGTCTCTATTTGATAGCAAACAGTATACCAGCTCTATAAAAAATACAAAAATCGCTGTACATAATTAATTATATAATGAAAGAACAATAAATTTTATGTGTGCATGATTTAGACTTCTTCTCTTGTATTAATAGATTTGTAGTAGCTCTGCGCCAGGAGAGATAAGTAGATGTTGAAGGCTGAAATGCAAAAGAAATGGAAACGATTATTGTATGTGTTATGATATACTACTACAAATAATAATATATTTATTAAAAAAATAGTTTAATAAGAATTTTATTTCACTTTCAATTTACAAGCTCACACCATTTCCCAAAGCAGTAAGCGCTCTACAGCCTTCCATTCGTTACCATCCTTCTACAATTCCCTTTTTCGTTAAACTTTCACAATCGTTCATTGCAAGCTCGTCGGTTTCGAATACTCGTTTTACCCTTATTATTATACTAATACGATGTATTGTATGTAATACTTTAGGGTGCTTTTCACTACTCTCCGTCATACGTATTCACTGTATAGATTTTTTTTGGTCAACTTACTTTCATTCGTCTCTTCCAAATCGCCACGTTGTATTAACATACCACTTTATAATGCAGTCACAAAATCACTATTCCCGTGTCTTTGAAAAACTCTTCGCACGTTCTATGCAGGGATCTTTCTCTACCTTATATAAGTGAAGGAACTACCTTTATGAATAAAATTAACAGGTTGTGGGAAATGCAAGGCCCCATTCATTTTATTTACCTCGTATATTTTCACAGATAAACAGACAATTGAAATCGCTTCAGATATGAATTAATTTCTAATTAATAAAATAGGTGACCTAATTTTTTTTTTGTACAATTTGACAGCAAATCCGTTTTGAACACGATAGTAAAATAATAGATATTAAAATTTTGTAATCGATTGCATTCATTTTTGTAACTGTTATTTAAATAAAGTAATAAAAACTTGTATTTGTTTTTTAGAAAACTTCATAATATCTAAAAATAATTTAAATTATATATTAGAATAATGTAGATTTCGTTTAATGGTATTTCTTCCTTTTTGTTGAAGTATCATATTTTTATCGTAGTGATTAATGACTAGAAATAATTGCGATTTCTATAATAATTACTATCTATATTTATTCAACTTTTTGACATTATCTGACTTTCAATACTGATGTATTAATCTTAAAAATTGAAGATTTGATAGTCTAAGTTCTCAATGGTAATTGTCATTACATTCAGTAGGAAAGTCAAATTTTTAGCTGCAAATGGTATAAAATTTAATAACTATTTTACGTTGGAGTATCAAGAAATACTTTAAAAAACTATTTTTTCGTCTGGTAATTAACATAAAATACAACACTATTTTGAAGTAAAAACGATAATCACCCCAATAGAATACGTGCATCAAGATGACAACCGGCGAGTAGCTGTTGTTGTCTGTGGTGCTAGGGGCCGAGGCGTAGTGTTTTCCGCTGATGCTGAAGAAAAACGCGAAGACCGACACGAAGAACACAACGATCCAAATAATGAGGTAAGTCTTGATGATGCCTCGGTGTTCCTGAAATAGAAAACAAAGTATAAGGTAATATACAGCTTTCATTTGATCTAGACTCAGAAAATAAAGATCAATCTAAAAATAGGATTATCGCATAAGAAACGAACAAGTCTGGTTGTAGTATTAGAAATATTCGTTACAGTCGTTTATAATCTCTATATCAATTGTACCGTTATTCGTTAAATTATAATATATACCATTTTTATATCTAATTTCAAGAAAATATAGACTAAGGAACAAATTATTTTTTAATTTCAGATATTAATTCGATTAGTTCTAAAATTATATAGGTGATACGTTATTGACAGCATAATGCGATACCTGTGATACAAGTAAAGAAACAAATTCTAATGCAGACAAGCTATAGGGCGATTCGATAGCTTGATATCGACAGATCAAGCTATTTGTATATAATCACAGTTCCTGCGTCTTTTAACTTTGCTTGTTTGCTATTTATGCTACATATCTTTTAAAATATCGAACGATTTAAACCGTTATATAATTGCATGTGTATTAGCTTTTACTTGCGACAATACCTCTATAGACATGGAAAGGACAATATAAAAAAACGAGCAAATTCTTTTATATGTGGCAATTTTTTTGACAATTATGAACTCGGGGCCTTATTACGTAAAAGTAGAAATCGATTGCGATTACGAAATCGATTTGCGAGTCGAAATTGTTGGGTATAAAAAAATGTTATTCTTATACGCAATTTTTAGCAACTTTAAAGCCTTAGATTAAATTAAAACTTTGCACACTAATCGAGGACCGATGACTGTACAATAATATGGTATAATTGAACTGATCTGATGATGGACCCAGAAGATAGGCACAGGAACTCTTTAACGGAATAACATATCCTAGTCGTGTTTGAGCTTGTTAAAGTTGTCTTAAGATGTACTCTCACCATGAGTGATTTTCAGAGTTTGATAATGGAGACGGAAGGTAAGCACTAACACTCCATAATAGAACAACGTAGCCTAGCCTTATTTGGGCTTAATAGAATTTTTTTAAATACACTTTGGCCATAATTGGCTTTCAGGGTTTGATGATGGAGCCAGAAGGTAAACATAGAAACTCCGTAATGAAACAAGGTACAACAACAACAAATGAAACAACGATATTATTGTAACGTCATCGGTCCTTGATAAATGTGCAAAGATTTTATTTAATTTAACGACTTACATAAAAAAATAATTCTTCAATTTATACGAAATACAATGAGGGAAAATCGATTGTAAATTGCTTGAGAATCGTTATAGTCCAGTTTTCGGTTTGAGAGCGTAATTTAAAGAATAACTGCGAAATCGCGATATTTAACGGTTTTTTTAATCCAAATATCTGATTAAATTCCATTTTGATAATTTAGTGATTTTATTGTAAAGGCGGTTTCTACTGCTAATAGAAAGACAATTAGCATTTCGAAATATTAACTTAGGAATTATTAAAATAATTTTAAAATCATGCGAAATCAGAAATCGATTTCTTTTAGAAAATAAAGCCGCCGATTTCGTTTGTATTTTCGATTTCGATTTCAGTTTCATTGTCGGATTTTTTCTCGCCGTATCAAATATATTAATAGCTCTTATAATACAATAATGTGGAGGCCTCAAAACTAACAGAACCCCAAACAAAGTTTAAAAAATATTAAAACACTTATTTCTTCACTTTCAACAAAGATCTCAACTGCCTATTGTCGTAGACGCAACATAAAACTAAAGGTATGTTTAAACAAACTGTCACCCGCCATTTTATCCATTTCAGTTATAAATTTTAGAAAATCTTGAAGTCGTTATCTGAAAAGAAAGTATCCATATATCAATTTTGGTTGAAGTAATTTCAGCACTAACGATGTTTCCGTACAAAATTACGAATCTCCTTTTCACCCTCTTAAGGTTCAATTTCTGAAAGTTTCTTTTAGCGCCTACCTGCATTAATAATGCAGCCTTGTACAGTCTTGCCTTGTGCAGGATTTTTGTTTCTTTTTAATCAAGTAAGATTTTTCAGTTTAAGAAAATTTTAGGTGATCAAGAAATTTTTTTTCACAACTTGATGAAAAATTCACTTTTCATTCCCGATGTTATGGAGTAAAATGCCACATTCTCTTTCGGCTCCCACCGATATGGAAAATGCATAAACTGTTCAAGAATGTTCCCGATAAACATTCTTGCCCGCGCTATTGTCATCTATGTTGATGTAATCGTACGGGCGGAAATGTAGCGCTTTTCTTCCCGATATTAAGAAATTTCAGAAGATTTGTGCACTCACCACGGAAGAAAAGTAGGGCCTTCCCGTCCGCAGATTTGACCTAATCGCCATAGGTGCGTGATGTACTGTTTAGTTCATGATGTTGATGGTCATTCAAAATAGTTCCTTGGTTTAAATATTTTTTTTTTTGTGTATAAGACTTTATTTAGCCATAAAATTCACGTATTCGATTAATTTATTAGAAGTTTCAGGAAACCATGTAAGTTTCGCCAGTACTGCTGTCAGTCAGAAACGTATGTTTAGTGACGTCGTTATTAAATCAAACTTTTAAAAATAAAAATTAATATATTTGCTATCGAGCCCCATAAACTTCTCTGAATTAGCGACTTAATTCAGAAGGACAAACGCTTGCTATGAGTTTTGTATAGTATTTTATCGTGGAAGAAATATTAGAAGAAATATTATGCCTTTAATATGATCACGTTCATTTTTATTAAACTCGTTATATTTTCTAAAATATTTGACCAAGCACATGATAATAAGAAGAAATTTAGCATTTACTAAAAACTCATCAGTCAATTAACCCATGGTTTAATTATCAGAATTCAACGTTGCTAGTGCGATGTGATATTCTCGATCACTCGGCCGCCACTTTTCCTTTTAACACTAGGGTCAGACCTAGTAAATGCTGAGTAGAATATAAAATGAATCACCTTCACAATTCCATAGACGAAAACGACGTCCAATACGGTCTTGAAAAGGAACACGAGCATTACTATGACGGTGAGGGCGTACTGGCCGGCCAGTGTAGCATAAATCTCGGGCCCCAAGGGATCGATCAGTTCAAGATATTCTTTAGAGTTCTTCACTCCGGCGATCTGCGAGAGCGTCGCCGCCAGTAGCACTGTGATGACGAAGGAAGCTATCTGCGAAATACAAAACGCAATAAGTGGTCAGTACGAATAATTTAAGGTGAATATAATGAATGCAAAGTTTGTAATGTGAAATGATATTAATAATAATCTGACTTATTAATAAATTAATTTGTGTCTTTTTGATACGGTATTCAAAAAATGATGGAATATCATAGAGAAATATCTGTAGAGGAAGTTAATCTCGAATTATACTTTAGTATATGTTTGTGCACGTCAGTATAAGATATTATAACTTTAGTTAAATCTTACAACTTTTTAAAAGGTAATTTTTGGTGTATATAAATGTAATTTAGAATTAATTAATCCACAAGAAAGCTAGTATAAAGGCTAGTATCATTATTTTGAACATGATATGAACAATGTTTTCATATCGTGATTTTATTAGTTTATTTCGTTTATCATTGAAAAATTAAAGAATATCAACACATTTGAAACTGATTATAATACACTTTATATATATTTATACGAAAGTACTTTCCAAACAAGTGTAGCGTAAATATAGTTTTTCTATTTAAAGAAAATTGAAACATCTGGACCTATTTAGGACCACTTAGTTTTTGTACAATCTTGTACACAATCTTGCGTTCCATGTCTTCCTTTTAACGGGTTTTAGCGGGAATACTAGTTTAATCACTTCAAAAATCACCTACTAAACTCAAAATTTATTTTATATGTGATTTTTTGTAAAATGTTAGTTTGATCAATATTTTTTAGTTTTTCATGAGCGATACTCTCAGAGATACAATCGGGAATAGTCGTTTTTAAGAGATACTCTCTTCGTTAGAATTTGTTAAGCACAAGCTAGCATGATATAAATGTTTAGAGCTTAAGAGAAAGTTCTCATCGCGATGACCTCAGAAATTTGTTTCTTTCCATTTTTTTTTCTAAACTCCTCGAGTTTAAGATTCGAGTTCTGAACTTAAGAACTGTATACGGGTTATAGTTTGCCATAGCTGTTCCCATTTTAAATGATAAACTTTCTCTAGTATAATCTCTTGTATAAAAACTAATAACGTACAAATAATGATCCATGTCTTTAGTGTTCCATTTATAGAAATTTTGGGTATGGAACGTTAGAAACAAAAATGAACACTGAGCATGTAAGTTATACTTACTAAGTCCGATAATTAAGTGTGAGCAGGCAAAGTTTGGATGGAACGTTGGAAATGAAAATGCGCATTAAAGTTTTACTTACCAAGTTTCATGGCTACTATATAAGTAATAATTAAAATATCCCTCGTTATGGTCTTTTTACAATAAAACAAATACCCTCTATTGACATAAATAACACCTCTATTCCGTCATCGAATATCGTGGTTTGTGTTGGTTTGCTGCACTCGTTGTTTAATATTTAACCGGACTCATATTGGTCGAGTTCTTTTCTAAATGCCATTGTTTTCTCTGATTGTAACAAAACACGACTCACCACACTCAGACATCCCATAATGATGTTTCCCGGTTTTAAATCGAATACGAAACAGCACGTTTGTAGTCGCGGGAGTCCCATCTTGTGTAAATAGACTTATCTAACTCGTACAGGAAGTCAGTCTGCTCGTACGGCGTTGGATACACTCGTGTGCGCCGTCCGCGCCCACGCCGATGAAGGCTCCGCCGGTCCGGGGAGGACGTGTCAAAGACTATTCAAGCGAAGCGCCTTCAGGCTACAGTCAAGTGTGATATACAATTTGCAAAAATTTATACACACATCAGAATGCTTTCTTACCTCGGAGTGTAACTTTTTTATTTACTGTATAACTGTGTAACTTAAACAGAACAGAACTAGTAATTAATTGAAAACAATTAATTCATTATATTTTTGGTCTTGAAACTCGCGGCTTCATAATTGAAACCGGACACAATAAAAACCAGCTTACAGCTATTTTATTAAAAAAATTTTAATTGTTAAAAAGGTGAGTATATGATAAATGAGGTATAAATTGTGAGCCACGTATTATTATTACTGAAAATTGGTTTCTTTCCTAAATGTAATACATGCAGCATATAATACTATCTTTACCATTTAATTTCGTATAAAAACGACAAGAAAAGTGTCACTTCTATATCGAATACTTACACAATTGATTAGATATAAATTTCAATAAAAAAAAGTCAATGTGAATCAAATCAAATAATTTGATTTGAAAAATAATTTACTAAAATGTTCAATAAAAATAAGAGAAAATTATATTTTTTATTATATTTGAAAAATAAACGCAGAAGCAGACACTGGGTAGATATTGAGTTATTTGTTTAATGGAGTTGAAACGTAAATGATGTTCATCTAAAAAATATGTAGGTTCAAGGAAATGACATATCTTTTTTTGTTTTATTCTTTGCTTTCTGGCGCCTGAGCGTCTATAGATGTGATCAATAAGAAGGTCAAATCACAGCCTTAGTCATGAGCGCAAAATTTATACAGACATGCGTTTCACAGACCCCCTAAATTCTTCAAATATATCTAGATTCTTTTTGAACACTAAATGACATTCAATTTAGGAGTAATATGTTTTGGTACTAGTTAGGCCTTTATCTATCACATAATAATAATTAATATTAAAATATTATGTCTCAAGTAGATGTGAGAGACCTTTTATTAACAGTCAGTACTAAATTTTTTTGTCTTCAATGCATGATCCCCTAAGGGTAAAAGCGTCCTCTATCTGTTTCCATTTCTCTTTGTGGTTAACGATGTTCATGGGCGTACCCAGTTGGGAGTCAGGGGCGGGCAGCGGTCCCCCCCCCTGGAAATTGTACGTTCTACTATATATTACGCCCAGTTTACACGATCTGACCTAAAAAGATCTTACTTGCTCCATGGGCTAGAAGCTGAGTTCACCCATGGCGATGTTCATCCACTTTTCATGTAATTGCTTTGAAGTCGTCAGACCACCTTTTTCTTGTCTTCCCACGCTTGTATTCTCCGGCGGGCCAAGCTGTTGTTTGAAGGGTCCACCTCTTGTCCTTGTACGTTGCTACATGTTCAGCCCATCCCTATGTCTGCCATAAGCTAAGCTTGAGTGGATCTGTTAATTATGTTTTCTTTCAGATATCTATATTTCTCGTTTTAAGAACTCTTTTCAACTTCAGGGTGTCTCGTCCCTGTTATGCAATACAAGAAATGAAAAAAAATCTGATTTTCAAGGCTAATTTTGAGGATAATTGAATTAATAACAAATACTTTGATTAAGTGTATCATGTGACATGTTGAATGAGCGAGTTTGTGTATATATATATATATATCTCATTTGAAAAAAATACAGACTATATTACAGTTTACAGAAAAACGTAAACGAAGACATTACGTTTTTGTATTCCCACGGGAAATTGGAAATATAAATAAAGAGAGAATATTTTTGAGAACTAATACGGTAACCATGAATTAGTATGAAACCTTGGGCACGCGGGGTCGAACTCGAGTTTACCCGTTTTCGTCTTACTCTATAGTTATTAAAATATTTTAGTGATCAATTCGATAATTCACAAATCACCACCCATAAAAGCTGTATTCCAAAAATCATAAAAGTCGGTTATTTCATAGTAGAAAAATCAACCAATGGGAAATTTGAAAATGGCTTTAGGGAGTAATTCTTTCGCACGTTTTTGCTAATACGCATTTTTAATTAACTATTGGGATTCTTGTAGTTTATGACATCCACTTCGAAATAACCCCATTACGAATGGGCGGTAGTAGCCTAATGGTTATTAAGAGCGTCGTGTAGATAAATTTAAAACAAAGTCGTAGCTTACATTTGCTTAACAAATCATGCGACTCGTTAGCAGTTCCCGATTCGCGTTTTAGTTTAATTAAGAGCGCTTTATGGTCGCTTTAGAATAAACCCCTTAATTCGAAATAAAAATATTGTGGTAATGTTATTACGGCGTTAGAGCCCCTTTGGCCAATTTGGCTGTGGCACTAAAATGGGCCGACGCAATCGGTGAAATATCACACTTTTACAAAATACGGATGTGAAGTAGCAGCTTTGGTTGTTGGCATTCTTCAGTGAATAGAGTTCCGCTGGTCCACTCTCCTTTCTCTCTTCTCTATCACTCCATTAGATATCCTATTTCTTCCCAAGAGGCGGGGAACGCAATAGTGACTTCCGGGGTTGCGAATGTCCATGGGCGGCGGTGACCATCTGCTTTTGAATAAATCGTTTGCTCGTTTGCTCCTCGGATATGCTATAAAAAATCTCAACGTTTTGTTGATATAATGTGTGATAGCTTAGTTGTTAAGCATAAGACTATGAGGCGAGTATTCAAACCCATCGAGTACTTTCTCCAATACGCGTACAGTTTGAAATAACAGTTGTCATTTTTTGTGTCAATGAAGAAAAATATTTAGAGTTTACTCGGAGAAGGGCGCCGGATTTATTATATGCAGTGCATGCATCGCGCGCATTGCACTAATAGCATTTCTATGGATATGAATAGGCTCGTGTCCTCCAGTGATATATTCTAGCTTACAAACCAATGCCCATATATTGTTTCATTAACCTCATGCCATCAAATTTGCAAGGTAGGTAGATCCAGTGTCTCCTATAAAGGACATATTTTTTAGTATTGAAAATGCTTTTTCGTTCGCGTCAACAGGGAACCCGTTTTAATAAAAGTGCGACTGGGGCCTAGCGTCTTCAATCATAAAGTAGAGGAATGAAAAAGGTATCAAAAGATGCGTCATTTAAAGTGCTCGAATTTAAAAAAAAATAGAATTATGTTAATAACTTATTAAAAATTTCGACCTTTTTCAAATTCGAGTCATTAAAGTCATTAAAGTTGCGATAAAAACCACTCTGTAGTATTAAATTATCTGTCAGTTGAGACTATAATCATTAAATCAAGGATACTTAGTGGTACCTTTGTTACCAAACCTTACGAATTGTTTCTTTAAAAAAAAATCGGATTAAACTTGCATACGATTTCACAACATGCGTGATTTTGATTTTAAAAGTGATCAAGAGTTTTCATTATTGAGAAATTAGAATCACTCACACGATGCGCATTTACACTAGCTATCAGTTTAATGTGGATTGGCATACGGTAGTTACCATAGTAACTGGCAAAATGTGTACATAATGATATCGCTTTGACGTCGTCCCTTCCCTGTCCGTAGTACCAAAAGTGTGTTTGAACCGCCTCACATCCATACCGATATCGCTTGTTAAGAAATACAATTGATCTGCTGTCTTTGGTAGCGATGCCGGTCGCGACGGCTCGAGGAGCGACCTCCCGACAGAAACGTCGCGCCTCTTTCATAGCCTCGTCCGCGATCCTGGCCCTTCGCAGAAATCAAACATCCGCGATCGTTTGCTCCTACACCGAGTATAACTATAAGATTCCGGCACGATTGAAAGAAATTTTTGTATCCCACGGCGAGAAAAGTGAAAATGCGGTATTTTTTAATTTTTCAAATTAATTTTGATTAACATAGAAACATTTTTTTTGTGTCCCACGGAGACAGCGGCGCCGAGTGCTATTTACGGCAATTAATTAAAATTATAAATAACTGTTATGGAGTTTAGGAAATCGGACTTTTTTATCGGAAACTTCTCCCAAGAGGAAGAAGTTTCCGATAAAAAAGTCCGATAAAAACGTATGACTAATTTACGAATTACTAAAAAAAATAAATCAACCATTTCTTTGAATTTTTTTACTCCCTTCATGCAATACGTCAAAGAGCGAGTCCCTTTGATAATTATGTTTGTGACTTTTCTAATTGCCTATGCACGAATATGTATCTCAATTTATTAACGAAAATTAATAAATGTAAATAAAGTTTAGCAATATTCAAGAAAAATAATGATGGCGAAATTTTAAGTGTCTACTTATGATTTCAACTAATTGCATGTTTAAGTCCATAATGTTAGTTTTACGTACAAAACAATCACATAATTCATTTAATTTTCTGATTATCTATCTGTTTATCCAAGGTAATAGTAAGAACGGCTAAACCGATCTCGATGAGACTTCCACTGGAAGGCAGAGGAAAATATTGCGCTACACATTAAATCTTATTGACTCTAATATATTTAGGATTACTACGTCAAAATTGAAAGATCCTTAAAAATTGGATAACTTACATGAAATTAAATAAAAGGTAAAATCGGAATCGATATTAGGAACGAGACCGGAACGACGATTTAAATCGAGACGAAAGCAGGATCAGCACAGGGATCGTGGTGAACACAGCGTCGTCAGCCGATATAAAAGATGTATAAATCCCATACAGCCTCCTCGTTACGATCAGTGTGAGAAATTAACGTGTGGCGCCACAGGTCCTCGCTATAGTTAAATCAAAATGTTCATCTAGTATCTAGTGGGGATTGTGTTGAATAGCATGTAAATTAACATAACGAAAACCTGTATTTTATAATTATCTCGTTTGTTTTTTTATTGTAATAACAGCGCTATCTATGTGTAATAATCGTCTAGATCTCGTTTGAATGAGTACAAAATAATCTCGGTAGATAGCGCTTTTATACATCGAAATTTGCGACGATAATTGAAACTAAATCTTTACCTACGAAATGAAAATTATAATTAGTTTTAAATAGAAAATTATCTTTCTATAAGGACGAAATTAAAAATTTGTGTGGTGATTTTCAATAAATTTGCACATCTATACGTGATTATTATTATTTGCTTGATAGTGTAATTATTGCTCGTTATTTGTGAATTTCTTAATAGTTCAGCATTATGTTATTGAAGACAGATAATAATATAATGTATATCAAAAATTAAAAATTGGAGCGCAAATACCTCCAAAACAGAACAAGTAATTCTGTTTGCAGGATGCTATTTGAAAGAACTTGCTATAACCGCTAACGACTTGGAAACTTTAGGGTTAAATAGTGTGACTTTTCGGATTATAAAGTGCGCAAAAAAAAAAAAAAATTGAATAAATTGAATTTTCGCATTTATCTCGCAAGTTTTCCAGTTAAAATAATCTACAATTTATGATACTTACTAATAGCTTTACACATAACGCATGAAACTTTGCCGCTCTGAAATGCCTACAAATGATGCAATGCGCAGGTTCAACGATCCCGGATTCTCCCTTCTTCTTCCTCACATTCCTATTTTACGTCATTGCAACGCTTTCGTGACTAACTTCACAGTGACATAGTTTCGTGTGTTATGCTGTATAGCGAACTGTCGTTTCCATAAGGGCGTGCGTAGCACAGGCCCGAGGTTCTCGAAATATTGTCATCTCGTTTAATTGGCGCCTAACGTCACATTGATGTTTTCATTTACGTTTTATTTGGGTTTCTAAAAGGATACCAAAGTCTGTGAGCCCAAAAACCTGAGCCAAGGGCCTCCATATTGCCTAAGATGGTCCTTCATGTGTATATGTGTACTGTAAAGAAGGTACACAGAAAGGTAATAAAACTAAAGAAAAATGAATTGGGAATACATAATATATTTTATAATATTATATGTATCACTCTCATAATTGTCCTGCGCCTACATTGTATCGCAATAATATATAATTGAGCTAATGGCTAATATGTTATAGTGATCAGCAGTACCTATTCTAATAACATTACCAGTAACACTCGGCGAATTCCAAAAACGTTCAACCGTGACCTGCTGCATACAATGCATACAGGTTATTAAATTTAAACCATGTGCGTGTTCAGTAGTATTTCTTAGACGGCTTCATATTGTTCTCGAAAATAGTATTTCATAGTGTTACGCCTGATGCGGGCGTTTCGCTGAGATTGGATAATACAATAAAACTAGTGGCACGTGGCGACGTCCTTTGACTTCTCTGCTCAGCGTTAATTCCGGCAGTTACGTTACCACTCATTGACAAAATTTAAAGAGATAATTCCGATGTCCACGCCTCCGATAACGAAAGAAGAACAATTGCAGCGCGATGTCGTGTATGAGCGTAGAAAAAGTCTAGTACTTTCGTATAAATTCTTATTACAAGCCCGTCGCTAGTGCAATAACATAATTATTAATAACGGACACCAAGCGCATTCATGAACGACACTATATGCTTACTTAGGGTATGCACATCTATTTTCAATTTTTTCGCATACAAAATTACGTTCACAAGCAAACGCATAGCGTTAACGAGCGCATAGTGTCGTCCGCGAAATGCAGAATATGACGTCGGAATCAAACGGCTTCACGTACTCCCCGAAGCAAGTGGCGAGTGATTTTTTGTTCACACTATCGGTCAAATTACCTGTTCTAATGGTCAGTATTCGATTCCTGTATTTTCTGATTCTAAGTCCATTCTCTTAATCGGTCGGCCGACACCGCTCTAAATATTTATTACTTATTTTTTTATTTGTATACAATTATTTAACGTTCGGCCTCCAAAATAGAACCTAAAAACCTAAAATATTTATTTGGGGTGATCAACATTGCAAATCTTACAGCACTAACTCACGAAAACTCTAATAAGTATTAATTAAACAAACGCATATAAAAATTATGTAATACTCATTCTTATTTGTAGTGATTCTGTCTGTTGTTTTTTTTTAGCTTAAACAAAAATTATTTTAGGAGAGTAAATAAATGTATATTTAGTGTAAAGTGGAGGATAGAAGTGTAGTGTGAAATGCATACACATTATGAAACTCATGAACTGACGAGTCTGTACACTGAAAATACTTACCGAAAACTGGTAGCGGAGGATGTGGGAAGGGTGATATACAGTAATAAGATATTTTTAAATACTTTGTATGTTTGTACACGTTAATCTTCGACATTACTAGACGAGTTTTTGTGAGGTGTTGACAGATGACTTGAGTGTGGTGTGAGACAATATACATTTCGTCAAAATCGACTTACAGAAAGTTAGTTGATATTTTTAAATAAATTCATGACAAATAAATTTAGTAGACCCAGGCAGTCGTACCCAGTAATTATAAATGACTTTTATTACAAACAAATAAAAATGCGATTGTTAAGCACTTTCAACAGATGCTTCGAATTAAGACTCAAGAAAAAATTTCAAAAGTTCTGTTTAAAATATAACAATGACAACGCACAATGTCTTCGAAGCAGTTAATAAAGGGATATACTTAATTCCTACTAAGAGTCGCCAACCAATTTCAATAGGAAATTACCTGCTGTAATTATAAAGTTAATAAAAAAAAAGGCTGAATTAACGGCTCATTTTGTCTCCGTCGTTGGCTTAAGCACGACGACCCGGTTGCACGTACGTGCACGACGTGCACGGTTAATCGAAGCACGTGAATTAGATGTTAAACCCTGATCAAAGCTATCGTCAGATCCGACTTTGTCATGACGAGTCATCCCATAGAAGGTTTCGAGTCGATGCGTCCGTATATGGCACATAGACAAACGTGTGAGGGTGCATTTCTAAACGACGTAAGGAATTTTTATCATTTTTGACCCCCTTCTAAGTAAGGAAAAATTATAATCGGTATGTAAGTTAAAATATCTACCTAAATAATAAAGAAATAGTTAAAACAATAAAAAAAAAATTTATGAGAATACATTTTAATATTTTGATAAAAAGCGTATTATTTAGTTCTCTATATAATTTTTTGGTCAGTCCGAAGGCTCAACAACCAATCTGGAAGTGGATCAGACACTGAACGATTTCTCTAGCGTCGGCTCAAGTGTGTGATTAGCGACTAACGTGGCCGCGTCATATACGCCCACCAGTAATAAAGCTCGAATCTCTAGGTCCACTTTTTCATATAGAAAGGGGAGTAAGACAAGGAGACCCACTCTCCCCTATACTATTTATTGCAATCCTTGAAAATATAATCGGCAAATTGGACTGGAGAAAATTAGGACTATGTATAAAAGGCGCCTACCTCAACCACCTGAGATTCGCAGATGACTTGGTACTGCTGTCAGAAACAGCCAGCGAGATGCAACTCATGATAGAAACCCTACATAACTCTAGCACCAAAGTAGGACTGGAAATGAACCTAACAAAACTAAGGTAATGACAAATAGATGGCATAAGCCTGTAATAATCAATGGAGAGCCGTTAGAATATGTGGAAAAATATATTTACCTGGGAAAAGAATAAGTTTTGATAAAACAACAACATGTTAGAAATAGAAAGAAGAACACAGAAAACTTGGAATAAATACTGGAGCCTCAAAGAAATTTTTAAAAGTAACTTACCAACATTTATCAAAACAAAGTTATGAACACATGCCTCTTGCCTAGTCTGACGTACGGCTGCCAGACTTGGAAATTCTCTACCATAGCCACAAATAAAATAAATACCTGTCAAAGAGGTTTAGAGAGAAGCATGCTGAAAATAAAGAAACTAGACAAAATAAGACACACCAAGATCCGAGAAACTACCAAAGCCACTAATGCCTTAACTTACGCCCAAAGCTCAAATGGAAGTGGGCGGGTCACATCGCGAGACTGACAGATCAGAGATGGACTTCGAGAGTGACTCGATGGACCGGCCCGCCAGGCAAGAGACGTCCAGGACGACCACTGAGCCGCTGGGAGGATGACATCAAGCGAACAGCTGGCACAAATTGGAGACTAGTGGCTCAAGATAGAGACAAATGGAAATCTTTGGAGGAGGCCTGTACCCAAAAAGGGGTTTTTTACTAACTATTTTTATTAAATAAATACCAACACTTCTACTAATAATTATAAATATTAAAAAATAGATATATCTAAATATACTAACCTTCTCATAACTGAACATATCTACTTGCAAAATACTATAGATATTTAGAAAAATATTTGACTTTGTACTTAGTAAAAAAATAAATAAAAGGCTTATTATTATTATTATTATTATTATTAATTTTGTTAGGAAGTGCGTAACATACAACAAATTCTTAAAAACATAACAAACTCTTTCAAATTGTACACCTTCCCAATCGCTTTAGTAAACCTTCATGCTCCTTCCAATAACGCCTTAATACTATACCAAGTATTTGTTCTAGAATCATAATTAAACTCTTAAATAAGTGACTTTTCAAAGTTACAAGCAAACGCGAATTCGCTTAAATATAGGTGCGTGAGAGTCATGGACATTCCTGAAATTATAACGTTTTTAGGGTTCCTTTCCTGTTTGTCAAAACGCTTGTTCTTAGGAATGCGTGGAGGTGTGCAGTCGATATTGAAATTAAAAACGTTAAGCCTTACATCTGCGGTCTCCTGGAGCTGTAAAAAGAACATGTTTCTAAGTCAATCCGTTCAAAAAATGCGGCCACTTTTACTGAATATTTTAATACTCGCAAATAAATCAAAGTCGATAATCGACCGTAAAATTTGGCAAGAAGCACGGCACAATTAATGGAAAACAAAGCATGAAAATCTTCAATTTGTTGTTAGTCGCTTATAAAAAAAATATTTTCTTGAACATAGAAATGACGTTCGTTATGAAAATTTAAGATTTCCAAAAATTTGAAAATCAAAAAAAAAATCATCACATTTCTTTATATATGAACAATTAAAGTTTCTGAATATAGCCGGATCAATAACTAGCCAGTACTGGTTTTGAAAACACGCAAAGATCTTCGAGACTGTTATTGGTTTAAATATCTATCGTACATATATAATTAAGTTTATATGGAACCCTCATGGTGCGTGTCCTATTCGCATTTGCTCGGCGTTTTTTAGTACCTTCCGATCGGATGTTGTAAAATCGATTCCGGTGACAACGAATACAAAGTTAAAACTTTGTACTCTTAAAAGAGGCTACCCGGTCTTAACGGTTAAAAGGTTCCCTCGAGAGCGGGCTATGCGACGTTAGGTCATCATTAAAATTACAATACTACCTAATAAACATTAACTCTTATCGCTTGCCGCTGTCGCGCTGTGTAGGTACAGTAGGAACTACGAATAGGCTACCGAACAGAAATACTTGTTTAGTCTGGAGATTGGGCATGCGCTTTACGGCCTAGGTTATTTTCAAAGAATAATATGGTAATAATATTGGTGTTGGTATACCATATTATAAACGTGAAAGCGTGTGTGTTTGTATGTTTGTTATTAAATCACACTTTAGCGGCAGAATATAATTATCTGAAACTGTACAGAAATATAGTTATACATCAAATATAGTTATACAGAAATATACATCACAATAACATTGAGGCTATATTTCTACAAAGATACTAGTTTTTTTCGGACGAATTCTTTATTACGCCTATTGGTATTACAACAGTGTCCAAAATAGATTCAAATATAATACCGGCAGGATCAAGGGAGTAAGTGGGATGGTGTCCTAAGAAAAACATTTGCGGCAACGCGTGTGTTTCCGGTGTAATAATATGGCTTTTTTCGGCATGAAATCGAGAATAGAATTACGATCGGGATCGTGGTCGTTGACTTGATCGATCGCTGTAAAAGATCAAAGAATTGGTCGTACGTCCACGCGGGCGGAGCCGCGGGTGAATCACGTATAATATTTTGAAAAGAAAGAGAATCTAGACCGCAAATCAGATTCGTAATCAAAAGCGGAGCCGGAAATGAAATCGGAAGAAGGAACATCATCGAAGATCAGGGCTGACGGAGTGATCGGTCGATGTACATGATGAAAGAATTCATTCGTTGCTCACGCAGCCGGAGCTGCGAGCAAAAACTATTCCATACATATAATACGAGAGAAGACAGAGAAAAAATCTGTACGTTGAGGATTATTGAGAAGGACTACCTACTCTGAGGGGATATTAGAAACGTTGATGGAATATGTTTCTAAAATCTTCTTTGTTTTTGTCTGCTTATATACGCTCGTTTGCCAACCCCGGAAAAGTCAATTGACACAATTTAATAAAATCTGGTATGATGATTATACCTTGGTGTAACGTGTAGGATAGTTTTTATCTCGATTCCTGCAGTTTCATTTTACGTCATGTATATTTTAAAAGCATTAGACCGAGACCAGAAACAGAATTAAAAGCGGGACCAGGATTGAGATCGGAAGCAGGAACAAGATCGGAACCATCGCTAACAGCGTGATCGGTCGATATAAAAAATGAAATAATTTCTTCGATGTCCACGCGGGCGTAACCGTAGACGAAGGCTAGTGGAATATATATGTTTTAAACCGATAGGTTTTGTTTATTGCGTCGTAATATACAAGTCACAGGACCTGATACGCTGCAACGGTTTTTCAACCTCTTGCTTAGAAAATTAAAAATCTGAACCAGATGTTGTCGTTTTGAGTTTCGAGGTCCTAAGAAATTGTTATGACAGTTTTTACGATGTTTATGGTGACAGGTGCCCTTGTGTCAGTGACCGTATTCGCGTGTGCGTGCGTGAGTGTGAGCGCGTGGGCGTGAGCGCTTGTATGGGCGTCGCGTGTCGGTGCGTTTGGGTATGGTTTTTGTGTGTGACTGTGTGTGTCTGTCTCTCTCTTTCTTTCTGTGTGTATGTGCGTGTACATGTGGTGCGTTCGTGTATGGATGCATGGCTATGTAAATTTTGATATTTTTGATCAAATGGGTTGAATGGAATGGAGCTTCAAACAGACTTCCTTGAATAAGCTTATATTAACCGAAAAACTGAGATTAACAGATTCTAATGAACAAAAAAGGTTTTGGAAATAAATTTTTAACAAATAATTTCTTAAGTGTGATCAAGCACTTTTGCTAATAATACTGCTGTATAGAATATTGTAAATTTGATCAAGTTTATTGTTCATTTTTCTAGAGAAATTATAAACCACTACAGTACAATTGTACTATTATTGAAAACTTTAATTTCTTAATCAATAGACCTTTAATATCCAAATATTTTTTTAACATAAAAGACTCCATCAAGTGTTGTAAGTCCCGTTCCAATCAATGATTTCGTTCAAAAGATATCTATAATAAAATATTTGTAAAACAACAATGACATTATTTCTATACTTCTATTAATTTAGTATGAGAACGCAACTTTTTTTGAGCTCTACAATGTGTTTATGCTTCCCCAGATCAAATACATCTCTATTCATACAAAAACTGCGTTAAATGTCGTATAATCTTGTATCTTATTGTATAAGATTTTAACCACCCAGTTGTTGAGGCATACCCTCTCAAACTCTTTTTATATTAGATCGGGAGACTTAGAGTTTAAGCCCCTCACGCTAGTCTTGTCGTGGGCTGCTAATGACGGTCGTCACCGACGCGATGACAACGTCCGGAGCCGATGGATTAACGTATTCTACGAATCACGGAGCGACCGATTTATTTCGACTTAAGTTAGAAACTCATTGGTCAATTCGTCGAAGGTCAGGATCGATTCTACACCCCCGTTCAAAAGCAATGCGCTTAACCACTGAGCTACCAACGATTCGTATGAGAAATGCAGTGTTATTCCGAAGTTTAATTTTGCGGTCGGATCAAGTTCTGGAATTATGTAACATTTTTTTATGTATGAAAAATACATTGTAAATGGAATCAAAAAATTTTATGTTTAGTGTTTCTCAAACTAACTTTCAACGTTTTTAGTTGGGCCAATTTTTGGAATTTTGTTATATTTCTTTTGCTTGAAAAATGCATAGATTCCCGCAAACGGGATTAGAATTGGTGGATTTGTTCAAGAGATATGGTTCTCAAAGAAAGACAAAAATATTTTTTTTTATGTATTAATGACTTTCAAATTTCTTTCTAAAGAAATTAAGTAATTAATTAAAATCAGGTTTATGAAATTTAAAAGAGTTTTTATTAACCTTTTTTTGTTTCACCTTGAAGATGAAATCAATATTCTACTTATACATTTTACAATTGTTCCTTTTAATTCGGAACGTAGCAGACAATACTTTTCTATTTACAAGACATCTATTTCATATGATTGTCTTGCACAGGCCATACCAAATGTTTGCAGTATTATGCATTTTCTATACTGCTTCATATTGCACCATATTTTCTGACCTGTCAAAAGTGCATACCACATTCATCCACGTACCAATATTTTCAAGCACCTAATGCCCCAAACTACCATGAACGGAGAAATGGACAACATATTTATTTATTTTTGGTCACCAACGTTACCTTAGTTTTATTCTCCTACTTGTTTTTTAGATTCGTCACTGTTAGATGATGTTGAAGTAGACAATTATTCAGAACTTGAAGCAAAGCACTTTCTCGTTTTTCCGTGTTCCGATTTTATTTATTTCTCTGCGTATATACATCATAATCTTGTCAATCCCTTTTTTTTGTTAAGTACAGTTTATATTAAATTTTCGAACATTCGAACTAATCTAGAACCAAAACCATATCCACGAAAAAAAAATCCCGTACGCTATCAAACTTTAACATTTGCCTCGTTTGTTGCAGTTTATTATAAACAAAACCATAGAGTAACGTGTTACAAATCATAATATTTTCATTCGCTAGAGCTTACAACAAACTTTGCAAATTCAAATCAGTTATTTACAAGTCAACGGAACCATAAATCATTCTATTTACGAAACAAAGGTTCGTTACGCGAACCACCGAGCGACGACGCCATAACTTTCCGAGAACTCGGTCGGTTTGTTTTTTTTTTACAAAGCAATTCTTATTTCATTTCTAAGTGCGGCAGGGACCTTTTCTATTATAAATTTGTACCTTTTGATATAAGAACCAAATGAGCGTAATCATCATGACGCTTCTAAAAAACAGACATTGTATTTTCACTTAATTACAGCGGTTCACCGATAACCACTGGAGAAAAGAAGTATATCTAGTGAAGATGTAGCGTGCCTTAAAGTTTCAACCTAGTGATTCTTGCCGTGGCGGCCACTATACTTCATCTCCGTTTTGGATTTAAGATCTTTCCCAGTGCCCGGTCGGCGCAGTTGGTAGTGATCCTACTTACTACTCCAGGGGCGTGGGTTCGATTCTCGAACGTTAACGTTCATTTTGAGCGTAGTTTCTATGTGGTGTTTATATATATGTATATATATATATATACATATATAAAAAGTATATATTTTTTATTGTGTGAGGTATTAAAAATTTTTTTCACTTTCGTAATTATAATCCTTGTCCATGCGCATTTTTTGATATCTAACTTTAATCAGAGTAAAAATCTAAGCAGAAACATATCGAAACTTGTAGTCTGCATCCGCCCTTGGGGGAGATCTCGGGACGGATCGTGCACACGTACGAAGTTCAGTCACAGGCTTCAGTTCGATTACAATACCAAGTAAAAGATCCAGGCCAGGAGGGAGTCATGACCACCATAACCCTTCCTCCCCCCTTGGATGATCCCACCGCCCTCGAAATAGGGTGAATTAATTTCACGTAGGAGTAAATGTAAATGTGATTAGAATGAATTGTAGAACTTTCAATGTAGTGGTCGCACTCCAACTAAGAATGTAGAGACCCTGCAACGGTTACCGGTGAACAATAAATTATTGGGGATTGGAAGTTGCTGCTTGCACAAAAGCAAAGGAGATTCCTGGCCAATTATCACTGACCAAGGCTTAATCCACGTGCAAAGTAGTTAAAATAATTATTGTTAGATTTAGAAATTGTTTTAAAACGATTTTTATGTGTAAGAGTATACGTGTTTTAATTCCTGTACTATAATTACTTGATAATAAAAATGAGATATAAAGTAACTTTTATAAAAACAAAAAAACTACCTTTAAAATCTATTGAAGTAAGTAGTTGTTTTTAAGATTGTTCCAGCTAAAACAAAAGATAATATAACCTATATAAACAAGAATATGAAACGTGAATATTAAGTCAAAAAACCATCTCCTAAGGCGACACAACTGGGCTTGATTTACTATATCTTTAGCTGAAACCGACTCCGGACACAACTATTCAAATAGGTTCTTCAAGTCGGTTCTTATTTTGGTTTTACAATTGATTTGCATAATCGCCTTTCCAAAAATTACTACATCAGGAAGAAAGTTGCACACGGCATTTGCATGTGTTTCTCTATTCTAAATGCTTCTAGCAAATAGAAATTTGAAATATAAACGTCCGACAATGTGTATTATTTACTGAAGAAGTTTAGGAAATTTATTTAACTACTGTATAATTTATTAATAACATAAAAACTGTATTAATAAATTATAATAAACGCTACCGCTCGTCTATCAGTACTAGAGATCTACTAGGAGTTATGCTGCCGAGAGCGGGGTGAGGAACCTCCCTCTATGCCGACTATTGATGAAATTTGAAAATTGGACGAATTAGATGAAAGAAAGAAAGTAATTAGATGAAATAGGGCATGGCTCGTTTTACAGGTATATGTGCTTGGGGTACTTTCCGGCTGCGGTTCGTTGGATATAATATTGAGCTGATTGGGAACGGCACTCAGTAGCATTCATGATGGCTTAAGGCATTAATGAAGGAAATGTTTACATACATACTTAGGTTTAATATTCTACCGAATATGATACCTAGCTGCCGATTTATCGTACGACTAGCGCGCGCCCGCGGTTACATCCACGTAAACATAAATTTAATCCTTCGGCTTGTACATCGGCCCATCACGAAATCGAGATCCCGATCGCCACTTCATTATGATACTTAAACTCTAGGTTTTAATACCGTAGTAAAATATAGTACGCACAGAATTATATTTGAATACTTATTATCTATTGATATATGTTTCTTAATTTTATAATTCTCACGTGACAATCTTAGCAGGAACACATCGGAACTCTAGCGATAGCAGTACATCAATGAATCAACTCAATGAGGAAGTGAATGAAAACGGGATTTGCATGAATTGTAAAATGTTTTTACTTTAAACAATAAAAATAGGTTATACATTTGTATAAGAATAATTTGGTTTATGTGTTGTAATTAGAAATATAAAAATCTTGGAAAGATTATTAGTGGACAATAACTTCAACTTAACCAATATTACATTGAGTTTTCAATTTTTGTTTAATTCAAAAATGTATTTTAAACAAAATATAATTTTTTTTTAACTTTTAGGGCGTGATATTGTTAAGCATGTACCTGATAAGAAGAGCTCCATGAAGCGAAAAAAATGATTTCATTAAAAAATTATTTAAGTACTTTTTTTAACGTACAGTGAAGACGCAAGTTAGAAAAAATTTTGTTAATGTCCATCTTGTCATGGACATTGACGCTAACTTAAATTTCTAACGGTAGTAAGTTCTTTGAAGTCTCCCTAATACACTGTGATTTATTCAAATTTATAAATTAATATTTAATACCTAAAAAAAATTATTTAGTGTGGTGTACTCGATTTTGACGTTCCGCGCGCTCCCGTAAAATACCGCGCAGAGGCTCATTTTCATCGACAAATTGTGTTTTATTTTCGATTCAGTTTTTTCCAATATTTTTTTTTAGATTCTTTGGGTTGTATAATAATTAAAATAACATATGGTAGTCCTACACCACTGATGTATAAAAAATATCAATGTCCTACAGCGATAGTGGTCATATGTAATAAAATCTCACTTTTTTTTATTTTGTGGATTGGCAGACTATTGCTTAATATTATCCATATGTGGACTGATTCTAAAGCACTTTTAGGGTGGGTCGAAACAAAACCAAAAGATCTGAAGAGATTTGAATGCAACCGAGTTAAGTAAATTAATAGTCTTAATTTCTGGGTTTGTTTGGAAGCATGCAACCAAATTAAACGAATAGCTGGCAATTCTTCTCTAACGTTTGAAAAACTAGTGACAAATAGAGGCGATCCTTAACCCAAGTCCATTATCTCCTCTCTCGTCAGAACCCCTGATTTATCTCCCTCAATTCCCGGGCACTTTTTAATAGGATGGCCCCTTGACGTCGATGCCGCCTCTACCTGTCACATCTTCCAGGACTACGAGGTGCGAGTTGATCGAGAAAATACGTCATGAATTTCGGGAGCTATGCGCGAGAAGTCGTTGTGGAGCTCCAACAACGTACGAAATGGTATACTTATCGAAGGAGGTCAACTCGCCAAAGGAGATATGCTGATTTTAAATGAAGTCAACATTCCTCCTTTACAATAGAGATGAGGATGCGTCTGTGGTTTCTATGCAGATCCGGATAACATAAACAGAATTGCAGACGTCTAGCCTGTAAGGGAAACAGTTCAAAGAGCCATCAACACGCTGAATTTTTGTTTTATTTTTCAGAGTTCTTTGAAAATTTGGCGCTTTCAACATCCGGGAGAATTTTAACAAATATATTAAAGCGATCAGTTGCAGGGATTGCGATGTACGCAGGATGCACGAGACAGGTACAGGCTCTCTCGCTACAACCGTTATAATGCAGTCTTAATTACTTTGTAAATCTACCTAATGTTTAATTTATCCAAAAGCAATACACATATTTAATTTATCGCAATAACACACGCGACAGCACTAACATTTTGTGTTTGACAATCGAAGCCGTGCGTCTCAGTTAAACTTGGGATAGGATTCGTTATTCACGATTTCCAAATTATAATTTCTGCTATTATAAATCATTTAATAAAACATAACTTTATTTATTTTCTTTTACATTCGTTTGGCCGATCCGAAAGATTTATTTTTAGAAACTTCGAAACGATAGTTATACGACCAGGGTCTGGAAATACTGCGAAGGGCCCGGAGCCCGCAGCTCTTTATCAGTTCTTTTGTCTTTAAAATTCTAAGAAATTACGACAGAATCACGTGTCCTCGTGGCGGACCCTTCGGCGACTTGCGGACACAGCGACAAAAAAGTAATGTTTAGCGAATACATATTAAAGAAATCAGTGTATATTATCATACAAATACCTATATCATACAAATATCTATTCCGTTTTATATATAACTGATAGCAATATTTGTGAATCATCTGGAAAAGATTAGATAATTGGCACAAGATGAAAAACGGCCGTCAGATATTGATTTTGCTATAAGGTTAATAATAACAGCTTGTAACTCACCAGTGCGATAAATTTCATTTAAATGAGCAACTTGTACGCGGGGCATCCCCGTGATTTACCCCGCGCTCGATCACTGATTGCCAGTTCCCCTCGTTTACGCCGAATGCATTTGCAGAGAGGTTAGTTTCGTATGTATTTTTTAGCATCGAAGATATAACATTAATCTTTTTGATTAGTTAAAATGAATTCTAATAATAAAAAATGTACGGGGCTGGGTCAATTAACGATGGATTTGATTTTTGGTAACGAAAATAATGCGAAGTCCAACGAAGAGATTGGACGTGACAACGATTTAATGTTATTGATCCATCGAGTGAGCTGTATTTTCAGTCGTTATAATAAAGGCGTAATAATTAAATAATTGTTTTATAGTTACAACTGAATAAACTATCAATTATTTTTATACTGTTACACACAAAAGGCTAATCTGCCACATTGGCCGTTTTACACGTATTTTTATTGTAATTTTATTTTTACACACATTTTATACACATTTTATTTGTACATGTATTTTTATTAATTAGATATAAATTTATTTTACTTAGATATCCAAGTTCTAATAAGTAACGTTAGTCAACCGGGAGTTGTGCCCGTTGAGATTCTGTACATTTTAAGTTATTTCATTCTATACTTTTGACAGTATTCAAAACAAATCAAATATTTTACTCAATTATACAATATAATATAGTTAATAATATAAGCGTGTAGACGACAATTTTGATGAAACACTTTTATTTCAAGAGTATAATAGTGCCGATATTGACAGGACAGAGCATTCGCCGATTGCAGCTTCACTTGCAGTTATCAATCAACTATGGTTCTGATGTAACACCAATGTCATCACCTATTGAAAATGATCCATGGATTGATATAGACATTAAATTTCCATTATTATCACCTGAACCGTTAAATTCAGTCGAAACTTTACAAAGTGATTCATACTTTTCTTCGGGTGAAAATTGTTCACTACGCCAAAAGAAAAGCAAATATACAAAAAAAAGAATTCTGGACTGTTACCTAATACATATAAAAATCAATGCATAGATTCTAAAAGAAAGAGATTAAAAACTTAGGGAAAGAATATTCAACTCGGAAAGCTCACACAGTAAAAGATAAGGTTATTGGTCGTCCTTGCTATGTAAAGTGCCATCTAAAATGTTTTGAAAAAATCAACGAAAATATGACATCGGCAATATTTTAAAATTTTGGTCTATTGGCGACCACAGCCAAGGATGGGAGTTCATAACTTGAAATGTAGTAAAAATTAACAAAAGGAGAACTATTATAGACAGAGTCTCGGTGACATTTTACTTATATTTACCACTTCCCGATTCATTCAAACGACAATGAAGAAAAAGTAAAAGTTTGTAGAACCATGTTTTTACAAACGTTAAGTTGCGGTTCCAAAATTATTCGAACCGCTTTGTCTAAACAAACCACAAGTATAACGTTACTTGATGTTAGGGCACACCATAACAGACACAAGCATATGATCACTGAGGACATGATTAGAAGCGTTTGTGATCACATCTATTCTTTCGAAGTCGTCGAGTCTACCTATTGTCGTAAGACAACTAATAAATTGTATTTGAACTGGTCTTTAAATTATCCTCGCATGTGCAAATTATATATACAATGGTTCGACTGCAATAAGTATAATATTCAATGTCAAAATTTATGACAATATAGAGACAATGCCAATAAACGTATAAATCTGTCCTTTCATAAGCCCAAAAAGGACCAGTGCACGGAGTGTTATTGATTTAAAATGTTCCTTTGACTGATAAACTTCGAAAGACTCGCGAAATGCATGAATTTAAAAAATTAATTCGGTCCTTAAAGATGCAAGACAAACATGATCAATGCACAGAATAATGCAACAACGTTTTGTGCCATGTTTGATATACAAAAGGTTTTATTGGTTCTAGCTGCAGAAGTGAATGCGTTTTATTATGTAAAGAGACTAAAAAAACGTAATTCTGTATATTTTGAAATGGGAAAATTTCAGTTACATATTATCTATGGAACGAACAAATAGGGAAGAAAGGATCCAACGAAGTATCCAGTTTTGTTTACCACATGATACAATTAAAAAAACAAGAAGGTTACAAAGATTTCAGATTTTGGTCGGATAATTGCACCGGTCAGAATCGTAATCGTATTTTGTTTTTTATGTACTTATTTTTTACAAAAACATTCAAAGTAAACATTAAACACACTTTTTTGGGCCCAGGTCACACCCAAAATGAGAGAGATTCTGTACACGCAACTACTGAAAAGGCATCTAAATACAAAGTTATTTATACGCCAAATAAGTGGAGTTCTTTAATAAGATGAACTAAAACGAAAGCAGAGTCTTATAATGTAGTTGACATAACTCAAGACTTAATACCTATATGATTTTAGAAGTATTTGTATTTCTTTTTGTATTTCTCAACCTTGTTTTAACTAGTCTACTAATTCAGATGGAAATACAGTTCAGTGGACAGAAATTAAACAATTTCGTACTTATGAGAAAACTCCATTCGTCTTATATTATAATTATGAACTCTCAGATGATTCCCCTGAATTTTCTATTAACGTAAAACAAGAACCCGCTGATCGAATATGTACAAGAAGCACATCGATGGCAAGAAGTAATTTATGTAATGTTGATGAAGAAGTACAATTGACTTTATGTTATACTTACGTGTTACCTACAGCTAAAGCAAAAAAAAGACTTGTTAAGTTTATGTGCCAAAAATATCACCCCACCGACTCACCACGGTTTTTTTTTAGAATTTAATTACTGCTGACGATAAAGACCGTAATCTTCATAGTGATGATGATTAGGCAGATTGAGTTTTTTTAATAAAAATAAATTCGTTCACATTCTGTGAATAGACCCTTCTACTTCTACAATTATCAAAAAATATTTTTGTTTAAAATCAACGTATAAAGTCCAATGTGCAATTTCTTGAAAATAAAAAAAATATGTTATGAGTGGATTTAAGGTCTTTGAATTTCTTCTGATCCTTTTGATATTTGTACCTCATTTTAAAGTAAACGGTTTACTAGAAAATTTTATAAAATTATTTTAAACTTTACGCACTCTCCTGTAAAATTAAGCTTTCTCAGTTAGGCCGATATACGTAGGGCCATGGCTTTGTACAATAATTAACGAACTTAATATTCGTCAAATAGAAACATGCATTATACAGAGCTTTACTTGCGTATTATTAATATGAATTGTTGAAAGCAAAAAAAAAATGACATTAAAATAACAATAGATTCTTAGAAATAACAATAGCTCTTCTAGGAATTCAGTCGCGCCAACAACGAAACAAAGACTCGAGTGTTTGGACGCGTACTTATGAGTACTGCTAATATTATGTGTGGTCTCAAGTGACGGCTCGGATGTGTCGCGGCGTAGTGAGCTCGGGGTGTCAGATACGCCCATGTTGATAATGTATAGCGAAATGAATCATGGTTTAATTACATCTGCCGCGCCGGTATGAGTGCCCCGACCAGTTGGTGGTAAACACGAAGAAGGAGATTGTAATATTTAATTAACATTTCAATTTGGATTTAATCTTTTTTTTACCTCGTTACATTTAGGTACATATGTTTACCGGTTTTCGTTTTCAGTTTCATCAGTTTACAATATACTGCAATATTGGTTCATTTATAAACTAATATACTTATTGCAATATTGGTTCATTTCCAAACATAATAGCAGCCCGTTTGTCGATATCCTTCCCTTCCTGTTGACGATCCCCATTATGGGCCGAAGTTTTGGTTTCATTAAACATTAAGACGATGAAAGTTTTTAAAACTTTACGTTTCTTCCAAGAAGATTGGGTGGCAAGTAAAATATTTAAATCAGAGTAAGCATGAGCTTTTAAAATTCATTTCTTGAATATTATGCTTTGTAGTCTTTGCCCGCCTGATCGATGGGTGTAAATTAATCTTCAGCAAAGATTGACTTTATTTCTTAATTACATTAACTAAACCACACTTAGTTTAAGACTAAAAATGGTCGATAATTTTGTATGACATTGTCTAATTGTTGTACACAGATATGACTAGTAAAGTGATTATTAGCGTCAAAGTCGTAGTTTTTATAAGTACATTTTTATTATTCCCACGAATTCCTTCACATGACCATAAATTTGATAATTTTGTCTTTTGTGTCCATCACCGATCTCGCTGTAAATCCTCGTTTCGAATTCAGACTCTTATGAAGTTATTGTATTTATTCTATAGTATATCGTGTTAAGGTATAATTTACTTTTATACAAAATTTGATTAAAATACGAGGTAGTTTGCTCACGAAAAGGGAAATCAAACATCCGAATTCAGACACCAATCATATTTAGAACATTAGTGAGATTATTCCGGGCAATCTGCATGCTTTTCTGATAAATGACATCCACACCGCTCTATTTGCTATGACGCGATTGATTTAAAAACGTCCATATTTAGTAACAATCTTAATACGTTAGATTTCGGGAACCCTTTTTGGAGAAACATGGTCTACAATTTAGACCAGATCTTCCTGTTTGTACTTGAAAACGACATACTCATGCGCCCTCCCTACATTGACCTCCTCCCTATGGTAAATTTAGCCAAGGTTCGCACCCGCCTCGCTACTCTCAGGGCACGTGTTTCAGAACTATTGGTAACTATCGAAAACTGGTCAAGGGCAAATCGAAGATCCAGTACCACCACATAATGTATTTCTAATAGATATTTAGGAAAAAAAAGTGTTTTTTTCATTCAGTTCAGTTCATTTCGTGGTTTGCTGTTTTATTTTAGTTTGAATTATAATCAAATTAAATTCGACATTAATATGTATTGCCGTTTTTACGATAGGGCGAAATGTAACGTTGTGGTTCTTAATAAAACATGGATTAGCAAATAAGTAAATGAGCGGCATATATTGACGTACGAATACGAGAGAGAAAACCATAGATTATATTACATACACAGATGTCACATATAATAATATTACACAAAATGGACGCTAGATGTTTATACTTTACACGAAATAAAAAAAAAGTTACAAAAGCAAGTATCTCGTATGCGAATAGTTATGAATTTTTTATTATTTTTTTCATACCTTATATATTCTGCGAAAATTTTAACTGACTACCTATTATTGTTCAAATCATATAACCATATAAAGGAAGAATGGACGTATAGATGGGTAGACGGAGTAGGCTCAGTAATAGAGTTCCGTAGGCAAGCTAGCGATACGGAACCTAAAAATTATTGCCAATGAGATTTTAATTTTTCCCTATTTGCACGACTATACGCAGAATATGACACAAATATTCACTCATATTAATACCTACTTATGGATACAAAATCCTTCTTGTAGTTCACATCTACAATAATCGAATCGTAATTTTGTATATAACCGAAATAAAAGATCTATATTTTTCTGAAGTTTGTAGAATGGATTTACAGTTTTTTCGCTGAAATCTACTGAAAACAGAATATTTACTAAAATGGTAAGGTTGCTCATAGACGCCACGGGTTTCCCCCGCGTGCGGCAAGATTAACAGCGCTTTTAGCGCTCGAGCTTGAGCTGCATTTTTACTAAATAATTAAATTCTTACCAGATCTTCAGTTATTAAACGTTCAATTCGATCAGAACTGTTTTAAAATGTGTTTTAAAACATAGTAACTATATTTTTTAAATATATACAGTTTATTTAAGACTGATTTCAGTGGGCATCGTCGTTGAGAATGTGGCGTTTCTTGATAGCTTATGTATTTTTTATCGAACAACTGTCAAACGAATAAGTTTTATTATAAGATCTCTGAACTGAGTTAAAATCTTACAATAAACATACATTTTAATAAGTATGGACAAAAACTGGTTCTTAGTCATAAACATATTTAAGTGGATCCAAATTTTAAGCATCAGAAAATGATGAGCTTCCAGGAAATAATTTATGTGAATGTTAATAAAGTAAAAGATGTGAGAGAACAATATGGAGATTTGTGGCCCCTGCCTGCCATGCTTAAAAATAGGCGTGAATTTATAAATGGAATATGAAAATAACAATATAAGAGCAAAAAGCGGTGACTCAGTAATATTTAAAAGTAAACGTCAAAACTATACAAACAGTTATTAACAAAACGCTTGAGGGTACTTTTCTAGCGCTTAATGCTGATAAGCATCCCTCTAGCATTTTGACAGGCCGGCGCTGGCGCAGCCGCCCGCCGCCGCCATATTCTTGTGACGCGCTTCATCGACAAGGGAGGTGTATACTGTGTCCTGGATATATAAAAAATGTGAGTAATTTTAAACAGTTTCGTTAGACTTAGAAATGCTTTTGTTAAAATGTTTTTAATTATAAGACTTTCCTCCACAATTAAATTATTATACCGCAAGTTTTTTGTTATCGGAGACAGCTTTGTTTCATGACGTGGTTTTACGAAGCGGCAGGTTATGCACTTTATTTTTTTTATTGAAGATGTTTTTGATATTATTCATTTTTATTGTTCTCATTTTTTCATAACGCACATATGGTTAGGGGGTCTCAAGTTATGAAGACGATTTTTTTTTCGAACTGAGATACGTATATCCTCTAAATACTTAATGAATATAATTCTGGTATATTTATTAAGTATTCATCATTAAAAAGATATAATTTATTTAACTTTATTTCAAACGTTCAAAAACTAGATGTTTGTAAATTTTTGAAATATTCAAGCGTGGCAGTTGTTCTGTATAGCTCTATATTTTCACAGAATCGACGTTATTCCAGTTTTATCGGAACTTTTTAAAGAATAAAATGTCAGGGCTTGTAGTTATTTGGATACTTTATGCTACAAATACGCCTTTTAATACCAATTCGGAGATTAGATGGTGGCAAGCAAAAATATCATTTATTAATTCAATTTCTGTTCAGGAAGCATACAGTCACTTTAATACGATCTGTATTCGAAGCAGATTGCAGTGGAAAATAGCGTTAACCGTCTATATCTGTTCAAATTCCTGAAGAGTTATCTATCCAGTTTTTGCACAGCGATAAGTTTCTCTTTATTGCTATACGAAATAACTATCGGTATACGTGCTTTGAATTTGCATGCATATAAAGCCACAAACACTCTGCCGTTCCCACGGCCAGTTACAGCATCCTGTGCCTCATTTTGGGAATCATATTTCGGGGTTCCTCTTTCCTCTTTTTCATACGAATTCTTTGAACGGAGGACTCGCTTATGGTGTACCTTTTCGTGATACATAATACACTCAGAAATTTACTATTTATATGTGCATATCGCTATTGATTCGTGCTACCACTACCACTTAAATTCACTTTAAGTGGCCGTGATATATGGTGCGGAACTGCCGGTATTTGCCCATTAGAGGGAAGTCTTTTACCGTGATTTGATGTTGTACGTCGCATATTAAAAATATTCCCTTTTTAGAACTGCTTAACTCCACTGATGTGTTGGCTGAAGGAAAAGGATGCCTTTATTAATGAAATAAAAAAGCAGTAACAAGCAAATCGATAGGTTAGCTCTCTGCCCTTTAGTACGTAGGTATGCGATTAATGATATTTTTTGGATGTAAGTCGGCACGGGTTGCCATTGTTCTCAGTATATGAAATTTTATTAATTGCAATCGGTTCGACACCATTAGAACAAAATTATAGGTTATTCGTTGAAAAAAAAAATATTTTTTCTTTTAGGATTCGCGTATTGTGAGTGTATTGTGAAGTTTTCACGAATATTATTAGAATTAATAGTAATCCATGCTAAATCTCTAAAGTTGAAATTTTGTTAGCTTTTATCCTAGACACTACTTATCGTCGATAGTAATTTCTCCAGTAGAGCGGTTGTAGTAGCTATTTGTTTATACTTATTTCCGATAAAAACTTGTTAGAGATATCTGCATTAAAAAATTACGTACGCAACCAATTAACCACTGGAACGCGCACCCAAAAAATAGTACCTCCTTCGGCCGCACAACTCCCCTGGAGTTTTAATCGCAAAGCGCTCCCTAATCACAAATTTTGTAAAATAGCCTGAAAAGTTGATATTTATCATATTAATGTATTTTTTTTTTTGATTGTCAATTAGATTCTAATTACATATTAAATGGTCACATTATCACAGACTTAGTATTCTAATGGGAACATGATTGGAAAGTTGCACAATCTGTGCTGTAATTACATCACTCACTTTCAGTGAACATACAATATAATAATATTCACTATTTTATTACGAAAACCACATAACTTTTTCGTAACACTATTCAAGACTTGAAAATAATTATATTCCTGACACTAAACATACTTATTTTTACTAAAAACAGATACAAAGCCGAGGCGTCAAAACGCCCCCATTTTAGATTTCTTGCACTTTCCGTCAAACATTTACGCCTAGCTGCAAGTACAGTGAGCAAATTTAAATTATCTAAACATATGTTTTTTTTTTTCGTTAGTTTGTGAGGAATTATAATGTAATTATTGTATAATTTTATCATTAAGTTTTGTCATAGTGATTTATTTCGATATTTTACTATATATATATATATACAAGGTGATATACATAAACATGATTATCACCTTGAAATAAAATAATTATATCACAATATATTGCATATAAATATACACTTACAAAAATATATTTTTGCTAAATCCATACAAACATACACTTACTATATATATAGTAAAATGATTATATCAAAATACATTTTTGTCTTTGTTAATTTTTTTTTCCTAAATAATTGCCATAAATTACAAATGCAATGATTATGAACTATTAATGCAATAAATTATTAGTGAATTTTACTTCATATATATATAGTAACTGTATATATGTATATAGCAAAAGATATATATATATATATATATATTTGTAAATGTATATTTATATGCAATATATTATGATATAATTATTTTATTATGGATATGCGATATATATATATCGCATATATATACCGCTTCGGAGAAGAAATGAAGCAAACATCATGTACAATTTAAAAAAAATTATTTTCATATAAAATAAGGAATAAAAAGTAATAAAATATAAAACAATAAAAAGCTTATTCCTAGGCTTACATTTTTAAACTTATACACTGTATTAATATAATAATAAAATTTATTCCTAAGGATTATATTTGCACTTTACATATAAATTACATTATTTATAATACAATTCTTTAGTAAATTTATAGCTGATATCTCAGTAATTCTATACATATTTTTATGGGCAAAAATATTACAATCATTACTATAAAATTCAAATATGTCATAATATTGTTAAAAATAAAATATTTAAAATTACCCCTTCTTTGTAGGCAGTTTTGAAGAAGGAAAAAAGAGCAAGAAATTCGATTATAGATGTTTTTGAATTCAATTATTATTCACAATCACATTCCAATATAAAGCTATTACGAGAAATGAAATATGTTTCAGAATACAATTTAAATTATAATGAAGATAAAAAAAAAGCGTAAAAAATTCATAAATATGTAGAAGCCAGAGAAAAGCCTCAAAATCTGAAATAATTCAAATCGAACAGTCCTAAGCCTCAAAAAGAACATTAAAAATCTGAAATAATCCACTAAGCCGAACATGACTGATAAAAGTTATAAATATGTAAGAATTTTACAAAGTGTCAACCTAACCACTTTGATACAGGTACAGTTGTACATATAACTGTATTTACATGTTTAGATTTTGCAAAAATAGTTTGCAATTTCAAAGTGAAAATATAAGAAAAACATATCCACCAAACAGGTTGGCAAAATTTCAGGTAAAAGCAATAATATTCATATAGGCATATTCAAACAGCACATATTAGCCTAAAATATCCCAATGTTGATATACCGTCGCTAGTACTGAAGTATATTCCATATGACAAGAAAATTAAAAAATGGTCTTTGGCCTTCGTTTGACAATCTGATACCGAAATTGTCTATTTGTTATAAATTTCATTCACGCGAAGATGTTTTAGTACTTATTTCAAAACATATTTTGAAAAATTCTTAGTCGTCATGGATTTTATGGATTTTCTTTGCAAAATTTATTTTCTGTGGATGTCGTCACACTTTTAGATGACTATTGTCAGGAAGGGAAATATAGCAAATATATCATATATAAATAAACATACATAGAAATAAATAAAGGATATGGATGTGTTCAAAAGAAGTCTACCTTGCACAAACGCAAGCTTCGAAAGGGTTTCAAATAAATGAATTATGTGAAAGCTACGCAAACACCTTTAAAATTAGTCTGACATAATAATCGACACTCGTATTCCCTTACAAAGTCTCTCCGAACATGATATTAACATATCCCGCTATCAAAATTCTTTCATTCATTCTATCATAAATTAGTGCAGTTTATCCAAAATTGTTTACTGTAGTTTCGAAGAGTATCATTCCTTAGAAGTCGATGGGGTCGGTTCAGTAAGTTCATTTCGTCAATTTTGTCGACCTAGCCCATGTCCTCGTTTAGGCTTGTCTCGTTTTAGTCTATGTGGAGGTAGAGTTTCTACTGAATGATACTCAAGGAAACAATCGTTTTTCAAGACGCATAATCCGACTTAGCATACAGAACACTGGATTACCGTCCGACTTCTTATGGCATATTTTAGTAAACACATCTGGCAACACAAAGTATCTCCACGAATAGGCATATGGTTTTTAGTCCTGTCCAGTCGTAATTCTGATCGCGATATCAGACTGCGAATCGGTGCGGGAGGCATGTACCGCATCTTCAACGATACTGCAATCTGATATCGAAACGCTCTGTGCGTAATTATGTTCTTTTCGTCATATCTTTTGTTATGACTTGTACAAAATATAAGCGTTATGCACACATGTGTTCAATAACCTTTTGAACATCTTTATATACCATTTTAAACCCCTCTTTCTTTCCATTGGGTACATGGAGAGCTTTTGATCTTTAGATCAATGCCCCCATAGTTGTATTACAGTCTTTTACACATATGGGCTTCTCACATTCCTCGCCAGCACTTGTTCCCGTGTAGGTGCTGTTGTCGTGGAAGGTGCTAATCATCGATAAGATTTTTGCATCCTGCCAACACCATTACATCGCCGGAGTGGCAAGCAATGATCGTGCCCTTTCACAGTTTTTCTTCATCTCTTTTACATCTTCTGGTATATTTTTCCGAGTGAGGCGTTCTGTGCCCAGACAGTCAAAGCCTCGACATTTGAGGTATCGTGCCAACGCTGGACTATTATAAAAATTGTCCATCGCGACACAATGTCCTTTATGTTCAAGACCTTCTAGTAAATTTAAAACTATTTTTGTAGTTTTCCCGGTCAGGGCCTTTGTCATAATGTTAGGATTAGGGACAGTGTCAGAAATAGCAGGAGGGTTAGACATTAGTTTTTTACTTTTGTGTCTATGCTTTAATCCCCTACTTTTGACCCTGCCCCTCCCGGCCTCAGCTCTTTCATCACAATCGTCGACATTTTCTTCGTTGTTATTTTTTTTCCTCACCTGTATAAATTATAAATTTATTTAAGTACCCTGTCCGGGATTCACACGATTCAAAAGATTTGATTCCCCAGCGAGCGGCTTTTGCTTTTATATATTGTGCAAAGGAAAGACGACCTTTGAACAGGGTAAACGAATCATCTACGCTAATCGATCTATTTAATACATATAATTCCTGGAATTTTCGATTCAAATGGGGAGTAATAGGTTGCAATTTATACAATCTATGGGAAAAGGAACCTACACTTTCCTTTCGATTATCGGCAGGCAGCTGCTTACAGTCAGTAACTGGTTGGTTACTGGCAGCAAGCGGTTGCTTGCTTTTCGCGTTCGGCAGCGGTTGTTTATCATTATCTGAAAAGTGTAGGCATTTAGTTAGAAGTCCTATCTGTCATAGGACATGGGATTACGGAAATAGACCAATTCAACGTCAGTGCCTTTCCTCCAATACTCTTCTAAAGAGTTAAATTGACATATGCCCATATAAATAAAAACTGCGAACAAACGGTAAAGCTCATCTACAGTGGTATCTTTCCACTTGTACATGCGCGATGACGTTGTATGTATACTACAGCTTTTGCCTTATCAATTACTTGATGAGCGTGAATCATAATCCTTCACCGCACCAACGGGGTGGACAAAAAACTCTTCTCTAACCGCAGTGAATGCGGTGAAGTCTCGTTGCCATTTGAAATTAACGTCACCACTCAACAATTTCTCGTGGTCTACATCCATTTCGGCTTCCATAAACCTTGCCGACGCCGCTACTTGAGGTGGTAGCTCCTCATCATTTGATAAATTCTGCTGAATCTTCTTTTTGGCGGAAGTGACAAGATATTCGGCATCATCGTCATCCGAAAATTCTGAATCATCATAACTACTTCCACTTTCAGGATCCAAAAGCTTCTGTTGGTGATGAGACACGGAAAGTCCTAGAAGAACTCGGCATGTCTTCATCAGCAGAAACGTGGATATCAGGAAAAGTTATCACTTGATGAGTACTCGCTGGTTGAATCGTAGAAGCCGGAAATGGCGCAACGAGGTTTGATACCTGTGACATAATGTAATGCTCGGTAGCTTCTATTTCAATGACGTAAAGAATTTCTCTGGCTTCCCCAAGTTTATTTATACCCAGCTCCATCAGCAATTTCTTGGTGCCCGACGTGCATTCTTCCACATCCGTCGACACCCCCCATTCGGAATCAGCCTGCGCCTGATTCTTCGGCTGATTGAAGTCCGGCACACTAAAAACAATACATATTAAGATGATTCATTTAAGCGATGATTTTTTCACTCCCGCAGTAAAATTTCATTTTATATGCTAAAAACCTGTTAAAGAAGGAACTCTTAATTTTAGTTTTAAGTACTTTTCCAATTTCTAAAACTTCCCATTTTAAATACACGTAAACTTGTATTTTATCTTTTAAATTTATATAGTTCAGTGGCATTTCATGGTATGACCTCGCCCACAGTCAGGATTTTATTTTTAGAAAAGTGCATATTGCGGCATAATCGTAAATTGACGAGGTAGTATGGGTAACTAAACTTAAGTCTTTTATAAAATTTTAGTTTTCTGTAATTATTTTATAAATAACGAGGCCTACGAAAAATGTTAATGACAAAATTGTAGAAAATTTAATTTTCTAAAAACGTCCTCTACTTCAACGCGATGTAATTGATAGCTTAAAAGATATTCAGCATTTAAAAGAATAATTTGCTAAATTTTGATAAAATAGCTAGATTTTTGTCTTATAAATCACAGAAAAGTTATTTAAATGTAAGAAATTAGAATTTTCTATTCAAAAATTATTTCTTCATCGCATCAATTCACCTAAGTATTTTATATAGAAAATATTGATAATTAGTCTACAAATTAAGTTTTAAATATAAGAACAAGAAATTTCACCAAATGGGTTTATTTCCACTTCGATAAGTATATTATATATATATATTATAATAATACATAGTATTTACGATTGGATAAAAACTAAAATTTTAATTAATTATTAGTAAAAGTATAATTACGCGTTTTCGCAAATCGATATCGACATCGGTATTTTGGGTGCCGGCTTCTCAAAATGTCGATACACAGCAGAAGAACAAGCAACAGGCGTCCTGAAACATGTGATTGTAATGTACGCATGGTTAAAATAGATGCAAAACTTCTAAAACAGTCACAAACACTAGTTTTTGTACGTACTAACCGTTTTGGGACGTTTGAATTGTGGTGATGATGTGGAGGATGACGGAGATGGCTGCGCCGACGAACGATCTGGGATCGCTGGCGAAGGGATTCGCGCAGGACCTGGAGATCGCAGTGATTGGTCCGATTCGCTCAGCGCCAAGTCCACAATATGTCGTGAACGCAGGGACGTTGACCATTTTGTTTTATGGTACTAGCGAAATTTATAAAAATTGTATTATATATTTGAAAAACAATATTTGTAATGTGACCTAAAAATAGAACAAAATAAAATTCATAAAACATAGTATGTAAATATTTATATTAAAAAAATTTGAATGTGATAGAGTTTGAAAAAAATCCTCATAAATACTTTCCCAACATGAAAAATCTCATATTTTAAAAATTCATAAAACATGGTAAATACTTATATTCAAAATAAAAATAAATTAGCAATAACGTTTAAAAAATTCTTCATAAATACTTTCCCAACATAAAAATTCTCATATTTTCAAAATTAATAAAACTTGGTAAATATTTTATTCAAAAAAAAACAAATTAGCGATATGATAGTTTAGAAAAATTCCTCGTAAATACTTTACCTACAAAAATTTCATATTTTCCAAGTTTATAAAACATGGTAAATATTTATATACAAATAAAAATAAATTTGCAATATAAATGAATTTGACAGAAATGCAATATAAACATTTTCCTTTTTATCATAGTTTGTAATAATATTCAATTAATCCTGAAATTTAATAATTCAAGTAATTCAATAATTCGAACAAAATCGTAAATTTTATATTTTTCACTTTTGCTTGACTGTACTACGGTTGAAATTTGGAAAACATGTCTCCCTCACCGCTTACAACAGACGATTGCCGTTAGCAAATGTAACGGTTTTTGTACATATATGTAAATTCTCTACAAATTTTGCACCGAGACAAAAGCTAATAGTCTACTTTGTCATTAGAAATCATTGAAATAAAATAATATATTGAAATAATATGTAAAATCAATAACTAAAATTGAACAATGGCGACCATGTTATACAACAAAGAATAAAGGATGAAAGTTTCGGGTTATTTTAGACATAAGTCTTTTCGAAAACATTGTAATCTATGCTTAATATGATTCTCCAAACGTTTCTACGTATTTTAGTATATTTATCAAAGAAATACTTACGGTTTTCTTAGCTTATCCATAATTTCGTAGCAAAATCAGCACACAACAATTCACCGCAAAGTGAGATGACGTAGCGTATGGCATCACGTGGATTTAAAATATCGTTGTAAATTTTTGACGCAAGTGACGAGAACAGTAAATATTTTGCTCCTTATTTTTAAACTATAAGATTCAATTTCGTATAATATTGTAGTATAACCCAGAAATTTAAAAGTATTTTTCTTTTGTATCGTACCAAAAAGAGCGAGTTATGCCGTTCTAGTGGGTGGCGCCTCAGTCGCAAATGCCACTATAATGGCATTGCGCGCTTGAGGGGTCAAATGTACCTATTTCATAATAAAAAAAGACCCTATCACAAGAACTTATTTGTTT